>JAAIXJ010000248.1:0-139789 GCA_013403705.1 Heliconius hermathena
AAGCAAAAATATATTTTTTTAATTTCTTGTCTGTCTGTCTGTTGATATGTATGTCCACATTTTTCTCTGAAAGTACTGAACCAATTTACTTAAAAATTTCACCAATAGCTTTGTTTTAACTCAACTTAACTACTAAAGTTTGGTTCATCAAAATCGGTTCATTAAAAAAAAATTATGGTCATTTGAATGAACTCAAGGCAATAGTTTGCCTGCGAATGTTATATACCGATCGCGCTGGTAAGATTCCTAGCTAAAGAATGACATTCGAAACGTCTTGGTTATATGACTGTTGATAAAAATATATATTTTTGAAGCACTATTATACAATATTTTATACAATAAAGTAAACAAAATTGAATTGTTAGTGGAGATTACCTTCATAAATCATAACAGTTAAGATTAAATCGTAATTAATTCAACACAGAGATAAAGAACGATTTGATTGATCTTCAAAGAGATATCAGGCAAATACAGAGATTTTTTAGTTCGTTCGTTCGTTTGAAATAAATCTATATAAAAATGCCTAAAATTTTACAAAGAATATTATGAATCCTTCAAATCAATAATTTAACATTTAAGACTGTTTCTGAACCAGTAAAGTAAATTATTAACTGATCACAGTTAACAGAATTTAAAAACATAACATAGGTAAAAAGAACGTAATGTTACAAAAATATATACATATAATAATATCATGTATTAATATGAAATAAATAATCATGTATTTTAAGCGGGCGAAGCCGTGGGCGGGTCGCTAGTAAATAATAAAATTATTGTTGTAATATAAAATGTCATTTGTCAAGAACGACGCACGCACACACAACTGCGTCACACGAATTACAGGTATGGATAAACATCGTGAAATGAAAAAAAATCCTACGTCTAAACTGTTGAGGTATCTTGATTAATTTTTTTAGGTATGGGTGTAAAATATTTTACCCTATATGACGTTCGCGTAAAAGGAGCGCTGACACTTCCATCCTGTATAGCTTGAAATGTAAGTGCTATCAAATTATAAAGGTCAAGTACATCCAATGCGAACACTATAGTATAGGCATATTATAGTACCTGTAGGCACAAGACAAATATGAGTTGTTTAACTATGTATCATGACTGAAAAGGGAAGCCTCTATTATAGGAAACAAAAGTAAAAAATGGAGTGATCATAATTCTAATTAGCTGTTTAAATAATATTATAAAATTAAATGAAACGAAATAAATTGCTAGTAATTTAATATATTTAAAGTTAGGCTCTAACTAAGTTTTTACTGTTTTTGCTCAAAAAAAGTAATAATATTTAAATATTTATTTAACATGGGTCATCTTAACCTTACATCTTGGTTTACTTAACCAAATTGGATAAAGATCAAATAGACAATATTGTTGTAATGATTAGATTTATTTATTTATTATTAAACTAATCATTACAGCAATACAATTTTAAATAATTAAAATTTTAATCTATTTTAAGTAAATCACATGCCGATAGGTAAATCACATGCTGATATTATATTCCTGGTGTTTTTCTTACATAACATTATTTTAAAACCGTATATTAAATTTTTACTTTGTTATGCTGAAATAATTTGTTTTAAAAAAATATTTATAAAAACAAAAACCCCGACTGCATAAAACCAAAAAGAAAATAAACAAGCCCAATAGGTTATTAGGATTAAAAGTCGGGACCTCTTTAAATTATGCGGTGTTCCTGGTAAAGATTTTATTGATTAAAGAATTACTTATAGGTCCCGACTGTTGATCCTAATAAACTATTGGACTTGTTTATATTCTTTTTAGTTTTATGCGGTCGGGATTTTGGTTTTTATAAATATTTTTTTATTTTTCACTTTTTTTGTTAGGATTCATTATGGTAATGATAATCATCATATACCTTTTTGAAATCCTCGTATTGAGCTCTCGAATTTGATACCCATATTTTGGTATTCGAAACGAAAAAATATTTTTTTACTAAGTCAGATGGCGTCCCACAGCCGAAATGATTGTTTTTTTTAACGTCACCTATCTAAGAACACTTGGGCTGCTAATACAAATCTAACGATACATCAATTATGTAAATCCGTTCAGCAATTCTGGAGGTATGAGGTAATAAAGAATATTACATACATACATACATACAAGATACGCGCGAAAAACATAACCCTTCCTTAGCAGTCGGGAATAAGCACATTCCTATAAAATGTTATAATATTACTTATCAATGAAGTTATATAAATATACAAATTTTAATATAATAACACTTTTGTATACTGTGGTACAAATAGATAGCATATTAGAATGACATAACCACATTACATAAAATAACAATGGAACATTGAAAGAACTAGATTGGGAAAGCCGCATCTGTAATATTAAATACTATATCGTTTATAGAACAAAATGGTCATATTGAATTATTCTATCAAGGAAATTAGCCTATTATTTGATATTGTTAATAATTAAGGCAGTATAAGTAAAATTAATGAGGTCGTCGTGGCGCAGGGGCATAAGTGTGCGACTATAAACGCGACGGTTCGGTTCCTGTTCAGGGGAATGTAATATTTAACATTTTTATTTTCTTGTTCCGGTAACGAGGACAAGCGCGGCATTGAGTTCCGCCACTCAACACGTAATGTTGAGTGTCTAAATACTAGGTTCCCATGTTCCCTCTGCCTACCCTGCTATGTGCGGTACTGTATACCGCACATAGGATTAAGCTAAAAAAGCTAGATAAATCACGGAGATTTTTTTTGTATATTGTATTGTATTGCATCTGGCTGTAAGCGATTGTTATCGGTTTCGTTGAGTCCCACTATCAATGCCTCAACTTCAGGCAGAAAGTAAAGATCGGAATGTCTTGAAAGTAGGTGCTCTCTGCCTACCCTGATAGCGCTAAAAATATGAAGATATATATTTTTAAGTTAAATATAAATATTTTCAGAAATGAAATAAAATATAATAACAATTTAAAAAACTTTATTTTAATCACAATAATATTGTGTGATGTTATAAATAAGTCTTTTCGTTGGTAAAACGTTTAGTAATAGTAATTATAGATTATTCGTGGATAAATTATGTCAAGTGTGAGTCTACAATTACTTGTCATATATTGGACGGTTAAAATGCAGATAATAAATTTAATAATATTTTTTTTAACTTAACTTAAACAGTAAATGTCATTTTGGTTAAAGATTAAGATATCACAATAACTTATATTTTTAATATAATATATTATACAACATATAAATTATAACAAATTTTGTTAAGATTATTTCAATATGTATTGCATAAATGAAGATTACACAATAAAATATAAAAAATATATATTATTTGAAAAACAAACAAGAAAACATACAGCAAAATGTAGATGAATGCCAGATGGAAGTTTGTAAAATATGTATCATATGGCCATCACTCAAAATTGACCCAAAATGTTTTAGGTATCCCCGGCTGCCGTAAACATTCGTTCCAACTATCAGCGTGGGGTGACTTCTCATCAATATGTGCCTTTCCTAGTATTTCTTTTTTCGCCATTTTAGTTTTGCATCCGAGACTAATGTATATGCTTACTTTATTCAAATTTGCTTTAAATACCGTTAGTTTCACCGTCGCCGACTTGGGATCCCATCTGGCCGATATAGCTGGGACAAATCTATCGCTCTTCCAGTAGCATTCAGCTTTATTGGCTTCCAATATAGTCGCTTTCAAGTACAAAGGAGCTGAAATTACAAAATAATTTTATTAGCTTCATTTTCATGAAAATCCAAAAACGGGGAACATCACTTTGAACTATTTTATATATTTAAATGTCAATATATATTTAAATTACAATTACAACTATTATATATTTAAATGTCAATTTATTAATCTAGACGACTTGCGATGACAGTAAAGCACCAAATACTTTAACTGTTTTTTTAAATGGCTCAAACTTAATTTAATATTTTTACAGAAGTCATTCGGCGTATTAATTATTAATACACCAATTGAATTCTACATTTAGCCATAAAACCTTTAGTATATTTAACTATCATAAAGCTATAAAGATTTTATTTTCAGAACTAATTTGAATGTGTTTTTAAACATTTTTTTAAAGTGTTATTCCACACTTAGGAAAGAAAAATACTTATTTAGAAAACGTATAAAAATTTGAACGTAGCGGGACTCGAACCTGCGCCTCCTGGAAACCGACCAGGCCTGGTCGGTTTCCAGGAGGCGCGCGTTCGAGTCCCGCTACGTTCAAATTTTTATACGTTTTCTAAATAAGTAATTTGAATGTGGCTAACCGCACTCGATAGTTGAACACTTGTAAATGTTTATATTTTAATATATATGAATTTACCGATTTGATTAAATAAATTGCAACATTGAATTCCACTATTTCAAACACAACAATATTAATTATTAATGACTCGGCGGAAATTACAAATGAAACCAGATGCCACTCACACAATCTACCCTCAAAATTCAAAAGATGTATGAAAATATTTTAAGACTATCTTGACTATAGCTAAACTTGCAAAAACTATTTTCATATTTAATTCCCACATGACGCAAGAATATGATAATAAAATATATATACTTTGTTTAGGTACACGATTTGCGACAAGCACTTATTAGAGTTTTTATCACGTACGTGTAGGTGTAGGTACATACGAGTATATGGTGTGTCAATTGAGGATGACACGTAGCCCGAGTACCTATGGACTAATTGTTATTTTAATATCCTCATTACGTTACTTATTTCTTGTCTACTATTTTGTTTTATTTCATATTTTATAATAATTTTACAATTGAGGCGCAATTCGTGGCGCAGGGGTACAAAGTGTGACTGTAAAAGCGATCGGTTGTGGGTTCGATCCCCATTCGAGGAAATGAAATATTTATTTAAGTTTATATTTCCATTTCTTCGCTCTGGTGTCAAGGCAAAGCGCGGCGAGAGGTTGAGTTCCGCCTCTTAACACGCAATGCCTCCAGAAAAAGAATTCGGAAAATAGAGAACGGAGTGTCTTAACACTAGGTTTCCTCTGCCCTGCCTACTCTGTTGTGTGATATATGGGATATAGCGTGAAACTGAGGATGTAGTGGCGCAGCGGCATAGTGTCGATTTTAACTCGGGATAATGAATTATTTTTCAGACATTCAACATTCAACACGTAATGTTTTGAAAATGGGAAACGGAAAATAAAAGGAATATAAAGCTAAAAAGTCTTATAGTTTGTGAGAGAGATTTGAAATTAAACTAGGAAGCGCCGCGCCAATCTCGAATAACTTTATTGTGACATCATCAACTACGCCGCTTTTTCTAGTAGGTTACCAATTATTATGTATTATACTCGTATAAAAAGATACATCCTTAGTATATTATTCATACATTGTTTCTGTATTGCCAATCGAGAACAAAATACAATACACGTAATCACTATTCCCACATCAATTTTATTACACTAAGCCATACATACATACAGAGGCACGGAGCGACTACAATTTGAATACATTACAAAGTATTGCAGAATGTCGCAGACGAACTGTTCATGATTGACTGCGCAATCGTATCGTATGAACTACTCTCTCCTCCTTAATAAGCAAACAGCATTACACGGCCCACTGGCCCCCGCTAGCCCCCGCTGGCCCCCACTGGCCCCCGCTGGCCAAGTAGCGATCCATTCTTCATATACATTGTACGCCCATAAACATTCCTCGTGAGAGTTTACCTCTTGTTTGTCTATAAACATATTGACTGCAAGACCTTTTTGTTTTACCTAGATATTTATTATTTTCGTTTGAATCGAATATTATTAATTTTTCGATTTGGTGCTTTCATAAAATAGGGCATTAACGTATTCGGTGGTATTAACTCACGTGACGCGTCTTAGTACAATGTATATACGTAGAATTTATTGGAAAAAAAAAGAGTCGTAAAACGAGTGCTTTTAACTCATATCGTTTATTAAATGTATGTACATGTGTTTGAACCAGACAACCATGTTTAAAAATATTATTATAAGATATTTTTCTATTACCACAAACTAACCACACAAACTAATAGAAGTATAAATAATATAATTTAATCAATCTGAGTATTGAATTTATAAATGAGCAGACAATAGTTTATACCGGAAAAATAAACAAAGGTAAATTTGAAACTTATAACGTCCTCGAAAATTTATTTTGTATTTAAATCGAAACCGACGCCGTTTCAAAAGTTTTGCAACAATATAAATAATAAGAAAGTTTCGTGATAATGTAAATAAGAAGAAATAGAATTAATTTCTAATTAACATATTTTATATGTTCATCTTTTCAAATAAATCAAATCAGCTTAACGCTATATCCCGCACACAGCAGGGTAGGCAGAGGGAACCTAGTGTTAAGACACTCCGTTCCCCACTTTCTGCCGAATTCTGGAGGCATTGCGTGTTGAGTGGCAGAACTCAACGCCGCGCTTAACCTGTCAAGGTTAAGCGCGGCGGCCAGAGCGAAGAAATGGAAATATAAATTTTAAGTAAATATTTCATCTCCTCGAGTGGGGATCGAACCCACAACCAGTTGGTTTTGCAGTCACACTTCGTGCTGCTGCGCCATGACTGGCTTCAACTTTTCAATAGCGGCATAACCAACAATGTAACTATTAATTATAGAAACGTAAAAAATAATATTATTTGAAAACGTTATAACGCAGTCAAGACAAACAATTACAGACTCAAATTTAAACGGTTTAATAAAAAAAAGATGCTCTCCTTAAATACTCAAGATTCCTTATATAATTATAAATATCAAGAAATATATTTATACACTATGAACGGCATGAGCGGTACAAATTTGTGCTCAATTGCGATCAATCATTTAGTAAGTAACCTGAGAAGTTTCCTTTACTATAGCATCATGTTGACATAATAGCAGTAGCAGTCCCTATAGACTACTATTTATTGTAACTTTAGTAAGTAAATTTGTACATTTACATGTACTTCAAGCTAATTAGGTTCGCTGTCTTATTTCCCTTCGGGTTCACTGATGTCTCATAAATTCTTATCACTCCTTCGAGAAGGCTAAGATTGTCTACGTTTTTCTATCTTGTAACAGGCTGAATGCAATGTTTTTTTTAGGTTATATGTACCTACATAAAATTCAAATATTCAAATATTACAAAATGCCATAATGATTTGACATTAATATTTCGTTTGTTAAAAAGATTGATATACAGGTAATTGGTAGACAGACAAGGTAAAACATATAGTATAAGTAAAGCATATATTGTGAAATAAATTATTTTGCATGTTTTTCTATCGACTGATATTTTTGTATACTCTGATTCTGAAATATATCTCAATTATTTATGTAACATAAATATCAATGGAAAGAGGCTAAGATACTATGTTTTTAAAATAATAAGATCAACATTTTTTGGGTATCAGTTGGGTTTTGTCACCACGAAAGAGAGCAGTGGCCAACTTGGAAGTCATTAAATCGATTACGTAGCATAGTTGGCCGATGCAAAGAAAATCTGGTAAAATGGGGATACGCTCTGAAAAGTCAAGCAAGCTGTGACTGCGGCTCAAAGTTACAAACAGCTTTTGTTTGCTCTCCTTCTAAAACTGTCCATCAGCCTGCTCGTTTGACGATCTGACTAAAGCAACAAATAATGCAGTCAGCGTGGCTACACAATTTGAACAATACAATCACACGAAGTAGAAGAAGGTGGCAAAATGTTTCATTTTTTACATATTTGATTGTGCACATATAATATTTAGAAAACTTTTTTGAATGGTCAATATCTCGAAAACGATAAAATCTTAGGATCTACCCTTATACTAAATAAATATATAAAAGTGCTTATTTATGCTCCTCCGCCACGACAGCCTCTATTGCATAACTATTGTATATAATTTTGTATAAGTATTAATTATATATTTATGAATTTATATAATAATATCAATAACGATATAAACCACATCAATGAGATCACGTATCAGTTTCAAAGTCGCATCAACCTCCACTAACCACAACATACCTTTGTATTGTTCCTGTTCTTGCATAGTTTGCACCGAACAGCGTAGTCTGTTGACAGTGAGCTGCACCGTGTCGTTTAACCCGTCCTCGCTCGCTGTGTACAGTAGCGTTACTTCAAGTTGCCCCTTTTTGTTCTCTCTCTGTCAACATAAAGTACAATGAAATAATTACCAAAACTGTTTTTTTTTAACTTCACAGATATAGCATCCCGCACACAGGGTAGCTGGGAACCTAGAGTTACGACACTCCGTTATCATTAAGAATGGGCAACGGAAATGCCGTTGCCCATTTTCTGCCGAATCCCTTAATCCGTTTCAAAAATCCGAAAATCAAACAGATTGTAAAAATATAATACCAATATAAGTGATTATATTAATTGTGCAAATCATATCGTATCGTATCGTTTTGAATAAATGTGTTCAATTAAACAGATTATAGTGTCACAACGGGAAAGTGTCACTTATAAGCGTGATGGATTTGAGTTCCATCCCCGACCAGAGGAATAAAAAAATAATAATATTCGAACTTGCGTATACTCGCTCTAAAATGACAAAATGTGGCGTTACCTTCCGCATTTCAACACGCAATATATTTAAAAACTATAAAATTTTATTTTAAATATACGTTATTTATTTTTCATGAACATGTTGTCACTTAACTTTATTATTTTTAGTAAGCTCGTAAAGCTTCTATAAGTACTACGTATAAGTATAAGGCGTTTAAATATAGATATAATCCTAAAATAAACGTCTTGAGAAAACCTTCTAAGCTGTTTGAGAAACATTAATGCTGAGAAATCACAGATAGTATCATCACCAGGAGTTTTGAATACAAAATGTCCTGATTTAATGGATGCCATGTAAGGGAGCGGTAATGGATTTTAAATGCTTTTTCCACAATTACGAAGTTTTTTTTATAAAAAATATCTTTTGTTTTGGTCTCTGGATTACTTTTTGTTTTACTTTTATTTAAATATGTTCCTATAGTATTTCTAATTATACTTATATTAAAGTTATACTAAAAAAACATTCTCTGTCTGTCTGTGTTTGTCTGTCAAGAGCCTTTATCTCAAGAACGCTTGGAGATATCGAGTTGAAATTCAAACCATATACTCAAATCTGCGGCCCCATGATTTCCTGAAAAAAAAAATATGTCTACATTTACCTAAAAAAAAGATATAGCCGTTTATATCGTAAAAAACCCACGTATGTCGTCACTATAAAGGGAATCAAAATAATAAAAAAAATAAAAAGGTACTTCCAGTTGACTAGAATAATGAAATTTGGCAACTACAATCTACAGGCAGTACTAGTTTAGAAAAAATCTGAAAACTATATATTTATGCCTAAAAATAATAGCCTTAAAAGGGGGACAAAATTTGGTACGTAAGCCGCTAGTTCAAGTGAGGAAACAGATGAAAGGGCTCTGGCTAAGCTTAAATTTCAGAAAAAGCTTGAGGCCTCCAATTTTTGTACGGAACCCTCGGTGGACGAGTCGGTTCGATACTCACATATAGCAGGGGAGACTGAAGGAGCGTAATATTAAACACTCCGTTTTTCAATTTCAACCCAATTCCAGAGCCATTTCCTACTGAGTAGCGGAATTCAACGCAGCGCCTCACCAGAGCGAGGAAATCAAAATGCCATTTAATTAATTTCCCCGAAGGATTATCGAAACCTTCGCTTTTACACACGCTGTGCCACGACAGCCTCTATTTAGATTAATTCGTTAAGATTTCAACTCTTCCGAGTTTAACGTCATAGAACTAAATATTTATTACAACTCATTATACATGTGAGTAAACCATTATTACACACAACAAAGATGACAGAACACAATACACATACACGATGTAAAAAAAACATAAAATAATTATTTAACTACTGCTAAATTCTTAAAATCTTATAAAAAACGATGCATCAAGGCCGACGTCTTGCGTCAGCGTAATAATGATAGGTCACATACTCCAACTGGGATCGGTCGAGGTCGAAACTATTCTATTGTCAGAAGTTGAATCCTACACTTATCGTCTTGAGAATATTGAGTATATATTAGCTATGTTATCATACATTAGCGAAATTTGTCTTTCACTCTTATCAAAGATGTTATATAATAAAAGTGAGTCTAGGTCGCTTATCACTTTGAGATAGCTGTTTAAAAAGTTTCTAAATATTTTTATATATTATATATAATCAGCAGTTTTTTGCTGAAACTGTTTGACCTTGATTTTTATCGATTTAGTTGTGAGTACAGAGAAATTATATTTAAATAAAATTAAATATTAATTTTAGTGATAGAACGTTGATAAGATAATCGAAACAAAAAAAATAATATAATATAATATTATAACACATTTTTAAGATATTTTCAAATCCACTCGCTATCACACTCACTCAATATGATCGATATCTGTTAAGAGTAGATTAAAGATGCTAGATTTCCGTACAATACACGTAAAGGTCGTTTATATTTCGCAGTGTTTTTTATCTAATTATCAATATACAATATATATTATATATAATAAACTTATCGTTATCGGTACATCGATGACATACATATGAGAAAATGTATTATTGGGGACATCTATATATATAAAAGGACATGTACCCGTAGCCGTAACCGCTGTGCGTAGAAACGTGGAAATTGGACAGATGTTTATTTTCGAAATCTGGACATCCACTAAGAAGGGATTTTGAAAAATTTTAACCCTAAAGGGATGAAATAGGGGTTGAAAGTTTGTATGGGTTTTTTTTAAATCGGTACCGATTTTTATAAAAATTTAAATTCAGACTGTTAAAAATATTTTATTGAACACGTGTTTCGTGGTTTTTTTAGAATTCACCCCTAAGGATGCAAATAAGCGGGCGAAGCCGCGCGCGCCCACTAGTTTATTTATAATTATATTGCAATAAAATCCAAGCAATGATGTTAAAAATACCAGTTCAATAAAATAGTTGTATAATATAACCGTTTTTAGCAGTAAGCAATTTTGTCGAACAAAATACTTTAAATTGATATAACTTTTTTATTTACGAAGCGATTTTAATAAAATAAACACTTCAAATAAAAGACCCTAATCATTCTAATAAAATTTATTTAGTTAAGTGAAGTTGGCCAGAATCCATTGTTGAAAACTGCACACATAAATTGGTTAAGCCGTTTCTGAAATTAGCATGAACAAACGCACAAATAGACAAAAATTTTCAAAATCATTGTTTTGGGTTCTATTACTTTAAATTTATTAAATTAATAGTTTTTCTGATTTACATCCCATGTGCAGACACCGATCAGTTACGATTTTAATACAAGTACAAATTCGTAAAGGTTATATGCAAGATATGTATTTACACGTGCTACTAAAGAAAAAAAATACTGTTAATAAAGAAAAATAAAAATAAAACGAAAGATGCTTAAAAGGAACATAAAGTCATAACGTTGAAAAATATACCTCCAAAAACTGGCAATGACATCATTGAAAGTAAAAACATCGTTTACGGGACCATTAAAAGTTAACGGCTGCGATAATCTTCAAAGTTAAAGTTGGGTTTACGTTTCGATTTATAATAACACGCAACATACAAACCTAGCCTCACCTCAACAACAGAGCGAAGAAATGATAACATAAATTAACATAAATATTTTATTTCCCTGAGTGGGGATCGAATCCAGAACCAGTCGCGTTAACAGTCAAACATTTGTGCCTTTGCGCAATGACTGGCATAACTCATTAATTTTAATTATATTATATATTATTTGTAACTATATTATAATACTTACTCGAGAATCCGCCGCTGACAGGCCACTAGCGATCGCATTTATAGGCCTCCAAATATCCGGCGTTCCAATTAAGCCATTCTTGAGATCATTCTGAAATAATTTGGAGTCGAAATTCCATGTTGCTGCGCCGACAGTTCTTCTTTTTTCTAACATTGACTTTTGACTAAATGCCTCTGTTTTAGTTGACTTAAAACTATTTATCGTTTTTTCAAATAAACTACCAGTTTTTGATTTTTGTTCTTCTTCGTTTAGTGACTTGAGTGTCTTAGCTTCTAAGGATTTGGCGTTTTTTCTTTTGTCTATTTCTTGTTTTGGTGCTTCCAATATAGCGTATATAGTCAGTGACAAAAAATGGCCAGCTACCAAACTCTGTAGGTCGACTTTATCGATTCCTTTCTTGTTATCCTTTTGCCTTAATTGAAATTTAAAGTCTTCATTCCATATTGGCCATGAACTCTCTTGTAATGTCGTTTCATATTTACTATCGCCAGGAAATACTTTCACCTGGAATTATAAATTCAACATTTGTACATAATAACAATTTAATATTAAATTTAAATTGTAAATTTTATATATTTCTTCTCATACAGGAGTTCTTTGCATTCACAGTCAATTATAAAAAAAATTAAGAAGTGAAGAAGGTACTCGAAGGAGCACAAGAAATTAAATATTTAATATTTTCATTGCCTTGGTTTTGAGGCAAAGGACGGCGTTGAGTTCTGTCAGCAACTCAATAGAATTCGGCGGAAAAGAAACGGAGTGTTTTAACGCTAGAATCCCAGGTTCCCTCTGCCTACTCTATGTGCGGGATACAGCGTAAAGCTCAAATAAGTAAATAAAGAATTACCCTTAATATTTGCTATAGTAATTAATTTCAGACGAAGTTCTTTATCTGGCCTAGCTGAATACAAAGTAGTTACCTATTACACCGTCTTATACCTTTCACGTACGTAATAACTTCAAAGCGAGCATTTACTTTTCAAATAGCTTCAACCATAGAGGTTTAATATACAAAACTTCAAAAATTTTACGAAATATGTACATAAAACCATAAGATCACGTAAATTAATAATTTTGTGAAATTGTTATATAAAGTGAAGATCTGAGGAGTATATTTCTTGGTATTAAAATAAGAATTAACTAGAAACATATTATATAATTGAGAAGCTAGTGCTACTGTGAACGCGACAGGTTTTGGATTCGATTCCCACTAGAAGAAATCCTCCAGAAATCGGCGGAAAGTTGAGAACGGGGAAGTATTTAACCGTTCCCATGAACGGAGTGTCTTAATACTAGGTTCCCAGGTTTGCTCTGCCTATACTGCTGTGTGCGGGATAAATGGTAGCTAAAAACGTATTATATTTGTCAGTTAAGCATAAAATATATTTAATTATTAATTCGTATTAAACATGACTAAAAATTGAGGCCAGTCGTGGCGCAGCGGCTCGAGGTGTGACTGTAAAAGCGACTGGTTGTGGGTTCGATCCCCAATCGAGGAGATGAAATATTTACTTAAATTTATATTTCCATTTCTTGGCTCTGGTGTCGAGGTTAAGAGCGGCGTTGAGTTCTGCCACTCAACACGCAATGCCTCCAAAATTCAGCAGAAAGTGGCGAACTGAGTGTCTTAACATTAGGTTCCCTCTGCCTACCCTGCTGTGTGCGGGATACAGCGTGAAGCTGATTTATTTATTTATTTATTTATGACTAAAAATATTTACCAGAAATACATATTTGGTTCTATTATATTTCTTCTTTAATGTCGTTTTAAATAATAATAAAATAATTTACTTAATATAAATAGAACGGCTTGACTTAGGTAATACATTATGTCTTGAATGCAAAAAACCTTAACATTTATTTATCATTTACGTTGATAATGTTTAAATTGAATTAAAATGTTTAAATAGTAAACAGGTAAGTACATTACTTATTTAGAAAACATATAAAAATTTGAACGTCGCTACGGACTCGAACCTCCTGGAAACCGACCAGGCGCTCTGACCACTAAGCTATACGTTCTGAACGTAATTTTTTATTTCAGATCAAATTTTTATATGTTTTCTAAATTAGTACTTTTTTTTTAAGTGTGGAATAACACTTTAAAAATGTTAAAAATAGGTAAGTACATTCTTTATAATAGTTAAAGAATGTACTTAAGCGCTCAATATTCACGTTTTATTTACATAGCAGCATTAAAAATGTTACATTGTCAGTTGGACATTATTACAACATTATTTTATTTTTTATTACTTCTTCTTAACCTCAAGTTGTATTCCGCACATAGCAGGGCACGCAGAAGGAACCTAGCGTTAAGACACTCCGTTCCGATTAAAACAGTTTTCATAATTTTTTTAACCTTCTATAAGAGAAGGAGGTCATCAAATTCGACTGTATTTGTTTAATTTCATCGGGTGGGAACCGAATCAACAACCTGTCGCTTTTACAGTCACATGCTCGTGCTCTACGCCACAGGCCTCAATTTATTTTTATTTTTATCTAGCTTACCACAATAATATTTTTTACGATATTACATCATATTTATTAAATACCATGACATATAGTTGTAAAATGTGAAAGTGATGTCACATTTCAATGTCCATGAACGCATTTGACGATAACCGAACGATAAAATAACTGTAGTAGGGCTCTTGATAACGAATACCGATCATAATTTATTAAAAGCACATGACACTGTACCTACAAAAAATGTTTTTCGAAATATAAATTTGCTTAAAACGAAGTCACACTTCGTGCCGCTGGGCCAGTCGTGGCGCAGCGACACGAAGTGTGACTGTAAATTCGACTAGTTGTGGGTTCGATCCCCACTCGACGAGATGAAATATTTGCTTAAATTTATATTTTCATTTCTTCGCTCTGGTGTTGAGGCTAAGCGCGGCGTTGAGTTCTGCCACTCAACACGCAATGCCTCCATAATTCGGCAGAAAGTGGGGAACGGAGTGTCTTAACACTAGGTTCTCTCTGCCTACCCTGCTGTGTGCGGGATACAGCATGAAGCTGATTTAATTTAAAACGAAGTATAGGTGACATTTAAATGAAAGAAAGACAGCGTACAAAATTATTATCATAATCATATTTTATACTTTTTTATTATGTAATATTTCTTAAAACACTCACAGGTTTTACAGGCTTATTTTATTGTATTAAATCATTAATAATTGTAGTAGTAGATACTTTGAGAATTAAACTAACGCAACAGGATAAAAGGTCTAACTAATGAAAACATATGTCAGACTATACCCGAGAAATAAATATTTATAATAAATGTTGTCCATTTTTGGTTGTATGGTTCTAGAATTCTATTTATAGTAACATTTGAATACTTTTTTTATGGAAAAGACAAAGTCAACGAGCTCACTTCTCACCTGATGGTCACCGACGCCCATGACCCCATGTAGCACCAAAGGAGCTACAGTGCGTTTACAGTTAACAGTGCGTTTCCGGTCTTTAAAACGGAAATAGAGGCGCTTTTTAAGGTATCATGTCGTATCGATCTGAGAACTGCCGCAGGTAGGCCATTCCATAGTTGCGTGGCGCATGGAAGGAAGTTCCTATGAAATCGATGATGTTTGAGCTTGGGAAAAACTAATTTTTATCAGTTATCTCTGTCTATTTCGAATATCTAATGTAAAACTAAAAGGTCAGAAATGTTCTTGAATTTGATGGGTTATTTCACAATAACTTCTTACGTAGTAATTGGTAGTATTTTGATTACCTATAAATAGAAATGGTAGATGATACTAATATTTTAAGGGTCACGAAGTCAACTCAATGGAAATTGCGGTCAGCAACTAGTTTATTATGACTTCAAAGTATTTTTTTTAAGTTTTAACTTGAAATTTTAAAAAAATTATAACCACTATACCCGAAAATTATAAATATATTATGATATATTATTTTTTAAATTACTATAAGTTGATTGCAATCCATGATTCACGACATTCAAAATATAAAAATTATCCATTACTTCACGGTGTATCCCGCATATACCAGGATAGACAGAGGGAACCTAGTGTTAAGACACTCCGTTCCCCATTTTCTGCTGAGTTCTGGTGGCATTGCGTTTTGAATGGCAGAACTCAACGCCGCGCTTTGCCTCGACACCAGAGCGAAGAAATGGAAATATAAATTTAAGTACATTTTTAATCTCCTCGAGTGGGGATCGGACCCACAACCAGTCGGTTTTACAGCCACACCTTGTGCCCCTGCGCCACGACTGGCCTCTAATCCATTATTTAAGTCCCTATTATATGGTTTTTATTAAGATATGACCTACAACGAAATAGTAAGCACTGAAAATAGCTATCATTAACTAAAGGATACATAAGTAATCACAATTCCGTATCTAATTACCCTAATAGCGTGGAGCACAAAAAGAAATAATTACCTAAAGTCACACCACAGTAAGTCATGTCCGACGAAAAACGTACATGCGATAGTAAACCGTATAAAGAATAAAACAAAGAGGTCTAACTAAGCCTTTTAAGATTTTGTTCCTTGTAACAATATTTAACTTTTTGTGGTTTTCTCAAATTAGTAAATTAACATTTGCTTGGTAATGTTTGGAGTATTTATATTCGGTGTTAATTAAATAGTAGTAAGTAGGTATAGTTTGAGGCCATTCGTGGCGCAGCGGCATAAGCGTGTGACTGTAAACGCATCGGGTTGTAGATTCGATTGCCACTCGAACAAACACGCAATGCCTCCAGAATTCGGTGGAAAGTGGGCAGCGGAGTGTCTTCACACTAGGCTCCACACTGTATGTGCCTACCCTGTTATATGCGGAATACAGCGTGAAGCTGACTTATTTGATTAATTAGTATTTTAGATCTTATTCCTCTTGACATTAATCCCATCACATCCGACGTAGTTCATAACCTATAACGAAATTGGCCGTGGCCAAACCACCGCAGGCGACGCTCTTTGAGCTTATCCTCTACGACACAACTCCAAGACTACCTCGAATGAACGTATGTGGTCAGATGTCGTTACGCCGCACATCCACCTCATCATTTTCATTTTCGTGACGAGAAGCTCCGAAATGTGCCGAGATATTGCTGGCCCACATTCACTGCCGTATAAAAGAATCAGTCGAATAATGCTCTTTTATATAAGCCCATTGAGTTTGGGTGGTATTCTATGATTGCAGACGACACCAGTGACCTCCCGCCATTCGGCCCAGGCTTATCCGGCTATAGTCATCATGATCAATGCCTCCAGACTCATGCACAATAGATCCAAGGTACCTAAACTTTTCCGACTTAACGGCTGGTTCAGGGCCTATATGGATAGAGCTCGAGTCCGGGTCCTTGCAGGACATGTCTTCGGCACATTTAGTTTAAGACCACCGGATCAAATCAGCTTCACGCTGTATCCCGCTCACAGCAGAGTAGGCAGAGAGAACCTAGAGTTAAGACACACCGTTCCCCACTTTCCGCCGAGTTCTGGAGGCATTGCGTGTTGAGTAACCATGAATACTACCATGTTCTAGCGATCAATTTTTTTATAAATATCTTGCCTACCTTGCCTAGATACCTATATCTTGCTTGTTATAATTATCCCATAATTTAAATACACGAAAACATGTTGTCGTAAATTTATAAAACTATGAGCCTACATCAACGTTGTACTGATAACGGTGAATAACTTATCGTTAATTAATAATGTTTCGCTGGGCTGCTAGGGTTACATATCACATTTTCGTTTTTTATATCATTAGAAAATGCTCCTCATATTGACCAACTTTACCCAAGGCGCTATATTTTTTATAGATTATACGCTTTAACATCAGTTATTCAAATCTTGGAAATAAATTATAGCATATATGTTGCGGAAGATTTATAACTATATAAATTGTTTTTGCGTGAATTTACCTCTTTTACAGACTTATTGAAGTAATCAGAGACAAGATGAACTACACGTTCTAATTATTCGGGATTCAATTTTTAAGCCTTTATCGATTAGCATTAATTAATTACAGCAATAGTTATTAGTATTCCCATATTAAATATAGGGATTAATGAACAAATCTAAATAGATTATTATATACAAATTATTCTAGCCTCCTTTATTAATTAATAGGTAAGATTCTAATTGATCATTTGATGTGATTGTGTGTGCCCGATAAGAAACAAAATATAGGTCCGTATTTAGAAACCGGTCCCAAGTCTGAGATTGATCTTAAGATGCCGTTTTTATTCGTAAATATATATCTAAGAATGAAAACGAGATCTCAAGATCGATCTAAGATTTGAGAGCGATTTATAAATACGGATCATAATCATTTACCCTGGGATAGGCAATTACGATAATTACTACGCGCAAGGCAAGAAACTAGGTACTTTACAGATGGAGAATACTGGGATATTTAAAATTTCTTTTGATACTGCCATCAAAAAAAATCTGTGAAATCTGTCTGGCATCGGTAGAAGCCGTTATATGTCTACAATTTTTGCCATTATAATTTATTTTATTAAAATTTAAAGATTTTTTTTATACATTCATAACATTTAGGAACGAGTGTGACGGGCTTCAACTCTTGCCCGAGTTTATATAAATATTTAGGAGCTGAGTGCTGACCTTAATTATAACGTAATTAAGTCGATCAGGTCAGCCTCCAACAGCGTTGCCAGAGTTCGGATTTTAACTCAAAAATTAAATGTCCCGATCGGGAGAGGCATAGTCCCGCTTTTCACAGATTATACAGTAAGTACGTGGAGTACTGCGAAAAATCTTTTTCCTTTAAGTTTTTAATTAGTTAATAACAATTTAATAGAAATACTAATAAATATATTCTTAAGTTATGTATAACTACTCTGAGAACTTAACTGCCTTATATAGTAAACCAAAAATATATCGCTTAAAGTGACGTTTGTAAATTATAAAGACTATTTAAATTTCTTGTTCCCCTGTTGGCTAAGGAATCTCCCTTTTTTATTTAAAATGTTTCGCTATTCACACAAATTAACAATTTAACTTTGTAACAAATTGACAGATATACAAAACAAATAATAATCTTTTTAGAAAATAGCAACTAGCACCATTTCATGACCAATTAATTTTAATTATGTCGGAAACGTTATTATTGGCCTTAATTAGAAAAATGATTAAAGGTATGATAACACTGAAAGGGTCATATTTTTGAGAACGATTTTGTGTATTGTTATTATATGATTGCTATTTTCTATTACAACAAAACCTTTACATATTTATTTTAACAGAAATTTTGTCTTCAGTCCTCACCTAATTACAGGTTTGTCTGTGTATTTTAAGAGCATTAAATAAGTTTGTATTTTTTATCGTTTATTTGATTTGTTTCATTTATTACGATTGAAGACAACAAACTTCAAGTGATGCATGACAAAAAAAGAATTTATATATAAGTTTATTTTAAATTTTAATCGATATAAAAAATATTTGTTTTTAAGATGATATTACTTTTTTTTCTAAACTATTTTAAATTGCGTTAAACTTAAGTTATAATACACTAAAAAAAGTTAGAGCGTAATATTTTAAATTGGTACAAGTAAATTACCTATACAATCTTAATAAAAGTATTTCTTTTGCTTTTGATAAGATTACCAAAACTCATGTTTATTATTATGAAAACAAAAGTGGAAGTTACCTTCACAAGGTATCCATGAGCGCGACTGAGTCCAAACAAGGATGGGAGATGCCGGGCACCGATAACAGTAATATACACATTTTTACTAACTGGATGCAATGATAATTTGAAACCTATTTCAGGGTCCAAACTTCCACTTCCTGCTAACTGATTATCTTTATTATTATTCAAAATATTCTTAAGTTTATTTAAGGAAAACGCCATTGTAAACAAAGTTCGACTGACTGCGTTATCTCAGAGAAAACTTGTATTAAACCGGTTTTTTGAATAATTATCCATTAACATTGCGAGGTCGTTTCATTTTAACCGTTTATTTAAAACTATACATATAATTTTCACACAGATATCACAATTGCAATATTAATTCAAAATATTAACATCGCGTTTGACACCACACACAGGAATGCTGAATGAAATGAACTAACTAATCCAAAGTTCCGAACTACAATTACAATTTACAACTCGTATGTGCTACACACACACACACAGACGGCTACACGATATAGTGATGCTACCATTAAATAAAGGAACGGGGACTCTTATCTGATTATTGGATGTCTCTGTCACACGTATATTTCATAATGAAAAAAATATTTTGCGAGTGAATAGGCAATGGATTGGTTATGACTTTTTCCCTGATAGTGTTATAGTCATTGACAGTTGCAGTGAGTGCCATCTGTCGATCGAAACTGAGAGTGCAGAGTTGTTTAAGAGATGGCGTTACAAAATCGATATGAGCGTGCGTATTCGCATCGAATTAATTATCTTTTTCATTTACATTTAACATTATATATAAATTATAGTACTTAACAATCTTATTATTAACATTAAAGAGGATTGAAAATTTGGATCAAAACTGCAATACTATAGAAAATAATCAAAACTTGCTAAAGATGATTTAGTATTTATTTCATTTAAAAATGTAAACCCCAAATAGTGAGAAGCAAATATAGAAAATAAAAATCAAGTAGATATATAAAAATAAATATTTATTTTTTGAATACTAAAATGCTAGGTTATTCAGCAATGTCTGTACAAAACAGGTGCGTCATGTAATCACAAAACGATATAAGGTTTAAATCTTTATATCTTTAAATGAGTATAATTAGAATTACAAATGATTGCAACATAAAATAAACAAGTCTTAGTTTCCATTATATAATTTTACATTTAAAGCTTAAGATGGTGATAGATATTGACTTATAAATTGTACAATCGCGTCGTAGTAATGTATAAAAATTGACACTATGAGTACGAACATAGCAAAGCAAATTCCTGTGATATACATAAACTGGCTAGCTTCTTGTGGTGTTGCCAGAAGCTCTTCACTGCTTGCATCTCGGTCCAAAGCATCAAATTCGGAAGTATCTAAGTGAAAAGTAAATATCATGAAATAGCGTATCTCGCATACAGCTGATATAGCGTGGTGGGCAGAAGGAGCATAGTGTTAAGACACCTTGTTTTCCACGCATCGCCTCATTATCCAGATATAGCGTGGTGTTACCAGAGAGAAGAAATAATAAATTTCTCAACTGGGAATCGATCCCACCTTTTTATAAACAGAAATGTGAGCTTTTAGATGCATTCAATTTCATATCGTTAAATATCAATTACAATCTTTACCTGCAGGTGTTTCAACATCACAAACCACATCTGTCTCAGTAATTTGCAAGTCTAAAAGCTCTTTAACTGATAACAGAGCCTCAGCCGGAGCTTCTCCAGGAAAGAGATAGTCACAAAGATAAAGTGGACCCACTGGCACTAAGACACGCCGTGGTGGCTCATTGAAACAAACTTTTTCTGAAAAAAGAAGATTTGAGGTAGATTCTAGATTTTTATAGCTCACACTGTATTGCGCACATATCAAGGTAGACAGAGTGAACCTGGGAACTTAGTGTTAAGACACTCAGTTCATCATTATGATACTTCTGTTATCCACTTTCTGCTGAATTCTTGCGGTGTTGAGTATAGAGTGGCTAAACTAACGGCACACTTTTCCTTATTACCAGAGTGAGGAAGTGAAAGTATTAAATAATTTATTCCCCATGTTGGGAGTCGAACTCACAACTGTCGTGTTTACAATCGCACGATTATACCCCTGAACTGAAACGCCGACAAATCTGCCGAATCTTATGATAAAGACCTGATTATCTGACACTCAGTAAAACTGAATTGCAATCAACCAAACTACCAGCTGATCAGATGTACATAGATTGAAAAGCAAATGTTTAATAAAGGTTGCTATAATAGTTTTTTTTTAATATACACATTATTCTTCTTAAAAGGTACATTTCTTTAATAATACTTTATTTTTATAGACTAGTCTAATTAAATAATTTAAATTTTAATGGTAATACACTATAAATAACAAAAATACCTTCTGGTAACAAATTGTCATCAATAAGTGCATCACAGTGCATAGTAAACCGTGAAGCCAGAGATCTGATTATATCTTGCTTTACTGCAGTAATTGACTCGCTGACTGTTGCCTTAGGATACATAAATACACTTGAAGATACTACACCACTGAAATGTATACTGCCATCACATTCCAAGTATTCCACTGTTTCAGGTAGACTGTTTTCCTATTAAAACCATGTAAACAATAAGAAATAATTATTCAATACATCAATATAAAATAATACATATTATGAGAATGTATAAATATGTTTCATTATTAAAGTGTATCAAATATGTGTAAAATAAAACATAATGTATGGTTTAGTAACACTATTTTTTTTAGTAGTAATCTATAAGTATTTCACATATAATTAGTATTGGGATAAATACTAATTACTTTTTCATTAGTGACAACCTTTATACAAATAAAGTGAAAGATATATTTACTATACAAAGTGTGATTTAAGATATATAAATTTTCTCAATTTTTTAATTGGTAATACAAAATAGGGTACCAATTTACGTCCCAATGCAAACGCAAATACATCCACACAAATATTCAAACAGTCTAGATGTTAAAGTGTAATATTAAAGGATGTTACTTAGTAATAAAGTAATATACTTACAAAAGGCACAAAAAGAGAAACATGCATGGATTTAGGTGCCTCCTGGATTGATTTTGTACTACTGCCTTTAGGTTTCTTCTTTTTTACAAGTTGTTCTAAAGCCTCAGAACCTTCTTTCAACTCTCCATCAATAAACATGACACTTGATTGAATTGTTTTATGTGCAGATTCCAAAATTTGCTGAAAGTAATTAGTTTGCATGAAAAAAAAAGTAAATAGGTAGTAATTCTGCCTAGGTTAAAATTTTTTTATGACATTAGAAAAACTTATATATAAGATAACTTACTTATAAAACACAAAAGTGGCCATTGTGGTATAGTTGGACATCATCAGACCTTGTAGGTTTAATCATGTTATGGGGAAGTTAATTATTTTCAATTCCCACTTTGGTAAGACAAAGAGTAGCATTAAATTCCATCACTCAATATACAGTATATCAATATAAGTAACAATAGTTTCTCTCTGCCTACCGTACATCACTATGCTGGTGATAAGTAATAAAACTAATAAAACAAATATTATAAGACTTACCTGAAACTGTTCCTTTACTGATATTCCACTCTTCTTAACAATTACTGGGTAAACTTCATCAAATTCATAATAACAATCTAGCCTTTGCCACTGTTGTGGTTTGGATAAAAATTTCCACTCAACAGGTTTCATTGAAGTTGTCTTTCCTAATCCTACTTCAATACTTTTGCAATTTAATACTTTAGTATTTGTGGACATATGCAATACCAATTTTTCATTTGAATTTGGACAATTTCCATACATATATTGGTTGACACCTAATGCTTTATATGTGAAGTTTAATATAGATTTTACTTTGCTAAAATGATTTGGATCTTCAAAAATATCTTCATCACTTGTAATGAAAATTCCTAAAAGAAAAATATATTTTTTATTATTGCACTGTAATTTCTACATACTTTTATTTACCTGTGTATCAAATAATGATATACCTTGTACAAACAAGCCTCCAGGTAACATTCTCGTAACATGTTTAGCATGGTCGGCGACCCAAATCTCCGACACTCCTAACAAATTACGTACAGGTTCAAGTTTATCCGATGTATAACTCGATTCGGAAGCCGAATCACTTGTTTTTTCCTCAGGCGTACGGGCTAGATGAATAACGTTCTCTCGTGCTTCTGTAATCTTTTAATTATATTGTCATATAACAAGTAATTTATTACAACAAAAATAAACAAAATAACATACCTGGCCCAATATTAAACCCAATACAAAACTTTCATTAGTAGCGTACTGTTCCAAGTACTGGAGGCAGTGTTCTGGAGAATAAACTGTTCTAACCATTTTGATCTTTTGAAAAGATTTTATATGAATTTATTAGTAAAAGCTAATATGAATTACATGTAGTTCATTTAATATTTATATTGTTATGTCGTGGCGACATTCGACATAAGACACTTGGCAAATAGACATTGACAACTACCTAATGAATGGCAAGTAAACAAAATGGTACAACCATAAATACATGTTTAATTATTAATCTGTTATAATATCTAGTAAAAATATATTATGGTCAACTTCTTATAAAAAAGGCAAAGAAAAGATATTTCTTAAAAATGTATAAAATTTTTAACAACTATTTTGAATTTTGAAATAAGCGCATTTAACCAAACTCTCCAGCATTGTAATATTGTTAATAAAGAATATCCATTCTAGAATTTACGCTTGCACAAAAACGTTTCAGTTTTTTCCTTTTAACGCTTGTCTCCACGCCATAAGGAGCACCCTTTTCATCTCATGTGACTCTCTATATTAGAAAGGCTTGATATAAATTGGCTTAAAATGTAAAATAGGTATTTGTTAAGTTATTGCGACGATAGAGAATTTGAAATAAAATGGATAGTATCTGTGTAAGAAAGGATTTAACTTACTTATTATGTGTTCCAGGATTAGAATAGATCCTATTTACATTTTAAGTTATAATAATTCATCCAACGTGGAAAGATTGAACTTCTTGGGCGTATTTAAAGCTATTTTCAAAGAAGTCGACGTGTAATACGGCTCTTTAATGTAGATATGCCATGAGTGTAATAACTATGGACTGACTGACGATTGTCTGAATTATATAGGTACTTTGGCAGTTTTTCAGCTTATATTATACATATTACATTTATAGTATAAGCTTAGCATATTACGATTTTCCTGTAAAAGTAAGCAATCAGATATAGACGAAATCGTTTTAAAAGATTTCTTATCGTTTGCATATAGCAGAATAAATGATTTTTTACGTATGAAAACGAAGGTTAGGTACAAAGAGCCTAGTGTTAAGATACTCCGCTCTCTACTAGTGGCCGGCATCATCCTGGAGGCATTACGTTTTACCTCGACACCAGAAGGAAGAAACGAAAATATTAAATATTTAATTTTTTTGAGTGGGAATCGAACACGCAACCTGGCGTGTGTACAGTCGCACGCTTGTGTCTCTGCGCTACGACTGGCCTTTATAACATTAATTACTTAGATTTAAATATATTTACTATACTAAAAATATTTTCCCTATATTCAGATGACTATTTTAAGCTAAACAAAATAAATCACGCTGTATCTTGCACACAGCAGGGTAGGCAGAGGGAACCTAATGTTAAGACACTCCGTTTCCCACTTTCCGCCGAATTCTGGACTCATTGGTGAGTTGGGCTAAACAAGAACGCTTTTATAGTTATTTCATCCAGTGAAAATATATGAAATCTACCTCTTTAGTTTTTTCTCATTTAGCTCTTCGCAAGCATTCGAGATTAAAGGTACCGCTACACACCGTCTATAAATATTACAATCCAGATCCTATTTTCAATTTAAATTTAATACATTTGTGTTACATTAAAATTTGAATGTCGTCGTCGGAATAGAAGGAAAATTATATTTTTTTTTATGAAAAATACAAGGAAATCGAGCGTACAAGTCACCTGATGGTAAGTGATCACCGCCGTCCACGACGCTGTAGTTAGATGGATCAGAACCATCTCCTTTTTGGCCGCGTTTCGGCCCCGGTGTAAGCTGAGGAGCACATGAACGGAGCACTAAAGAAGAGACGCCATCTCTACTTGTAGATGTCCAAAGAAGAGAGAGCTCGCCTGATAACTTTTTGGCTGGACTTAACTTTAGACATTGAGCTGTGGCACCGAGGAAGGATAGGCGATTATTTTCTTATATATTTTTATAAGTTGCACTAAGTATTAGTTTACATACATTCTTGCCTCTCCTCTCTATGAGAGCCATATAAATAGAGAGGGTTTCTCGACATACCTTAGTACCTACAAATATCTAGTTTTAAGACATTTCATTAGGTAGAAAACCTAAACTTGAAAGTGCGAAGGTAATTGTACCTAAAAGTCAAAAGTATGATTAGTTCATAAGGAAGAATATCCGCATAGCAGAATATTTTAATCCATTTCTGATATATTCAATTTTTGAATATTGATGACTAATATATTCTTCTGTATAAAGTCGATAATAATATTCAAGGTTAAATATTTATTATTATTGCTTGTTAACACTTTATTAATATTAAGAGGAATACTTTTTAATAATATACATATGTACTTATATTATTAAAATCGATAAACTTTGAATCTCTGAAAATCTTGAAGGTTTAGGTACCGCTAACAGTAGTTCTAACCGAAGTCGTGATAATCTCAATATATAGCCCCAGTGATCCCTTTCTATAGCAATGCTTGCTAAATATACACGTGACGATGAACACACAGGCCTTCTGCAGACCTAAAAAGACCACATGCAGAACTCTCCTTATTTATCCTGTATACTTACATCAAAGTCCTGAAAACAAAAATGACGTCCATGGTGCCCGATCCTGGCTGAAATCCATATCAAGACTCATAAAGAGTACACTCTCGGCGGAGCCTGAGGCCGATCATACACTCGGAGAGCTTTTTGGTATGACACAAAAGCTTTTACTATAACTACTACAATTTTGAATTTCCATGTAAATAAGATAAAAAAACTATGCCGGTACTGGTGTAGCATATTTCCAGTGTTCAAGATATGGTTGAAAAGGTCAGGATTATTCGGATAATAAGTCTGAGCTTAGGCATTCTAAAGAAGAAAATCTTAAGTTAAATAAATAGGATAAACAATAATAATATTATATTTACTTCATTAAAATTAGTTTTGTACGATTCATTCCAAATATAGTAGTTTCTTAACTGGTAATATAAACAAAAGAACTATATTTTTTAAGCCTGAAGTGTATACAGGCATTTTTGCTAAGAGTGGTTATTTTAAATTACAAGGATTATATAGACTCAATAAATAAAAATTTATAACATCTTTATTAGAGTGTATAATTTATAGATAGCTGATAGTATAAAACAAAGTATTGTATTCGTGTTAATTTTAAGAACGAAAATTTTAATGCGGTTTTCACTAATAGAGTACTAATAGAATATATAGCTTTCCATTGTAAAATTTGTAGTTAGCAGGTAAAGCAAAATGTAGAGTCAAAGCACGTCAAACGTGCAAAAGTTTCAACTCAACACAAGGGGAAATATTTTCAATTATTTTTTCTAAATTTACGCTGTATCCTGCACTAACAAAGTGTTAAGACACTTCGTTCTCTTGAGTGGAATTCAACGCTGTGTTTTTGTCTCGTTACCAGAGCACGGAAATGAAAATATTAAACGTTTCGTTTTCTCGAGTGGAACTCGAATCCATAACCTGTTGTGTTTACAGTCAGAGTACAGGCACATCCACACTTGAAATCCCACATTCACACCTGTGATAACACATGTACATCCTATATCCTCAGATATTGTCACACACGAGATCCTACATCCACATGTGATCTCACATATACGCGTGTAACTTATCGACGGGTTCAACATGAAGAGTCATATGCAAGCTATTTCGGAGGTCGAGAGCATTTACTTTTAACAAAACTTTAAACTATTGTTTTTGTTTGTTTTTAGTATATTTATGCAGTCGAATTATTTGTTAATTTATCAACACAAAATACTAAATAACAGAAAATTTAGCAAACAGAATAATTAAATATTGACGTAAACCATATTTTTTTGGAAATAAAAATAAAAAACAACACATTCAGTACTAAATTTTATATTCTGGTACATATACAGTTTGAAAAAAAAGCAAACAAACTCGAAAAGTATTATTAACGTTTTGAAGTGTTTTTCCATATTAAGGAAACAAAAATATCTTTAGAAAACGTATAAAAATTTAACGTAGGGGAACTCGAACCCGCGCTTATTGGAAACCGTCCAAGCCCGTCCAAGCCTCCCCAAATTTACATACGTTTTCTAATAAAACTCAATAAGTGCTGTTATTGACTAGCAGACAACCGCAAAAAGCAGAAAGTGGATAGTTTTACAATAAACAGTAGATTAAAAAATCTTCTGCAAAGGCCAATCATAACGTTGGGACATCTAACGGCTAGTTAATTTAAGCAATTACTTATAACTGATGTTGTAAATAGTCGACAATATTGCGTTTATAATAATCGACTTATACTATCTTTAAACGCCCGTAGCTGGTCGACATTGAAATATTGATTTTGTTTGCATTTTTATTTTTAATTAAATTTACACTTCGAGAAATCCATTTCCGGATGTTGTTCCATAAATCTGTAAAAAAGAATACATTTTTAATGTTTATCATACCTTAATTATACGTGAAGACAAGAATTTGTGGGAAAAGTTGTATATCATATATATTCAAGGCAACAATACGCTTATAAAATAAATCGCCTTGTATGTCTGTTATGAAAACGCATAACGATTTATTAAAAAAATATATATATGTATTAAGTAATTGTTTAAAAAATGGATCTTGTCAACTATTGTATAATATGTTAGAAAGAATTAGATTTCTTAATTATTTTACAGAAAATAATTTGTATTAAACCACGCAATACGATCAGCAACGGACGTAAGTTTTAATCATAAATATATATTTATTTTCTACAATTTATAATTATACGAATATATACATTTAAATAATTGAAAGTTATTGAATTATAACGTTTCAATAAGTAAAGCCGCTTACAATACCGTTTATCATCTATTTTCCACTTCCACTAAAGAATCAGGAAGAATATATACATAATCATTTAACTTTTAATTTATTTCAGTATTTTATTGATTTTTAGTAATACGTTGACGATGTCCTTATATATATCAAGTGTATTTCCGTTCAATTTATATATATAAAACTCTTCCGTTACCGAGAGACTGACAGACAACGCACAGAGTACTGAAACTACTGAACTTGCATGTGGTGGGTGAGAGTGTAAAGAAGCACTAAGAAAGAATTTCTTTGAAATCCCTACGCAAACGAGAAGGTTTTCCGTTTTACGACAAGTTGTAAGTGAAACAGCAGAAAGGAATAAGGAACACACATATTGGAAGGTTATTATAGGGCTGCCGTTGTTTTTTACTGTAGGCCATTCTATATTTTATGTAATTTTCATGTATACTTATTTACGATTGTTACGGAAAATCCCGAAATGCAGACTTTGTCTCATTGATATCATAATAACTTAATAGGGTACTCTGGCATGAAACAAAGAGGCTAGGCTCTTTGTATTAACTGATTACTTATCTGTATTTTGTGGACAAGCTACATTTATTGTATAGAATGTCATATATTATACAAATTTAGGTTAATAAAAATAATAATGTTCACTTACTTCTTAAGTACATCTTGTTTCTTTTGTTCTTCACTAGTTGGTAATCCCATTTCTTTTTGCCTTTGATCATACATCATCTTTTCAACCAAACCTCTGGTTTCTCCGTCCAAGTCTGACAACTTAGAAGGCTCTGAAAATATAAGTAATTATTTCTGAAGATAATGTTATGAATAAATACGTTTAATATGTCTGAATATAATCATAAATGCGCGCAAGCGTGCGACTGTTGACGGTACGGTTCTGGGTTTGATTACCACTCGTCGTTGAGTTATGCCACTCAAGGCAGATAGAACATCATTTTATATATCGTTTTTAGGCCACTTTAAAAATATTAAAAATATTGTCTGACAACTCCGAAAGCTCTGAAAATATAAGTTCTTTTCTCTTCTGAAGTTAATACCATATATTTAATATTTTGTTTATCGTCACGTATGTTCGTATCTGATATAACTGAATGAACTTAGTGCTACATCATTTCATTTACTTATTAAGAAAATGTATAAATAATTGACCGTAGCAGGATTTGAACCCGCGCCTCTTTAGAAACCGTTCAAGAGCCCTGACCAACTAAGCCATAAGTTCGAGCGCTTGGACGATTTCCAAAGAGGCGCGGGTTCAAATCCTATTACGTTCAATTTTTTATACGTTTTTTAGTAAGAATTTTTCTTTTCTAAGTGTGGAATAACACTTTAAAATTATTAAAAATATCATTTAATTTTTCATATGAAAAATAACGATTGTGTGGCTGCAAACTATTGTTCAAATATACCTCTGTCTAAGTGTTTGAACTAATTCTAAACATTGTGCCGACATTTTTAATACATGCAATAAGAAATCACAAAACTAATATTAAAGACAATTTATAGTTAACTCCTCAAAATTATGATAATTTTTCCGGACAAATGACTTCAAAAATATATCATTTTTGTGCTGCACTGCATAAAAGTAGGTTTATAGAAAGGTATCAATAAAGACAGACGTTACATTTAATCATCTACTAGCTACTTAAAACTAGATAGTTGTCTGGATGTCCTTGAATATATCTAAACTAGGACATATAATGTAGGAAATCCTCGCGGAAGGCCCTATCTGTGGCACATCTGGTATTTAATTTAAATTGATAATTGATTCGTGTAATGTATAGCGATTCTTAGTTGCTATTTATTAAGATGACTTTTGTTTAAACCACGGTATAAAAGAAAAAGAAGTAGCTGATATTAAACCAAGTAAATATTTATAATTATATTCGGTACCACCTCATAGGTAATCATGAATCTAAACCGTTTGAAGAGTCATACAATTCTGGGAAGAGTATTATAAATATATTATGAATTTATAAAACAAATTGAAGGCATTATGGCGCAAGTTTAATGTTCCAAAAGCAAGCTATAGTTGTGAGTTTTAATGTTCTTCAAATTTCCTAGTTGTTCCTCGGGTCTGATTCAACAGGGCAAAATTATTATAAAAAAATACTTAAGGCCAGTCGTGGCGCAGGGGCACAAAGTGTGACCGTAAAACCGACTGGTTGTGGGTTCGATCCCCACTCGAGGAAATGAAATATTAGTTTAAATTTATATTTCCATTTCTTCGCTCTGGTGTCGAGGCAAAGCGCGGCGTTGAGTTCTGCCACTCAACACGCAATGCCTTCAGAATTCGGCAGAAAGTGGGCAACGGAGTGTCTTAACACTAGGTTCCTGTGTGCGGGATACAACGTGAAAGCCGATAAAAGGAAAACAAAAAATACGTTATTATTATAAATACTAAATACAAATCAACTCTTATGTGTAAAAATGTAATGAAATACGTAATTAATTCATATATTACTCACTATTACTTGACACACAGTAGTTGTAAGAGTAAACAGTTAGTCAAATATATTTTTATGTACACACCTAGGATTGCATTCACGAAGGTGTTCGAAGTAGTTGTATTTAAATCTCTAGCACGATTCGCGAACGTTATTGGTTTTTCATGACAGTAGAAGACGAATTATCACGGATTGGGTTTTTACATTGTATGCAAAGTTTTACCACCAATATTTTGTATTTCAATGTAAGTAGTTGACATTGGTGGATTTTATCTCTTTTTTTAATTATAAAAGTAACCGATATCTTTATAATTTAATGAAATTATATGATGTAATTATATTAAAAATAGAGCACAACTAATAACCTATTAAGCTGTATAAAACAAAAACTTAATAAGAAATATCAGGTTCTATTTATAACAGCTTTCTCCTTCACCTATCTATCATATTTTAATTCATCGGAATGTATATAAATGTTATTAAAGATATTAACGTGACAGAAATCTATGATTTATTTTCAAAGGTCTTCTGAGTTATTAACATATATATCCAGCGTCATAGTAGTTGACCTAAAACCTACTTTTTGTTATCAAATAGATTAAATATTATGAATCAGAACTGTCTTTTCCGAAAAATAATGTATTTACCTGGATTTATTTTCCTAGTCGATATTTCAGGATCTGAAGTAACAAGTCGGCTCCACCAATTCATTTTGTTTACCTGTGCATAAATAAATAATTACATATTGCAAGGTATCTCTTATGTGGGAGATTATAATTAACTTTTTGTAGAGTTAATGAAGGATGGCTTTATAATTACATAGAATTAGTTAATCCTAAGAATAGCTTGTCTAGTACAATTGTACGAAGAACTATAAAAATAAAATTATATTTAAAAATATGATATCTGTATCTAAAATTTCGATAACGAGATCTGCCATTACACTGTATTTTTGGAAACGTTCTAACAATTGATGATATTAACGAAATTGTTACTTTAAATTGTCTATAAAGCTGAAAATGATTAAGCCACTTGAGATTTAAGCCTACCTTTTCGAGATTTACGAGTAAATTTCGTCCATCTTGTAGCACCCACGTGGACTCCTCGATTTTGACGTCTGCGTCTAGCTCACCATCAATGATAAGTGGTTGCCCTTTGATACCAACTTTCAGGTGCCGCTTGCTGATTATCACTGACAGGTCTCTTGGCCGCAACACTTGGCGGAGAGGCACTCGTAACTATATAATATAAAGAAAACTTATAGAATAGAAAATAGTCTTTTTTTTAATGTCACGCTGTATCCCACACACAGGAGGGTAAATAGAGGGAATCTAGCTATTTTCCGCCGAATTCTGGAAACATTGCCTGTTAAGTTGGCTTTTCAATATAGCATTTCTTATAAGTTATTATTTAATATAGAAATAATTATAGTAGTTCAATACATTTAAAAACGCATGCTTATAAGTTTTTTTCGATATCTTGGTCTTGCTGGCCAATATCAAGCTATAAAAATGATATAATACATTGTAATCGGATGTAAAGATTGGGTCAAAATAGAGTTTAAGTATATTAAAAACAGGAGCCATTATTAGGACATTGCTAGATTTCTAACGTAATGAATAAGAATATGGCCGATCAACAACCGAGAGAATGAAATATTTTAGTCATTTTAATTTCCTTGGTCTGGATATTGAAGTTAAGAGTTAATTTAGTTAGTTTGTACGATAAAATATATGATATTAGTTAATATTTTTATCCACTTTATGGAATCAAATTCGTTATTTTTATTGCGTAACAAATGTAATTATGAAGTACCTAGTATTGAACATTTATTCAATTTAATATATAAATAGGTATTTACAAGATTAATATTGCATAATGAATTTTCCAGGAAAATTCACTGTAGAGGAAAACATGATAATGTACCTAGATTCATCATTTCGATATCGTCTGCAATTCAAATTTAATTCATAAGACGTTAACGCACAGTAAATCAATATACGTAGGTAAAAATATAAAGTAACGATTCTTAATTTTTTAATAATTATGAATATCGAGAATTTAACAAATATCGAGATAACAATACGTAATGTACAACAAACGCAGTATCGAAACGATCTTTATATTTAAAAAAATCAAACCAAAATCAGCTTCACGCTATATCCCGCACACAGCAGGGTAGGCAGAGGGAACCTAGTGTTAAGACACTCCGTTCCGCATTTTCGGCCGAATTCTGGAGACATTGCGTTTTGCCTCGACACCAGAGCGAAGAAATGGAAATACAAATTTAAGTAAATATTTCATTTCCTCGAGTGGGGATCGAACCCACAACCAGTCGGTTTTACAGTCACATTTCGTGCCGCTGCGCCACGGCTGGCCTCTGGATATCTTTATATTTAAATAAGTACATATACGTACATAATATGTACATCACTAACTACAATAATAGGTAAGATATTTACAAAAATAGTATAAAATTCTAACAAATTAGTTTTATTTTAATTTCATACTTTTAATTGAAATTGAAGTTTTTAATGATTTTTTAAACAACAAATCTGAAATTTGAACGTTACTTATAAAACAAGGTTGTCTTTGTGTAATGTTGTACATACATACGTTTTAAAGGTTAAATTTATATTATGTGTAGCAAAATTATTAAATTATGTATCATGATAATTGAGCGTAAGCTTATAATACAATTGATCTCGTTTGCTATTTAAAAGTGACGTCAAATTATAACCTTTAAACATAAGTACCGGCAAATCAACAATTTACATTTACATATTACGGTCTCATTTTTTTTTTTTTTTAAATTGTAAAACCAAGTAATTTCGTGATATACTCTGTTCTAAAGTTTATTACTTAAAGTTTGCGACGCTAACGTAAGCGCGGTTCACTTGTATTAAGCATGTACCTAGCGTAGGTACTTATCGATATCCGTAAATTACCAAAATAATTGTAGAATGTATTGTTTGTGGTTTATGTGTTTCCTTGACGACTCTACCATAATATATAAAGATATATACAAATATATATAAAGAATAACATTATTTTTAAAATAGTTGCTACTCAACAAAAACACTAGCTTAATGCGAATTACCCATAAGTGACGTTTTGTTTGAAAGTGACTACGATCTAGCGTTTGCTTTAACAATGTGTATGATTAAGAAGTACAGTACATAATAAATGGATCGAATATCAACTTTAAATTTTGTGAGCAGGTATTGGACTAATTATCCCATACCGTCAATATCAGAGATATATAAACAACAACTTTCTAGAAACTTTGATATAAAATAATAGTAGGTACTTAGGTATTATATTATAATTAATACAATCTATTGCCTTTGTCGATCTTCAAAGGACACTTCCGCAAATCACTGGGTAATTTCATCATCATGCATCGCATACGTCAATGGCGCAAAAAAAAAGAGAAGTTTGTAAGGAATAATTTCTAAAGATGTTTCTTCCTACTACAGTTGACTGTATCTCACTAATAAAGATGCAGGTGGAAAAAAATAGAGAATATTAACAAAACGTAGTTAAAGTTAAAAATATCAATTATTGTTTTATACAAGAGGAGCGCCGCTAAAGTACGCGACCGGCCACGAAGGCGTGATGACCTCGCATTCCTGGCAAGGACGATGAACATATGAATTTAGAGACACCTGAACCGGACCGGGCTATTTTGTGTATTAACTAAATATTAATCATGTATTTAATAAAGTTACATACAGTTACTGTTTCTCTTTTAGTTATACGTATTGTAACTGCAATACATAATAAATAACAGTTGGTTCTAAAAAAATATTGTTACTAAATTACTAACGTACAATAGAAGATAATAATGGAATACATAAATATTAAAATGGATATATAAGACGAGATAAAAAGTAAATTTAATTTTGCATTCAGACAGCCTACTATATTCAAGACATACCATGCGAAGGTGACATAATAAGGTTTTCCTTAAAACTACAATATAAAGGTTAAACGAATGAATACGTAATATTTATATACATTCTTTAAGTGGGAAAAGGTGACACTTTACATCAGGCGGTGGTAAATAAAAAAAAAATACTATGGAAATCATAACAATCAAAATGACGACAAAATATTTCCTGTTGAAAGTTAGGGCGACAGACGTAATAAGTATTTTATTAATATTTGCGTATCAAAATCTCAGGTACAACGGCCAGCACGTTACCTTTCACGTTCAATGATTGTTTCAATCAAGTTGAAACAGCCTCGCCCTTTAATTATACAACTATCGCAATCTCCTTATTGCCTTAGTCTTACCATGTTAATATTTGATATTGATATTGTTTGATAGTATCGTCAAAACTTCTGGTAATTTGAAAAAACGCGTACAAAATATACCAAGCGTTATTGTGGGAGTATGAGCTTCGGCAAAGTTGTTATAGTTAATATATATGGTGGCGGAGTTCAGAATTATATTTTTTTAAATTAAATAATTAAATAGAAAACTTTAAATTAATTAAATAAAACAGCACATACTACCATATTATGTTAAACAATATTATAGACTGAGGTTACGCGTTTGTAGGCATTAATTCGTTCTCACGTTGTGATTAATATGTCAGAGTCAAGTAAGATATTTTTGGTCGTAACTAGTAGATGCCCACAACTGCATTTGCATGAAGATATCCTTGCCATACCACACATCTACCAACTATTTTCATCAGAAATTAGACCTAACAATTTTTTATTCATCCAAATTATCTTTTGCACCCGGGACGACTTCATAATGAACGAGTGTGTTATCTCTATATATAATAAGACAGTAAAAATATTTTGTATGTACATTTAATAATTTTGACTGAAATGGATAGAGGGACACTTAAAAAGAATAATAGAAAGCAAAAATATTTTTCTTTAATTTCTTGTTTGTCTGTCTGTCGATATATTTATGTTAGCATTTTTCTGTGAAAGTACTGAACCGATTTACTTAAAAGTTTCACCAATTGCTTTGTTTTAACTCAACTTAACTACTAAAGTTTGGTTCCTCAAAATCGGTTCATTAAAAAAAAAGATATCTTCATTTGAATGAACTCAAGGCATTAGTTTGCTTGCGAACTAACGTTCGCAACAACAATATAGCAATCGCGCTGGTAAGATTCCTGGCTAAAGAATGACATTCGAAACGTCTTGATTATATGACTGTTGATAAAAATATATATTTTTGAAGCACTATTATACAATATTTTATACAATAAAGTAAACAAAATTGAATTGTTAGTGGAGATTACCTTCATAAATCATAACAGTTAAGTTTAAATCGTAATTAATTCAACACAGAGATAAAGAACGATTTGATCTTCAAAGAGATATCAAGCAAATACATAGATTTTTTGGTTCGTTCGTTCGTTTGAAATAAATCTATATAAAAATGCCTAAAAACATCCTTTCTACGTGTACTCTGTAATAACTACATATTTACCAATTGTACATTTAGCTAATAATATGTGTAACTAATTTAAAAACTGTACAGGAGTTAATATGCAAACATTACAGTTATTTTACAAAGAATATTATGAATCCTTACCCAAATCAATAATTTAACATTTAAGGCTGTTTCTGAAGCAGTACATTAAATTATTAAGTGACATCAGCACATTTAACAGAGCTTTAAAAAACATAACATAGGTAAAAAGAACGTAATGTTACAAAAATATATACATATAATAAATAATTAGCTTTATGTATATTTTATGAATATCAAATATCAACATTGGTCATATTTTTTAGTTCGAAACAATCAAAAATTCTTATAGAAGTTACGATAATGTCGTAAAAAAATCATATTAGAATATTACAGATTAAAGTAATAAAAAAATCATATTAGAAGTCATTAGAGTTGTCAATCAATTCTGCTTATTAAATCAATAATCATGTATTTTAAGCGGGCGAAGCCGGGGCGGGCCGCTAGTATATTTATAAAATAAAAACGTGATTGTCTGCTTATGTGGAAACAAAAGTTACATAATTTCATCTTCCTCTTCCTCTTCCCTGTGCCCTATTTTAAATTCATGTAAAACAAACGAGATCATGTTCAATGCTTTAGTAGATATTGTACAAATTTAAAGTACACGCCTTTATTTCATTTTTTATACTATATGAAGTTTTTTGTAAATATAAGCTTTGATTTTTACACACTAAATGTTTTTATTGGAAGCTCAACGATCATGTAGTCTACAGATTATAAAATAGATTAAATTATTAATAACTAAAGTGCTAATATTACACACAAATTTAACAGAAATAATGAGCAAAAACTACCTTGACTTTTTAAGGTTGTGTTATTAATATGTAGCCTGCAATAATGCTTAGTCGTATTATAGTGCCGTAAGAAACTTATTTAATAGTAACAGATAAATTAACCTATATAAAGTAATTTATTTTACTTTAAATATTAAAAAATGAGTGCAGTTCAAAATCGATTTTAATTCGTATTTTTAAAAGTGCTCAAAACTGTCATTTAAGTTATTTGATCAGTACAATAATCCTGTAAAAATAAAATGTTATTTTTATTATTGTCAGCTTCACGCTGTATCCTGCGCACAGCCGTGTAGGCAGATTAACTCTAAGTTAAGACGTGAGTGTTAAGACACTCTGTTCCCCACTTTCCGCCGAATTCTGGAGGCTCTACACCAGAGCGAAGAATTGAAAATATAAATGTAAATAAATATTTCATTTCCTCGAGTGGGGATCAAACCCTTTGTGCCCGTGCGCGACTGGCCTCAAAAATGAAATAATTTAGTAAAGAAACAAGTGGAAATATAATACAACAATAAATATCGCAACTTGGAAAGGGCTATTTTAAACACTGCAACAATTTGAGAATGTGGGTAACAACAAAGATCATAAAACAATATTAAGCAATAACAAATTGATGCTTTACGAGCATACAGTCTTAATTACGGAGAAGCTGAGCGTGCGACTGAGAAATTAAGCAAGCCTTCAGTCTTTTGTTACTTCAACGAATTACTTTTTTATAAAAAAACCTTGCATTGCCTGCGCTCAATAGCATCGTGTTATAATACCTTCGTATGATTACAAGAACTCTACAACATGACGCCGGTAGCCCGAATATTGGATAAAAATATTATAATTTTGGTATAATAGCTAACTTAATGTATTAACAGTAAAAGGCACTGTACAACGATTTCCAAATCAAATTGGTAATTTTAATTTTAATTTGTAATATTTACTTTAAAATGTTTTACCTACTTAGAATTAATATTTTATTTTTGATTTACAAATAACAGGAATATACTCAGGCTTGTATTACTAAAAATCATATGAAATGTATGTAAACAAGGGGGTTTAGATATAAGAATTTAACAACGGGAACATAATATTTTCAAAATTATACAATTTTAATTATAGTTGTTCTCTGTAGTTGGAGAAAACAAATCTTGATAACATAGAAACCTAGACAACAATATCTATAGTCTAACACACAAAATCTTAATCACAAATAATTTTAATAATAAATTACTAACTCATTTATTAACTAATAATAATTTGTTTCAGTATTTATTACAGTACACTTCCTCGAGTGGGATCGAACCCACAACCTATCACGTTTAGAGCCGCACGCTTGTGCCCCAGCGCCAGGACTATGTGCTGTACTTAGATATAATGCTAAATATTACACAGAAACAAAGTTAACTATTAATATAATAGTTGATATGCCTTGATATAAGTTATCCTCAATTTTACTACACCAGACCTCAGAGTACGTATTACATAATATCGAAGTAAATAATAATTCGTGACACAACGTATTTTATTACTTTTTAAGTACATATTTCCTAATGTATTCATTTCAAAACCCATTCAATACTTTATGTAATTTAAATTTGCAGCTTTAAATATCAGATTAAAAGTTAAAGCCAAAGCCTTCAACTCATCTTTGTCCGGTACGTACCTACATAGGTTTTATAATAAGCATAAAATAAAATATAATAGTATATGAAAAATTTTGACGGAGGTCATTTAAACGTTAAACACAACAAGTAGTTAGTTACTTGTATGTAATTGTTATTAATTGGTGAGTCTTAATTATACGTCATTTTGACGTATGCTAAGAAATTACTTGATACAAATATAGAGTAAAAAAATCTACGGGCAACAATCGCCGCAGCCACTAATTACACTGTCAATTCAAATCGCTAACATTACACTGTTTTTTTGTTGTTGTTGTGGTTGTGGCACGAATCTTTTGTCCTAATGGAGGGAACATCTGTCTGTTGATGATGTAATTAAATAAATTAATTTGTTATATATAAAATAACATATTATTTTTTATCTTTTTCGTAGTGCGTACCTACGTGTTACTTGTATATTCCGTGGATAGATAATTTAATTAGTAAGCATATTTTATGGGTGATGATAATGTAATCACGTGTTTAATAAAAACAATTGTTCTAATGCATATGGTGTTAAAATAGAAATCATAACAATAAGTTATAATTATTCTTGTGATACGATTTTTTTTTATAAATAAAAAAAATTAGTCCCGTGGCGCACGGACACAAGAGTGTCCACGCGACAGGTTGTGGGTTCCATTCCCACTCGAGGATATGTAATATTTAATATTTGCATTTTCTTCGCTTTGGTATTCAGGCAAAGCAAGGCGTTGAGTTCCGTCATTCAACACGCAATGCGTCCAAATGCCTGCCAAATGCAGCGAAAATGGGAAACGCAGCGCTTAAAACTAGGTTCCATCTGCCTATCCTGCTGTGTACGGAATACAACGTAAAGCTAAAAAAAAAATCAACGCTGACCTAAGCACGCCATTGAGAGGCAGTTCGTTATAACATTAAAATCATTGAACTTGGACAAAGCACGTACATCCTTTTAATCGACGCAATGTCTTGAATCTTAAACACTACCTTCCGAATCCCGTATGATTCAATACATGGGCAATACGTCCTCGGCTGCTGTTGCACAACCACCAGTGGAGTAAAGGGTGCGTCACGATTCCCCGTTCAGAAACATATAACGTGACTTAGGAGTTGTGCTGATCATCAGATCATCAATTAATTATATTATATATTCTCCTAATTATTTATATTATATATTCTCCTTCTCCTTTTGGTCTAAGTAGTGCACTTGGCCAAATGAAATTGCAATATGTCACAAAATAGTGTCAAATATTACGTAAGTTTAATAATGTTATGAAACGTTCAGCGCAAATATTCATTTTTTATTGGGTATTTTAGTAAACATTTATTTATGTTACGTATTTAAAAATCGAAAAATCTCGGAACTGACCCATAACAGTTTTCTTGCAATGACCAATTTTTTTTAGATATTTAACTGAAAAAGAATAAAATTATAGAGCATTATTAAGAAAATTGTTAAAAATTCAATAATACTATAAGAGCAACGGTGTGCAATCTCATATATAAGCCTTGGAGATTGTTGCAACACTCTCAGTACGACTCTAGTCGCTTTGCCGCTTGGAGCAGGCGCGTTCGACGTCGCCGGCCACACGGAGAGGGCGAGAGAGGCCTAAACAACAATTGTCAAAGAGGCGAATGCAAGTCCGGCAGCCATGTGGACCAAGTGAATGCAGTGTTCAGTGACATAACAAGTGCATCTTTTACAAACGTTCGTGCTGATGATACAAAAATCATGGATGTCAAAACTTCGGTAAGTAATATTGGATAGCTCATAATACATATTTATTTAAAAATACGTATAATTAAACATTAAATTAAATGGTTCAAGGCACTATTATTAATTATCCAGAATACAATCCAACGAGTTTTTAGATAATTTTTCATAAGTCATGAAATAACTGAAAAATTTACTGATAAATAAAATTAATCATAAATTAAGTAGTGTCTTGCAATAAGCAAACAGATAACTATCTTTTTTAGACATAAATATACTTAGTTTAATTTATGAAATGTACAATTTTAATGATTTGTATAGTTTTTACCCACGGATATCAGAAATAAGATCTACATTCATTTAACCGCTGCTGGCCAATTAACCGAGGATACATTCAAAACGGGATTATTATATTTCGTTTCTAAAGTTACAAGTATAACACGATCAAATATTATTTTATTATATTATATCTATAGTATTATTATACTCTATTTGCTATAAGTATAAGCATTCAAAGTATGCACAATAATGGAATTTAAATATTACGGGTCTTTTTTTATTTTTGTACATTCTACAAGATTTTTTCTGGTTACTTGTGCAGCAATTACTAGTCTTTTTTTGTTTAATAATTATACAGTAATAATATATATATATATATATATATATATATATATATATATATATATATATATATATANATATATATAAGTAATTGTCAGAACATTCAGATTTTAGATACATTCATATATATATGTTAGTATGTTTAAGAATAAAGATCAGAGAAGCAAAAACAATTGAAATAGGAAGGACAATGTAGCGCCGTGGGACAGCATCTGACTGTAAACACGATGGTTGTAGATTCGATCGCCACTCATCATTTTGAATCATTTTGATTCATTGTCCCGAGGTTCGACGTTCTAACAAAACAAAGTGCAGTGACAAGTCGACAGCGTTGTCCGATTTTCTCCAGGTGAAAAACGGTATTTTTAAATATTGTAAATAAAAAAGCGGAACAAAAAAATTATGAGGATATATTTTATTATATATCCATTTATTTGAGTTATAAATAAAGTTTTCAATGGTGATAAATATCAATATCAATTATTTTTAATAGAAAAAATGTGACTATATTTAAAAATATTGTTTTGGTTTACCTATAAGGCTAAGACAGTCAAGTATTCAGAATAATTATATGTAACTTACGAATATACATATTTATATTTCTATGAAATTATTAGTAACTAAATAAAAAAAATATATAATAATAAATAATACATTACAGCACGTGGAATAATCCGCTAAAACCGGGACTATGCCTGTCCCGATCGGGATACTTTATTTTTGAACTAAAAATCGGGACATCTGGCAACGTTGAGGCGTCGAGTACCGGATACATTCAACAACTAAATACGTAACATTTCGAAATTAGGCAGAAAGTAGAGAAGAGAGTATCTTATCGTACCTTCTCTAGGTTTTTATTTACCCTCCCATATTAGGGATTCCGATAGAAACTGAGAAAAAAACAAAATTGGAATTTAAACGGACTATGAAAACGTATGTTTCATTTACAAAAAAAAACGTGTGAATGGACCTATGTATAATATATTACATGTAATTAAATCAAGCATTCTACTATAATATGACTAATTTTACATATACAAATTCAAAATAAGTTCAAATTCTTTTTGCATTCGGTAACACATTATAATAATCGTTCCATAATCATCCGTTGGCACGTATTAAAATAGAATATGGCTTTTGACCAAATTTGGACAGATCCGCATTCGTTTAGATCGTTTCGAGCGGTAATAAATATATGAGCAATTTTAACTAAAATATTATAATAAAATATTACAATAAATAATAAAAATTAAATAATATGATTTTTTTTAGTAACTGAAATTACATATTGTATGTAAGTAACCGTCAACAAAAAAAACTTAAGGAACGAAAAGTTAGTTTTTGATTTAAGATAACAGTATACAGTTTAAGCTGTTTTTAGAAGACAAATAAATCATTTAAAATACAACGTTTTCAAATTAGCTGAGAACAAACGAAAAGGGACTAACAACAAGGCGATTTGGACGGGTGACCTTCACATTTTACTACACCCGGACTTAACCGAACATCAAACCAGATCACTGGACAGTGCACTCCACCTATATTATCGAAAACAATGTTTATTTGGTAAAAGTTTTGTAGTGTTGTTGTTTTTTTTTAAATAGAAAAATCTTGACGAAGCAAAATAAAAATCCTGTTATCTACGTAAATTTCGAAATATCGTGTTAGCTCATTAAAATTCATGATCTATCGGTGTCAATAACATTGAATTTAATATTGTGGTGGTATTAGTTCAGGGTCGTACTTTATATTTGCAATATAGATTTACTTATGTTGTAGATAATATATAGAGCGGTAACACTGGGATACCAGGAAATAAATCCCAATACAAAAATGTATTATTTGAAAATTGCGTTAATTTTTAAGATATGCGATTTAGTTTTAGTCTTAATAATATATACTTTTCAAAGTAATCATTGAAAATATTTGATAGTTTGCCAAAAAAAAAGTAAATAGAGAATACTACGCCTTGGTTTAGTTCGTCTACAAAAGCAACATAGCTGGAGCAGCTGAACGGTTATGAAATTCATGCAAATTTCAACAAAACACTGAAGCCTGTCACAAGCTATAATTGTTCAGAAACATATACATGCATGTTTATGAACAATGCATGTGCCAATGGCCCTATTGCGTATGACTTAGAGAGTTAGCAGTACTATTGGGTATTCCTATTCAGGTATTGTGCAATTAAGCGTTTATAATAATTGCTTCTGCAAGTGGGAGCGGAGTGCCAGATAGGTAAGGACAGGTACTAAAAAACCGATTTTTGCGATACTTTAAGTAAAGAAAATTTTGTCTTTAAAATGTCAACTAGATTATCATATACCAGGTTCATGGTGTATCCCGCACACAGCAGGGTAGGCAGAGGGAACCTGAGTGTTAAGACACATCGTTTCCCACTTTCCGCCGAGTTTTGGAAGCATTGCGTGTTGAGTCGCGGAACTCAACGCCGCGCTTTGCCTCGACACGAGAGCGAAGAAATGAAAATATAAATGTGAGTAAATAGTTCATTTTCCTCGAGTGGTGATCGAACCCACATCCAGTCACACTTTGTGCACCTGCGCCACGACTGGCCTTATTAAAATATATTATTTGTAAAAGCTTTAACTAATTTGAATTTGATCTCGTCAAAGGTCAAATTATCTCCATTTTAGAGTAAAAATAACTGCTAAAACATTAAGCCATCTTTGATTAATGAGATAATTAATCAAATCAAATATATAAATAGCAATTATAGTTTTTATTTTACATCCATACATTAATAAGAGTAAATATAAGAATAAAGTGATAAAAACAATAACAGAAAATGTACTACATATAAAAAAAACAGGGTGTCCTTAATTTTAATTCACACAAGTTAGATGTCGGTTTAATGTTTGTCAACTAGTTAACATGATAGCCAGGAAGTATCATATTCTATTAAAACTCTGAGACTCCCAAATCTTTATGACAAGGTTACGTTTCTCTTCATCGAAAATACGTCGTACATTATACTTTTTTATATGCGTAATAACAACATAGTAAAGAATTTCTCAACAATTATTGTATAACATAGAGCTTAAAAAACTGTCACGATTTAACCTGAGATATAACAGAAAATTGAAGACGTCAGTCAGTGAATGATGTCATGATAGTATCTACAGAAGAATCCGGATAAATATCCTATTTCATGGCCACTTTTTCTATCGTAACATCTCACTTAAACATCGGCGATAAATAATAAGTAATTTAAAGCTAAGTATGTGATTATTGTTTGATGGTTTTTTACATATAATTTAAAATAAACTGCTAATGGATCTAAGAATATTTTATATTTATAAACATCTTATGACCGAAACGATGAATATTTAAAATTTTGTTGTTTCGGTCAAGACCATCTAAATCTACGTAAACCTTGAAATGGAGGCGAATGGTAATTATTGATATCTATAAATTGTATGTACCATTGAACAACAAAAAAAAAACTAAAATACCTAGACAACATAAACTGTAGCTAAGGTAGAACCTTAGTCATTGTCAGGCCGTAGTCAGACAGCTTCCATAGCAATTTGCATTGACACGATTCCTGATAGCTTCATAAATACGGACAATTGAGTTCAAGGACGACAGTAATCATCATAGCAGTGTTTGTGACCAGCGTTAACAATGAGTTATGTTGCGTCCTCATGAAATCGTGTATTAAATATTATAATTGGACATACAAAACCACGTTGCATTTCTGTCAAACTTGCCTTAACGACCCATTTATTTATGAGTATTTAGTTAGATTCGAGACATAGCAAGGAAGAAGATATACGAATATATTTACAATAATAATGGTAACTATATAGGGCTAAATATGAAACGCAGTATAGTAAGACAGAAACGATCAAAATAATATTACTAATAATATTTAAATGGTGAACTAAATCCGTCATCCATTGTAACATTTGCATTAACGAAAGCATTCCAAGAAGAGACATGAAAAAACACACTTTCTCTTCCAAAGGGGAACGGTCTAGATGCTCGTTAACTGATTATCATGGTAAGTGTAGCAGGTATTGTTCAAATGTCTGTCTTATTTCTCATGTCAATGCAAACGTCAATAAGTAATTCTTTTAAATTGAAACACAAAGTGGAGAAACCAATTATTTTTTATAAATCCAATTATTATTTAACAAAATAAAAAGAAAAGCATTACAATTTTATATCTTAATAACAATAAACCGTTATTGACGTATAGCGGGCTCTGTCAATTAGATTTGTTAAGATTACCGCCATTGCATAACTTGTGACTTGACGAGACGTACATGTTTCTCAACTGTGCAACTGTCATTACACTTTTAACTGGATCATCGTCGTTAATTTTAACTATAAACATGGACACTAATTGCTGTAAGAAATATAAAAATTGCCTTTTAGTGGTTAGAAACAACTGGTTTGTAGTGTTCTTTTATATTTATAAAAAAATATATTTCTAAACAAAATGTTACATTTGGTTGTATTTATTTTTAATATAATAAGCAAATTGTATTAATTCACCAGATATAAATAAATATAAGACTATATAACAACAGCTTTAACGACGTACCATAATAATAAAATGCATCTAATCACGTGCCAACTCACATGTTAGTTACATAAGATAAATTGAACTTGTACACATGGGTTCTGCCATACGTGCCTACATCACGTGCGGATAGCAATTAAAGCTATTTGACATAGCACATCCTTTTAAGCCACGTGCTTTTCATTAGATGTAGGCAATATATATACTCTATAGGCACTTATATTTATTTCACGTGATAAATCATCATACAACGTGATTTAAAAATGTAAATTTTAAATAGAATTAGTATATTAACAACATATTAGAAATAGCTCCCATATATATATATATATATATATATAACCCCATAAAAAGCAAAAGTGATAGTGTACTTTTAGCAGCAACATTAATGAATCTACGGTACAACCGTATCTAACCAGAAATAAAACCGGTTCTTTGCATTTAGTACAATATTTAGCAATATGTTTTCAAATATATCTATTCATTTCTATACTTGTTGAGACAATGCTGTTACTTTTTATAAATATAATCTTAGAATAAGAACAAATAAATAATAATTAACAGTCGTTATTATTATTATGACAAGAGCTGAAGAAAATATCATCAAATAAAAATAACAAAGAGGACCATGAAGCCGAAAGCAAAACTGAGATTTATTGCGCCAGAGGTCGACAAAACAAGACCGCAAATAAAGAGAACGCGAACCTTGAACACCGTATCTGACAAAATCAATCGGACTCCGAACAAAACTTGACCTAAAAATGAAATTGATGAAACGTACCTACCTGTGAATAATACCTGGCTTAGCTCAGAGCACAAATTAAAGTAACACGCATTACCGGCTTGTTGCCGTAACGCGGTTACCACAGAGCCGTGTCAGCTACCTTGCCACGAGGTGACATGTCACAAGTGGTAAATAAATTGCAACCACTAGTAAATAAATACTTAATATGGTGTTCAATTTGCACAACAGTAGTGCGACTGCGAAAATGACGTGTTATGTAACGTTTATGTTGAGTCCAAAATTAAAACTCAAGAGACATTGAAATACAAACTAATTTATGCAAACTTTTTCGAGCACGAAAATTGAAATGGTAGCGTGACCATTCTAAATAAAAATGACAGTAACAGCAATACGGATGAGATTTGCGACGATTTCCGCAAACATTCGACACACCTATACAATTAAGTTGCATAACAGCTACAGCGTCGCGTCTGCAACGTGAACTTTTGTTTAAGCTTTTCTGGACGTACCTCGTACCTACATGTATTACTTATAACTAACGATGTCACGGTTTGCAACTCTTGCATGTTTATATTTCATAAGTGAAGTTTTTACTTTCTTGGGCAATTTAAGAATTCACGGCTTAAAGGGGTTTCGATATTTGGACATGCTTGACAATTAAATTTCCTAAATGTAAAAATAAAAAATATAATTTCATTACAGATTTCAAGACAAGAATGGCATATTCCGCGACCGTCGCTGGCAAGCAATAATGGAAGCAACAACGACGCGCGCTCCCGTGGAGGCTCCGCCTCTAGCCAAGGCTCGTCGAGTAATCACAGCACACACGTAAGATACTACTTAAGGCTCATTACATCGCCTACAAATAACTTGCACATCCGTATGAAACGAGTAGCGATGTATTTTTTTCATCTTTTGTTCTTAAACCCTATTTGAGTAAAATTTGCCTTAGTATAATTTAGTCAGTCAGCTTTGTAATCCAAGATTAATAAACATTATACAGTTTATAATTAAAGCTTTCCATTTTAGTTCTTTGTCTCAAAAACATTAGTAATTTATAAAAAAAAACATGCATCATATCACAAAAATAATACCTTGACGGTAAGATATATGCGAACGTTATACAGGATACAACTAACAACAAGATCAATGATCCGGATGTTTAATTTTGCCATTAAACTTAAGTATGTACCTTTAGAATTTAATTCGTTTCGTTGATGAATCTAACCGGATCTGGACAAAGATTATGTCACAAGTAGATAGATTGCAGACAATGAATGTACCTAACAATTTTAAATATAGTTGGCAATTCCCACTTCTTTAACGATACTGAACCTTCTTAAAATCGCCAACGGTTATTTTTGATTTAGCAATATAGTATAGTTGGTAATTTGTAAAAAAAAACAACCATATGAATCTCATGTCAATGTTTATTGTAGGTACTTTTTTTTTATATAATTTTATTTATGAAGTTCTAAATTTCCAGAGCGTATCTTCAGGATCGCTGTTGTTAAGCGCAGCGCATTTGGCTAGAATGAACGGCAGAAATTCCTTGCCAGAAGAGTGTGAGTGCTATCAAACTCAATCACGGTGTATGAACATCGAAGGAAAATCAACACCGGCCAATGCTATAGTATCGATACCTGAAGAATCACAAGAAAAAACAGACACATTTTGGTCTGATGTCAAACGCGGATCTAATGCGGGGCCTGACGCGGGTTCCGTAGCCAGCTCAACCCATTTCACTGTCGTAAATGGCTTTACGAAGCATCGCCCCAGTAAAGAGCCAAAATCATGTTGTTGCGATCATTCACACCAAATTACGGTGCTAGTTATTTCGATGACGATTTTGTTCTCAGCCTGCATACTGGCCGCTATATGCTTCGTTGAAAGTTTGTATTAAATATTCCATTTTTATTTAATTTTATATGAATAATTGACAGTATGCATAATTATTTTGTAGAAAGTATTTAAAGTATGTACATTTAATGATAAACATTTTATAAAATGTTGAATAAGTATTAGATTTATTCACAATTATTTTTTTGTTTACGAAAATTTAAAACGTAAATTCAATGTGTACTTGACTACATTTACTCTGCTTTGTGTAAAGAAGCTGAAACCTGTTTTTTTTTAATAAATTTGTTACTGTCGGTTATAATACATATTATTTTAAAAAATTTAACTGTAATAAAATTTATTTTACAGTGCGGATGCGTAGGGAGACTGGTATGTACAAGTACTCCTAAGAACATCGACAACAGAAGAGATCAAAGAAATTGGACATCAAAAAATGTTTGAAAAAGAAAATTTCATCAGAAAAGAACTAAGGAAAATAATCAGAAGAACAAAGTCAAAGTAAAATAAATTAAACATTAAGATTTTCTAGAAAAGTTTGTTAGAGGTCTTCAATATAAAGCCTTATCCGAAGATGTTAGCAGTTTAATCAATATAGGAGTTATTTAGCCAATTATATTTATTAATATAAGTTAGCAATTATGGAATTATGTGAATTAATTGTGGCATTCCTAATGAAAAGACAAAAATATTAGTTTTTTTTGTCATAGTTTAATTTGTTAAATAATATAAAATAAACTATGACATTGCAGATACTCGAAGATCTGCTAACTGTTTAGTGCAATAATTGTTTTTCATATCAATTTAGTATAATTTTAGCCAGGAGTAGCATTAGTTAGTACCATATTTATTGTTAGTACTTAAAAATAAAAACATATTGTTATGTTTAAATGTTAGTGTAATATGAAAAAAATATATAGAAGCTTTCTATCTAACATAGCATTTTATTCTACATTTATATGTATTATTATAAATAGAAAATTGGTGGATATATAGAACATACATACATACATATATATATATATATATATATATATGTATGTATGTATGTATGTTCTCTCTGCCTACCCTGCTGTGTGCGGGATACAGCATGAAGCTGATTTAATTTATTTTTTTTAAATCAAATTATAACGTTTATACCATTATAACAAACAAATTTGTAATGTACATACAATATGGCATAATTTTGAAAAACTGTGATAATTAAATGATTTTAAATATGTTTGTTTCTTTATTTACTAAAATGCTTTTAAAAAAAAATATAAAAATTTTAACGTAGCAGGATTTTAAGCCTGCAAACCTTAAAAACCAATTGACCACTAAACCATGTATTCTCATAAAAGCTACCTCGAAATTCTTATACAAACTTGGTATAAATTATTATTATTTATATTGTTAGCATCCCTGTAAGGAGATTTTACAAATTCCCGCTACCCAGAGATAAATATTTAAAATTACATCAAGGAACAGTCATTTTGTGGTAGGTTGAAGTCAATTCTGTATAAATCTAGTGTACTGAATAATAAAACAAATTCTGATTTGTCAAATTGACTATAGTTTTTGAGATAAAGCTATTATAAGTTATTTCATTGAAAAAAAAAAACTAAATTAAAAGAGCAATATAAATTAAAAATATCGCTCGCTGTTTTTTTTTGTTTAAAAAAATGAATTTCGCTCTCTTTCGGTTTTTTGTTTAAAAAAATTAATTTAAAATATAATGCTTACAATGACATTACTCAAAGTATTGTCCATCATTAGAGACCACGTCGGAAAAACGACTCATCTTTCGAGGCAATCCAGGAATCAAGCCATTTTTCGGCTTCTTCAAAAGAATGGAAGCGCTGCTCGCTTAAACCGTGCGCCATCGACCGAAACAAGTGGTAATCGGAGGGGGCTATGTCCGGTGAATACGGCGGGTGGGGTAGAACTTCCCATTGAAGTGTTTCCAGGTAAGTTTTGACTGGTTTTGCCACATGTGGCCGAGCATTATCATGTAATAAAATCACTTTGTCGTGTCTCTGCTCGTATAGTGGCCGCTTTTCTTTCAGAGCGCGACTCAAACGCATCAACTGAAGTCGATAGCGAGCTCCCGTGATAGTTTCATTAGGTTTAAGCAGCTCATAATAAATTACGCCCTGCTGATCCCACCAAATGCAGAGAAGAAGCTTAGAACCATGGATATTTGGTTTTGGCGACGATGTTGATGCGTGACCCGGCATGCCCCACGATTTTTTTCGCTTTGGATTGTCGTAGTGAATCCACTTTTCATCCCCAGTGACGATACGGTGCAGAAAACCTTTTCTCTTTTGCCGTTGAAGCAACAATTCACACATGAGAAAACGTCGTTCTACGTCTCTCGGCTTCAACTCATACGGCACCCAATGCCCTTGCTTTTGGATCATTCCTAACGCTTTTAAACGTTTTGAAACTGTTGACGCATCTACTTGTAACGTTTTCCCGAGCTCTACTAACGTCTGACATGGATCTTCTTCAAGCAATGCCTCCAATTCTGTCTTCAAATTTTGTCGGTGCTCCAGAACGCTCTTTGTCTTCAAGGTCAAAATCATTACTTTTGAAGCGCCTAAACCAGTCTCTGCACGTTGTATTCGACAAAGCATTGTCTCAACGAGAATTCTGTGTGCTTCTGCTGCAGATTTTTTCTGAATAAAGCAGTGCAATAAAATTCCCCGCAAAAACACTTTATTTGGCACAAAAGTACACATTTTCACAAAGGGAAAATAAATATGTAGTTGACACTGTAGTAAACACTATTCTACTATAATTTGAGGTTACATATAGTACTACTTTGGTGATTCGTTACCGTACGAAATTCCATGCACAGAGTGCCGCAACGCCATCTTTCAAAAAACAGAGAACTTATTCAAGGTCCTAATATTAAAAAAAATGTTTCTGTAAGCTTTTCTATTATGGTTTTGCTTAGGACAATTCTGTTAACGTAAAAAAATTAGCCTGCCATGGCGGCCCAATCGACCTTAATATATTTCTTCCATTATCGCCCAGATTATCCGTGAACCTATTCAAACGGCTATATAAAAATGCAATTTAACACTCATATTAGCTCACTTAATGTGATTGTTATCCAAAAAAAAGTTTGAATACTAGCACAAAGCTTAGCCATGCATTAGATTCAATTTGTGTCATATGGTTTACAAATACAGTGTTGTTTATAAGAATACAGATTCATAGTCCATAGAAGATGCATGCTTTTAAATTTTCGAAGCCATGCATCCATCTTGAATCCAATATCGCAAATATTCTAAACAAGGTTTACAGGCGATTATTGGGATAATGAGAGGAATATTTATTCTTTTATACAAAGTATGCTTGGTAAGTGTTTATCACAAACTGCATGATTTTCTTTCTATATTTTAGTAAACAAAATTGGCCAAATATATAGAAAAATCTGTTGAACTTAAAAGAAGATGCGACCTGATAATCTCTAGGTGTAATTACACGTAGATATTATCAGGTTGGTAATTAATAAAACTGATGTAACAAAGTAATATAAAAAAACTTAGTGATATAATCAAACTCATATATCTATAAGAGGATAGTATAAATATTTTCATTGATTACTTGTGTTTCGTTTATTTTAAGAACCAGAGCCAAACTAAAAAGTAAATTAATGTGTAGGTCTAATTGTAAACACTGGAATAATGGAAATGTTTTGTTTTTCGTTCCACAGTGTTATTATTTGGCAAGAGAGAGAGAATGCTATTTATTAAATATTTTTACAATTTTTAAAGTGTCTGCACTTAGAAAAGAAAAATATTTTTTTTTACTAAATGTATGATAAATATGCTTAGTTTAGACTGCAAAGGCAAATCATATTTTTTCATAATTTTATTACTTATATTATATTGATAAAAAGCATTCAAATTTCAGTTTGTTTTCTTTAATATACAAAGACCTAAGAAACTGTTTGATGTGCTGTAATAGGTGTAGTAAAAGTTCCTAGGGGGAATAAATATCATCAAGTAAATAGCTGATTGTAATACCAATTGATAATTAATAAATTATCTATATTCAGATCTGAAATACTATATCCGTAACATCACTAATACTGACATCATAATTAACTTGCAATATCAGATTTAACGATAAGAGAGATTTTAAGAATGAAATAACGATTTAATAGTAAGAGAGATTTTAAGAATAAAATAACGATTTGATAATAAGAGAGATTTAAAGAATGAAATAAATTTTTCATCAAATGGACTTTATCAAGCTAACAGCTTGACATATTAATTTAAACTCTCTTAGTTTCACTTATTTGGCTACTAAGACAGAGGTAGATGAGAAAATCTAGTGTTGAGACTCCATGATCCACCTTTCACCACAGTCCACAACCAAAGCAGAAAAAATAAAATGAATTATTAATAGTAATTTATTATACCTATTCATTTGAATTTGGCCATTGTGGTGAAGGGGACAGCATCTGATTGTCTATACAATTAGTATGGATTGGATCCCCTCAGGGCAATCAATTATTTTCATTTTCAGATGTATGATCACTGCTGAGTTCAAGGTAAGTTGTACCATTTCATATACAATGTCTCATACTGACATACAGACATTGTAAGTTCCCTCTGCCTATTCTGCAACATGAAAGATACAGGCTAATAATACATCTGGTTTTCACTTACCTCAACTTCTTCCAAAGTTTGAGTCCACCTATAATTTTCAAAATCGTAACCATTACCAGAATTTGGTTTTAATTTTCCTTTCTCTTTGGGATCATCTTCCTCTTCCATTTCCACATCATTGTTTGAATCACCACTAGCCTCTTCTTTATCTATAAAAATATATTAAATATATAGGTAAAATACTTTTTAGAAAACATATGATTTTTTTTACATTGTGGGATTTAAACCCTTGCCTCTCAATGGGCTACATTGAAATTTTTATATGCTTGTTACAACATAATTAAGTTGTTCAAAGTCCAGGTTCAAATCCCACTAAATATTTTTTTTTTATGTTTTCTAAAAAGTATTATTCTTTCTTTCCGAAGTGAGGAATAATTTTTTAAAAATGTAAAATAGTACCCTCTTAGGTTTTTCCCATATAGCAGGAAGGGCAGAGAGAATAGGGACCCAGATAAATTTAAATTCTAAATATGATTTATTCAAATCAACTTTTGCAATCACTTACGGTTAATTGAATGAACCTAAAGCTACCACTGTACAGATGGCAGTTAGGCATCAAAGGGCCAAATAACTACACAACTATCAGTAATAACACATTTGTGGCATTCCGTGCGAAAAGAACAGGTAAAAATATGAAGGTCTTCAATATTAGTTGTATAATATGAAAACTGCCAATACCTATTGTCTTTTATCATGGGTTCAATTGATTCACAGTAAATTGTTTATATATATATCGATTTTGTCAAGCAACACTGTTTATGGTAAAACCTTTTTGTTTATTAATAAAACAAACACTAAATGTTAAGGGAAACTTGCCAAAATACAATAGTGAAAACTGTAATTAAATCAGTTAAGCCGGTTTTAAGATTAGTTTAGACAAACACACAGGCAAACAGACAAAAAATTTAACAGCTACCAATAATATTACTTATATAATATATCTTCTACGTACAGACAATAATTGAGTATAAATTAGCTAAATAAAAATAATACACATTATTTTTATAGTGTAGCCAATGGTTTAAAAGTTGTGAGTCATAGGCAGACTTATACACCAATACTATTCCAAATCTCATTATTTGATCAAAAATTTATGAAAGACATAAATAAAGCAAAAGAATTAGTAATGTGAAGGTGCTATGATATTGGTTCAAGTATTTATGACAATGGGTGGAGAAAGATGTATAGAAATTATCCACACAAGCTAAGTTTTGGGCAGCAACTAGTGTACACTACATTATTTTAAAATGTTTCAATAATTTATTATACAAATACAAAAAAGATTATACCCTATAAATATACAAATTAACCTAGTAAATGATCTATTTTTTATATAAATGATATGTTTTTACCTTTTTGTTTATCTTTTTCTATATCTTGTTGCAATTCGGCAGCCTCCTCGTCAGTAAGTTCTTTAACAGTAGCAGGCTCAAAATCTTTGGCTAGACGTTCTTGTTCCTTTTTCTGTTGAATTTCTTTTAACCTTTTGTCTGCTTCTTCTTTTTCCTTTTTAATTTTATTAGCTTCTTCCCGTGCTTTTTTAGCATGTGCATAAAATGTATCCTTAATAACCTGAAAATGTTATTAACAATACTAAGTACACATTTCCTAAATATAGTCAAAATAAAATTTTCAGTGGAACAAAAGACTTATAAATAATACGTACTTTTTCCCATTCTCCTTCATTCCCTCCCGTAAAAAAATCTGTTTTTCTAGCTAAGAAGCTAACAATTGTGGCCAGTAACTGAAAATACGAACAAAAATATGTTTCAATTATAAAAGTTAAAGTAGGATTTTTTACTTAAGACACAGAACTTCAATTTTAATTTGTATATGTATTCTAGAAGATTCTTAGTAAATAAAGACCATAAGAATAAGCTTACATCTTTAACACCACCTTCATGTTGTTGTGCCATTGCAAGAAGCATGGAATCGAACCTTTCAGGATCATTACTCATTTTCACAGTAATTTACCACACTATATCTTAATAACACGTTTATTACTAAGTAACAAACGATAGTTCACTCAAAACGCGCACGTTTCCTTGGATGAATATACAACACCAACAAAGCAATTTATCACGAATCAACCGGGTCCTGCGCCAAAACAGAATAGGTATTGCCAGTCTCATATTAAAAATATACCCGAAAGACAGAACATTTACATAATAAATAAATATAATACATTGTATTCACTAAAAGATACAAGATTATAAATTAAGATTAAAAAATTATGTACAAAGTACTAATACGTAAATTTTATGAATAGTATAAATATTTTAAAATCTTAATATTTTTTTTATATTTTAGAAAAGTAAGTAAAGTAGAAAAGTAAGTAAAGTAAGTTTGCTGGTAATATATGTCAAAATTTTAGAGAATTAATGTTATAAATAAATAAATGAACAATTATAAAATATTGCATGTATGGTTCAGTTTATTATTTTTTATTTATTGTAATATTTATATATAATAATATTAAGTTGTTTCTAACATAATTATTTAGTTGCTTCTATTATATCCCACAAGTTTAAATTATACAAAATAAAATTGTTATTTAATAATAAAAAAAGTTAATTTGTACATGAGACAAGAGAATTTATTATATGAGTTAAACTCATACAATTAATTGTTACATTTAGTAAAACTTCTGCAGACAAATAGGGAAAGTTAATTTAGTAGCAATAAGGGTTAATGTTAAGTGATGTACTTATACAAATGATTACCGATTCGAACTTTCTAGATATTTATAATTTAAAATATTAATGATTTACTAAATATTGATAAATAAAATCAAACATTACAAGACTTATAGGAATATATATAATTATACTTAATATATTTTACACACATTTATATGTACTGACGGTAGTTATTGTCTATGTGTAAGAAATATTTCAAGAAACTATCCGATTCATTTGCAAAAGTGCATGCTTGCCAATTGCATTAAAAATGTTTATATTGTCTATAGCTAAAAAAGTGAAAGAAGACTGTGTCATTGGAGGTCATGCACTTTATTTTTATTCTACAAAATTGTCTTGTTAAACAAATCTATTAGATAAAAAGTTGTGAAAATAGATTTAAAAAACCATTTATATTATGTGTAGTTATGTGTGAACTGGTACGTGAAATGAAAAGTATACGTTAATATTAAATATTTTGGTGTTATAAAATAAACGAATGTAAATCTGTTTTTCAGGTTTATCTAGCAGAAACATAGTAATGGCAGACCAGTTTTGTTTACGTTGGAATAACTTCCAAACAAATATTGTGAGTGCTTTGGATTCCCTGAAATGCTCTGAAGATTTAGTAGACGTTACGTTAACTTGTGAAGGCAGAAATATCAAGGCCCATAAAGTAATATTGTCAGCTTGCAGCCCGTACTTTAGGAATGTGTTCAAGGTGAATGACTTGGGGCAGTATAACCTTCACGTTTATAGTGACAACAGTAATAACTGGGAGATTACCAAATTTTTGTTGTAACTGCTATTTGTATACAATGTTTACATATAATTTTTTTATTTCAGGAAAACCCATGTCAACACCCAGTCATTATATTAAAAGATGTATCAGCAGATGATATTCTAAGTTTGTTGTCTTATATGTATCAGGGAGAAGTTTTTATTGAGGAAAGTAAATTGTCATCATTTTTACACACTGCGGCTTTGCTGCAAGTAAAGGGTTTAACAGGAGTAACACAACAGGTGAGATGGTAAAGAGTCAAATAAGGGTATTAATAGATTTTATCCTTGCCTTTATTGTTATTTATTGCTCTAAACTTTTATGATTATTTAAAATTTGCTTCACCATTCTATTAATAATGTCATATTATATTTTTTAGAGTGAAAACTTTTTTTCAACCAGTGCTACAAATAAATTGTATACTCAGCTAACCATATCTTCCAAGCCACAGTTCAGTGTTACTCACAAAGAAACTAAAATGCCAGCCTTGAAGAAAAGAAGAAGCAGTACTTCAGATAAACCTAACGATATGCCTTTCGGAGATTCCCAAAAGAAAACAAAAGTTATAGAGACAAGTGAGATACATTCAAAAAATAATGGATCCCAAGTCAAAGATAACTCATTGTTGGTAGAAAACCATATTGAGAAGAGGACTGAATCTAAAACTGAGCAATTGGTTACAGCTAATGGAAAGAATGTAAGCTAACTTTGTATAATACTGTTCAATGATTGAAAATATTTTTAAGGCTTCTCAGTGTTGTTAAAGACACATTACTAGTTTGTCTTTTATAACTATATAAATGCATTAAGCTTATTTATTTAAGGTCATAGTAGCACAGAGACACAGCACCTGACTGTAAATTTGACAGTTGTTGGTTTAATTCCTATTCAGGGGATTTTTTAAGTTATACCTAGTTATATCTTGAATATTGTGCAGGTGTGAAGAACAGAGTGACTTAACACTAGGTTCTCTTGAATACCCACCTATATACAAGATACAATAAAGCAAAAAAAAAGTTTATTTAACATATTATATCTTACTGCAGGTCAATGTGCAAGATGACATTCCAATAACAATTAAAACAGAATGGGAAGGAAATGTTTCACCGGTGACCAATCCAATACTTAATTCAGAAAATGATGACAGTCTTCCAGATTATGAAAATAGTATGCTTGCCAGGTCTTTAATCTCAGGTAATGTTGTCAATGAATAATATAAAATGTAAATAGTAAATTATATGTACACTAAAGAATATTCTGATGCCCTCATTGCGCAGAGGCATAATAATTTATCCCAAGAGTGGGAATTGAATCGGGAATTGCAATAAATCCAACAGTTGTTAGTTGGATCCCACTCTTGTGATAAATTATTTTATAGTTCTATTTTATCTCTTTAGTAATAAGACTAAACGCGGAGTTGGTGTTGCTTTATGCAACACACAGCAAGAAACAAAAAAAAAATATATATGTATTATAAAAATTGTCTAATTTACTTTTTATAATTCAAAGTTTAGTAATAAGTTAAATAAGTATGTAGTCTACACATTATTAATTAACCAACCTAGTCTACATAAGTTGTTCACATGTTATGAGACTATCGCTTATATTATTTTTTTTTGTGTAGGAATCAATCCTTCAAAGAGTGATGTATGTGTCAATATAGTGAAAAAGGTGTCAAATATACCAGATATACAAACAGTTCACCGTCATAAGGAATCTAGCATGGATTCAACTAATTTACCAACTTTGGTTAAAAGTCCAATTAAAACAAATGAAGATTCACTAGTAAAGTCAGAAAAACCCTCTCCAAAATCTGATGTGGAATATGAGCCAGAAATTTTACTATCGGAGCAGCAAGACGGTGGAGACTCGGATTACGGTCAAGAGCAATCGCAAGCTCTATTGTTGTTAGCAGGAATGTCAACAGTTCCAGTGCTTGCCGGAACATCTCAAAGTGTTGGTCATCAGTCAAACCATGCCGCCATATGCGGGGATTGCCCGCACTGTGGTATGAAATATTCCAATCAATCAGCTTTAAAGTACCATGTGAGGTTAATGCATTCAGATCTGACTAACCGACTTTGTTGCTACCTCTGTCCAAGGTCATTCACCATGAGGGAAACGTTTAAAGAGCACATGTGGACTAGCCACGGTCAGCGCAATTAGTAAGTGCCTTACATTTACATTTTGTGCCTTAATTTTATATTAAATTTTATACCATTAGTATTAGGAAACAAAAAAAATATTATCAAATATATTTGATAGTGGGACCGTCGTGGCGCAGAACTGCGTTTGACTGTAAACGTGACGATTGTAGATTTGACTCCTGCTCAGGGGATTGAATTATTGTTACTTTGCTCACCAGAGGTAATATCTCGAAAATTGGGTAATGCATGGGAAATGGAGTCCCTTAATTCTAGGTTCCCTCTGCCTATCCTACTGTGAAGCTAAAAAAATATTTAATACAGTACATATTATACTAACAGAAACTATAACTACTAACAGTTTTATGTTGCAAGATCTCTCCAAATAGATGTTATGTGTGATAAAAAATGGGAAATATGGAGCTAATATAAAGAAACAAAATGGTGCTCCTGATCTTAACTTAATGTAGAACAAAAATAATGAGAAGTTTTAGTCTACTATATTAGTAGAAACAAAAAATATTATTTATAAGAAATTATACATTTTATAGATTTTTAATAAGAATTGTTAAATGTGAGGTACTGTTGCCAGAATTCATCAAAGTTCCATACAATACTTTCATTGTGTCTTAATATTTTTTCAATATAATAAAATTGACCCAGTAAAGAACCTGGCAACATTGCCCAACATATTTATTCGAATATTATGAAAATAAATTTTATTTTATTTATATTATTATTTTACATAAAAAGTAGGCTATAAAGTAAAAAATATTCCTTTATTAAAATTTATTCTTATTTAAGATTTTCCAAACAAAAAATTATTTATGTACAGCATTTCAATAAAATGTTCATAATTTTTGAGATTCTACAAGTACAAGAAATAAATCTCAGTATTAAGAATCACAGATTATTTATATTATATTTAGAAGAGTGGTCAAAATATAAAAAAAAAATATAATATATTTTTATAATACGATCAGTATTTTAAAATCAATTTAGTGATGATATTTCATATTATGATATTACAATTTTGGTAAATTGTGCCAAAATTTTAGTTAAGTGCTTACTTATGACTAGTTTATAGTTACCATGGTATATTATATAGGTTTGCCGTTTGAAATTTATATGTAAGAGGAAGACAGATGTGCTGCCATGCTTTTTATTGTATATTCTTTATTTGTCATTATAAGAACAGCTTTAAATATTTGTTTTATAAAATATGTCGATGACAAAAATAAACAAATAAATAGTTGTTTTGATTTTAATTAAAGACAAATTGATTAAATTCAAGTAATTTTGAATGTTATTCTCGATTTAAAAACTTAAAAAATATATATTTTATTAATATCGTTAGATCTGTTGTCATCCTTGGCGCCTATTAAAATTATATATAATATTTTTTATTAATTCGACTGTTAAGAAGCTGTTTCATATAGTAAATGTGAAATGACACTTTTTGTTTATTCTTTATTGTTACCAGCTATAGTAATTTTATGATATATTTTAACGATACAAATCTCTTTTGATTTAGTCGAATTGCCAAACTATTGACACATATATGTATAATTTTTATACATTTTATAATCTATGACACACGTTAATGTGTACATGCCATTAGTGAAATGAAACAATAAATTATTAAAAATTATTAGAATTTAAGCTAAAGTGAAATATAATATATATTTAGTAGGTAAATTTTATATTTACATTAGAATATATTGTTGAATGTTTTATTCGAAAATTTTACAAGGTTTATTACATTTTAAATTATGTTACAAATAAAAGATGCTTTTTAAATAAAAATTGTTTCAATTATTTCTTTAAGGGGTTTTATTAAAGGAAGTTTAAAATGATATTCATAAAAAAATCATTATAGTAAAATGAAGTCAATAGAAACAGTTTTAGACTAAATTAAAGAAAAAGTTTATTTTTTTATTACGCTTTCAACTTTAAATACAAGTATAGTATATAATTTATATTGGACTATTGGTTATAAATACTTTTATGTTTATTAAAGAGTATAAAATTTTTTATGTTTATAATATGTATAAAAATATGTAATTTCTGTTTAGACTACATGTGAGATTAATGGATAGGTACGCCATGTTGGGTGAATAAAATAAATATTAGGTTAAATGCTGCTGTGAGCAGGATACACCATGCTGTGTACGGGATACAGCATGAAACTGATTTTTTTTATTAAGGGAAAATTAAGCAACATCTCAGAATATACATAGTAAATAATTATTAAAAAAATAAAATATAATTACTAATTACTCTCGTATTTTTCTATTTACTCCATATGGCGTGTCTATTTCCCTCTGTCACGTCTCTATTCTCCAAATAGAATATTTAACCGGATTAATCGCGTATGTTTAGTATTATACATTTTTGGAAATATTTTTCTGGAGCACAAATTAACGCAGTTTGAGCAATGTTGAGGAAAAAAATCACGAGGACAGACTCAACAGTCGGGCTGTATTTGCCAATTTTCTTCAAGAATTTGATTTATTCCAAAAAAACAACAATTCTTAAATATCTGCCGAACAACTCAAAATCGGCTAACATATATGGGGGCGAAATGGATAGGTGTTGAGGTCCTGTACCCATAGACAACCATTGATCCGTCGATGGCGTTACACCTGTATATTTATTTTTATAATTGGCCATTTTATTTATTATACTTTACAATTTATAAAGAGTAACAAATATTTTGCCAAATGTTTGGTTTTTCAAAGAACTTATTTATGCCTTTTCTACATTTTATATATACAAAAAATTGGTTTCATGCCAGCAACATAATTTAACCTGAGGCGAAAACATTGATATTTCACTATATCTACCTATTGTTGTTGAATATTTACTTACAATTTTTATGTTAGAATAAAAGAAAAGTAACTTTAAGTCGACTGAATATATCAAATACTTTTTCAAATGGTCGCCATCTTTCAAAAAATTAAATACCTATCATTGGATATATATTTAACATAATACAATTAGCATTTTAACCATGAATTAAGAGACGTTTCAGTTGTCACATGTGTCTGTGTACATATGGAGGTTTTCAAGATTTCTTCTTGAAGCGTATTTCTTTTGTAGAATATTTTTAGGTATGTATGCATCATTAATATAATATTTTTTTTTTGAGACCAGTCGTGGCGCAGGGACACAAGCGTGCGACTGTATAGGCGATAGGTTGTGAGTTCGATCCCCACTCGAACTAACGTCACGCTGTATCGCTAGCGGGGTGGTCAGAGAGAACGAAGAAGCGAACGCTACAGTCTCTGCATACCTCTTTCGCCTCGTCCACTGTCATCAACCTCTTACTCATACATGCCCTTCGGGGAGTCCTCATGCTTTTTACGTGAACTTCCTCCAGTATCTTTTATACTGTGTTTTCGAAGGTCAACCGAGGTCTCCTCTTACCCCTCTCACCGCTCACTATTCCATCATAAACCTTTTTTGCCATTCTTTCATCATTCATTCGTTTGACGTGCCCAAACCAGCTAAGCACGTTCTTCTTCATTCTCACTGTGACATCCTCGCTAGTACCTGCCATTGTGTATCTGCCAACAACGTGGAACTGTGCTGACGTTTCACCGTCTCATCAATGTAGCTGAAGCACAGTTAACCCTGTTACCGGCAACAATACGCCTTTCCGTATCCTCTTCATATCTTCCATCTCTACTGAATATACTTTACAAATATGTGGTATGTTTTCATTGAAATATTATAATATCTTACCATTTACACTGATCTTACATTCTGTCTTTTCTTCATTTCTTTTAAATGGTATTTGAAACCTTTGTCTTACTCACATTCAGGCTTAGACCATCATTTTCACACCCTTCCTCAGAGTGGTGAGAAACCAGTGTCTACTACTAACTCGCATTCTGATGATGCAATGAGCACTGCATCATTTGCATACAGCAGGCAATTTACTCTCAAGTCACTTACTTTCACTCCTATGTCACTTTGTTTCATTACTTGGAGACAGCTATCCAAACAAATTGAACTCCACTCGAGGAAGTGAAATATTTAATATATTCATATCCTCGGTATATTTGCTTTTCTGGTAACGATGCAAAGCGCGGCGTTAAGTTTCGCCACCCAAAACGCAATGCCGTCAGATTCGGTGGAAAATGGGGAACGGGTTAGTTTAACACTAGGTTCCCAAATTCCCCTGCGGGATAATATGCGGGGTGTAGCGTGAAGATGAAAAATAAATATATATAAGGGATATAAACTTATTCCTATGATATAATATGGTACATATAAATAATAAAATTATAAAACATATTGAAATAATAAAACGAGAGTTCCCCTGAGAAAACATTTTAATTGCTACGTTTATTTTACGTTAATTACATAAATGTACATATATATTATAAAACATACAGTAATAGGAATAATTAGCTTTTCCACGTAGCTCGGCGTGCGAGGTATCGTTACAAAGTTCTTTAAAAATTAAGTGGAGCTTTTATGTAAACGCTGAGTTTTCGAAACGTCGCGCCGAGCTTCAAAGTTATCCGCAATTTGTCCCTTGCTATTTCTGAATGGGGTTGAAAAATAAATTCCTAAATTATCGTTGATCGTTGAAGTCGATTTTGGTAAAGTATTTTCGCCACTGGTTGTGGGTTCGTTCCCCACAGGAAATTAAATATTTATTTAAATTTATATTTCATTTCTTCGCTCTGGTGTCGAGGCAAAGTTCCGCCAATCAACACGCAATGCCTCGAGAATTCAGCGAAAAATGGGGAACGGAGTATCTTAACACTAGGTTCTATCTGTCTACCTTGCTGTGTGGGATACAGCATGAAGCTGATTTATTTATTTTTTAAGAAAAACAGCGAAATAAATAGTACATAAATAGTCAATATAGTCTAATATTATATCTATAGCATTATAAGTCGCTTAAAATATTTATCCTCTACGACATGTTTTTAATAACTTTATCTGTATAATATAATTATATTATACAGATAAAGTTATTAAAAACACACCATCAAAACTACGCCCATATGCACAAACAAAAATAAAAAGCAAAAAACAAAAAAATATTTAGTTCAAAGTAAAAACTGAACTAATTAAATAGTTATTTTTATGAACTAATTAAAACGTAATTTTATTTAGATCAAATTCTGTGGGTAGTAGATATTTTAAAAACGTCTAATGAAATTATTACTGTGTTTTTTTTAAATAACTTTATTTTCTACTTTTCCTTACTCTATTACTAAGATTCCGGTGTCCGTCAGTCCGTCTGTCTGTCTGGAATATAGGATACAGGATGCTGTATCTCATGAACCGTGATAGTTATATAGTTAAAATTTCCAGATATTATGCATTTCTGTTGCTGCTATAACAACAAATACAAAAAAAAACGTATAAAGTAAGTTATTAAAAAAAAACTTATTAAATAAATTATTAAAGGGGCTCCAATACAACGAACGTGATTTTTTTTTGCAGTTCTGCTAAAAAGATCATGTAATGGTACGGAGCCCTTTGTACGCCAGTCCAACTCACACTTGGTTGGTTTTAAGTATTACTTTATATTTGTTGTAGTCGAAAAGTATTATTTTATATTTGTTGTAATCAAATGGGTATGAACGTCAAATTGTTATGACGGCTCTTAAAACTACTTACAAAAAAAACTTTTTTTATAAAAACTTTATACAGAGTTGTAAGTAGTTTTATATTTTTTAGTAAACCGAAATTCAAAGAAAAAATAATATGAAAGCAAAAGAAAATGATTTGTCACTATTTCTTATCTCTATCTACATGATTATTAAATATACATATATTTCTTTAACAAAAATACCTATAGTATTAAGTAACTAGCTATGCGAGCCACGTGTGTATCAATCTATAGCGTCTAAAAGCTTCAAGATACAAATTGATGACAGAAAGTGATCCATTAGATACGGGAGCTTGTTGTGATTTGTTGTACCTACGAGTATGTAAAAACTAGTAATATTAATAACTATGGCTGATAAGTCAAAAATTGTAACAAGAGAGTTTGCCTAATATATATTAGTAGAATCTACACAATATTTACAACGCAAATAGTTTAATATCTATGTATGTACGTAATTACGTGCTGTATATTATAGTTCTATGTATGATTATATAATGATTAATTTATGTTGGGCCTAGATTAAAGTGAAATAGCAGTGGGTTAGTTGTCTAAAGTTCTCTACATTTTGCCGAGTTTTTGGGGCATTGCGTTTTGAGTAGCTGTGCTCAAAGCCACGCTTTGTTTTGGTACCATAGGGAAGGAATGAAAATATTAAATATGTCATTTTCTCGAGAGGAAATCGTCACCCACAACCGTCGCGCTTACAGCCACTTGCTTGTGCTCAGCCACGACGGCCTCATTATATCAATAATATACAAATAATTTTACATAAATTTATTTCATACATTATTCAAATGGGCAAACTTTCTACTTGGCACATAATTGTCTTTATTAACTATAAATTGAAAGATGATGGTTTTCATAAATCAAGTCTACGCTAAAATTTACACCGTAGCAGCACTTGTTCGGAGTCACACTAGAAGGGCGTTAAAGTTACATCTGTCTACCGCGCAAGGGGAAACTGAGTAGATAAGAAGAAGTACATAGGTATATACGTTCGTAGACATATAAGTAACATATATATATTAGAGATAGAAGGCTCAATGATATAACTAGGTTTATTGGATACATATATTTTTGGAAGCGATTGATAGATTTGTATGTGCCCTGAAAAACTTTTTTGATTAGTTGTTTTATTTAGTTTTCTTATTTTAAATTATAATTTTTATCAAAATAGTAGTAGTTAAAATGAAAATATAATTGGTTTATGTTGCACTTTTAAGTTGTTGTAAATGTAAGTACATCTGCTGCACGCGTGCATGCTACTAAATATGATGAAAAATAAGAATGTGGTGGTGGAAATTTGCATACGAAATAAAATATTATAGTAATTTATTAAAATTTCAGATTTATTTGCAGATAAGGGTTTTATACTTTTATTGAAAATCTACAATTTGTGTTAATTATTTTTATTTAAAATTTACTCAAATATAACATTAAGTTCTTAAAAAAAACAATCCATATAACAACCAATTTATTCGAATTTATTTATGTATAAAAAAAATAAGCTAAAATATAAAATAATATCAAAAGTCCTTCGTGCATTCCTGCAGGTGACATTAAAATGACCTTCGTTTTATAAATTTAAACTGTTCATGAAATTGTTTCTACAACGAATGTATATGTAAAAATAATAAAAACTATTAAGTATCACTGATTTATAGTGTTGTTATATAAACAAAACTCATATGAACTTGTAAATAATTTTCTTTTTCATTAAATAAAATAAAAACAAAAACATAAATAAAAACACTACTGATATATAACATAATGAATAGTATTATAACATAATAATAATATTTACCGAAATTATCCCACTCCATATCAAGACGTAAATAAGAATCTCATACGCCTGTGTGAAAGTATAGTGATGTACGAAGTGTAGATAGCTTGGATATATGTGAAGGCGTTCGAGGAAGCCCCTTAATGCGGAGACAGCTCCGTTGGGACGCTATTGATCGTCATCCGCCGTCAGTGGCCGAGGCGCCCTATTGATTCACCGCAATCTGCATGATAACCCGCGCCTGGCTTCTCCACGCTACAACACACCATTAGGATACTTAACTGTTTACTTTGTCATCATATGCTTCAATCTTTCGTTATATTTTGGAAACAATAATATTTTGACTAGACTAGCTAATATATATAAAAAAAATGAATTGAAAAATATTTACTATGTTTTAAAATATCATGTTATATTGGACATTTGATGTGTTTCAATTTATTTTTAATATTTTTTAAGTTTTGTTATGTTGGTATTCAATACTTCTGGACAGGCTTCGTGATAGTTTAAAAGGCGCGCGACAAATGCTACTTTTGTCCGTGCACAATCGTTTGGCGCGAAATCAAAATTCAAAACTGAAACGGGAGTCGTGTGGATGTGCAACTTTAATTCTTTATTATCTGCAATGCTACCGAACAGTATTTTTACTTCTAATAGCAGACTTTGCTTTAACTAGGTAACAAGAGAATCAATAGAAATGTTTATTGATCAACGACTGAAAGTGAGGCTGTGAACTATGTAGGTTGACAGTGTGTGGATTATAGTTATATCTATATGGATTTCCATGAAAATCTCTGCTGAGATCTTAAAAAAATATCCTTATTTTCCTTTTAAGATTAATTTTGATTTTTGATCGAATCTTCTTTTGTTAATAATATTTATTAACTAGATAATTAAATAAGTAAGTTTTTTAAAATTATTATATGCAATATAAGTATTATGGTATACACATAGTTATGTGCATATATTTTAATTCAATGACATTATGTAATTCATATTCATTGTTAATTTGTTAATAAATAGATATGTTTTAATTAGTGAAAGGTGGTCTTGTTGAAGGACGAAGGGTGGTGGCTGTTTCACCGCATAAATATATTTGCTATGTGGGTCACTGCCGCCTACGCGCAATTCGATAAAACTTTGCAACTTTGCGTTGTTACGTTGCGTATGTGTTACAACGCAACGAAGTGCATATTTTTAACTATTTATGCAATGTATAGTACTTAAAAAATTCTTCAAGTCCAAATTATTTTAATAATATTAAACAATTTATCCATTAAAAATATTTTTTTATTATACATAATTAAACAAAATGTATGTGAAATCAACGGAATAATAAACAAAACAAATATTATTTTTCTTAACTTTTTTAAAAGTAAAATTAGTATATTTGATGCGTTTAAAATATTTCGCAACTGTTTCTAAACTCTCAAAACTAATTTGTGAGCAACACGAGCGCAGTTGCGACAAGAGGCCACACACAGACCACAGGAGTGCGACAGGAGACGACCTAAAGAATGGCGAAAGTGTGTACTAATTAATAGTGCAAAGTATTGATCAATTGTTTCACCATGGTTCTAAATATAAAATTTCGTGGAGGAAGACAAAGTTCGCGCGCAATACGGGCGCGGGCAGGTAGGGCGGGCGCGGGCAGGCAGGGCGGGCGCGGGCACGCGGCGGCGGCGTATCGATTCCGCGACGCCTTCAGTCGACGTCCGTCGAGCGCCGCGCTGCGCCGAGCCGCCGGCGAGCGGGCGTCGCCCCCCCGCGCCCCTCGCCCCGCGCACCTCCGCGCCGCGCCGCCCCGCCGCCGCCCGCCCCGGCCCGCGGCCCGCCGAGCCGGCAAACTCGACCGACCTCTTTTCGCTAGCTAACGTCGCACCCGCGTCCGTTTCCCGCCGCGAAACTGCACTCGATCTCTAGCCTACATTGAGGAAACGAATCGAACTTTTCTGAGCGTTCTCACTGTTTACAATTGTTTTTATTTTAAAGGGAGTTCGGAGGTCGTCGTCGTAGGACTTTTTGGGGGGGTTGTTTATTTTTGTCATGCATTCAGAGAGCAACATAAGGTAGGATAAGAGAGCGCACGAGTGCGATGCGTGCGAGTGCGCGTGGTTGCGGACGAGCATGGCCGGACGCGCTGCCGGCTGCGTAGGCGCAGGCAGGCATGGACTGCTGCAACTACGGCGAGTACCGCGGGTACGGCGCGGGCGGGGGCGGGGGCGCGCCGGCCGCCTGGGACGGCTACGGCTACGCGCCGCTGCCCTACGCGCCCTACGCGCACGCCTACTACCCGCCGCACGCGCACGACCCCTACGCGCGCTACTACCGCTACGACTACCCGCACCACGTGCACCACAGTGACCATGCCATGCCTATGGGTTGGTAAACGTATATTTTATATGTAATTGTTAATGTAACTTGACAAGTAGTAAAGTAATAATACTAAGTGAGTTTCACATAGATATATATAGAATATAATAATAATTATTAAAACATGAAAATCTTTAACAATTGTTAAAAATTTTGTTATTTCTTTTAAATAACAAAATTATTAATTATTTTGAATATAAATAAATAGAACACTATTCTATTATTTTCACTCATATTGTATAGTTATAATTATAATAATTACATATTTTAACTCCGCGTAGTAGCGGTTGTGGTTTGACTGTAAACATTTTTAAACGACGAACACGCTGTCATTTGCAGTGATTGTTATATTTAATGAAGTGGTACTTATCAGGAAAATTCAATAAATCTATGACATATAGCCTATTACCGACAAAGTAATTGTTATTTGAATTTGTATATAAATTTCAATTTATATTTTATTATTTTTGTTTGAAATATAACAAATTCAAATATTATTTGAATATTTGAATGTTAGTTCTAATCATTTATCTGCAAAAAAAATATGAAAGTGATATAATATAATGATTGATAAAAATGTATAGTATATGTAGATAATTAAAACATGATTCAAATAAATTCAGATTTCGCACACGTATAAATTAATCGTAGCAGCTATATGAAGCCGATAACGTGAAAAGTCAAATTAAATTAATTTTATATTTTCATAACACCCTCGAACCGTCAACTTTTACTTACAAATGACAAAAAAATGTACATGAGTTATACATATTTGTGTTGTGTGTAATCATCGAGTGCCAAAGTTTGTTTACCAATATACGGAAGATTGGAATCCGCACGCGTGGCGCGGCGACATTCTGAACAATGAAGAATGAACTAAGAATTAATGTTTACGTTGGGCGGACTTCTCGCCGCGCGACGTCTGCCTCACGTGTCGATGGCGCGGGGCGGAGGGTGGAGGGCGGCGGAGGGCGGCGATGAGGCGGAGGGCGAGCGCGCTACAGGTGGTCCCCCGCAGCCCGCGCGGGATTGATTGCCCGCACGGCGCACAGCCACTCTACATATTGACCGGGGTGCTAACACCCGCGTCGTTTCTCGCTATGAACTTTACAGGCTACGCGAATGCGACTGCGTCCGTATAGTTAGACACGGTGCAACACGACTACATATACTAGTGACTACTGAAACTTACACCTCACACTTATATCTCAAGTTACGTCACACATTTCACTCCTTGACGTATTCGTTATTATTGTCTCTCATTATACACGATGTAGACAATGAATATTTTTTTAAGCGTCACGCTGTATCCCGCAGGCAGGGGTGACTTAGTGTCAAGACACTTCGTTCCTCATTTTTAATCCAAATAAAAATATTTCTTTTCAAATTTTATCATAAAATATGTCATTTGACTTAAACATTTAAGTTATACTAACATCAAGTTACGTCAGTCGCATAAATAAATGAATATGTAAATAGTATTCTAAGTCACGCGATTAAGCGCGAGCTTGGCAGTGAGCAATTTGTATTTTAATTTTTATCATTTACATTAGGGATGTTTTACAAAAGAAAATGTGAATAGGGCGCAAGAGTTATTAAATCAGTGATGGGAAAGTTATAATTTAAGTAGAATGGTCGTCGTGAAGCAGGGGCACAAGTGTGTGACTCTAAGCACGACTGGTTGTGGGTTTGATCCCCACTCGAGAAAATTAAATATTTGATATTTTAATTTCTTCGCTCTGATGTCTAGGCGAAGCCCTTCTCTGAGTTCCTCCACTGGAACCAAGTGTTTTAACACTAGGTTACCTCTGCCTACACTGTTGTGTACGGGGGAAAAAAAATCAAAATTATTATTTAAGTAGATTGCACGTGTCGAAATTGTACAGATACGTAGAATGAGTAGAAGGACGAAATTATACTATGTAAATATTTTCTTGAATGTATTCGTATGACATGCGCAGATAACTTTATGGAATTGAATGAATGAATGGTTGTTAGGATTTATTCCTGCTAAAACTAAACAATAATAACAATTTATGAAGTTTATTAACTTCATAAATTGTTATTATTTATTTATAATAACAATTTATGAAGTTAATAAACTTAATAAGCTTCATAAATTGTTATTATTGTTTAGTTCAGTAAGTACGAAATATTAAGAGTCGTTTTACAGATAAATTATTCTAAATCAATTAATTAGTTTGTTTAAAGTTCTTTATTCATTCTCTCAAAAAAAGTTTTTGTTCATAGTACTTCACTTTTTATAAACAAAAGTTTTTAAAAAATCTTTTTAACAAGTTATATAAATATATTTTTATCGTTTATATTTTTTTAGGTAAAACACTTAGGTTAAAAAATTGTTTTCTTACTTGAGTGTGATTCCACACTTAGGTAAGAAAAAACCTTTTTAGAAAAAGTATTTCTAATCTGTGCCTCTTGGAAACCGTCCAAGAGGCGCGGGTTCAAACCCGCGACGTTAATTTTTTATGCGTTTTCTAAAAAAGTGGTTATGTATATATTGTACTATTCGTAGTTTATCTGTACAAATAATAGCTACACATACTTATATAATAAACACAAAATTTTATACATAATTTAATTAATAAATATAAAATTACTGAAAATGTTATCGAAAATCAATTTATTTTTCGAATTTCTTAAAGCATAAATTAAAATATAAAATAAATACTTATTAATACTAATTACATTATTACATTGTACATTATTCAAAGATAAGAAAAACATTAAAGATAAGAAAATATAAAATTTTGTAAAATAAATATAAAGAACTATAATAAATTCGTAATTGATCTGTCGTAGACTATGGCGCCTACGCGCTGAAGGAGGCGCGGACTCGGAGGGCCTTGGCACGACGGGAGCTACGCACGCATCCTGCGCATCTTCCTTTACCACATACGGTAACTTGCATTTTATATAGTATTTTAATTTATTTATATTTTTAAGGCCTCTATCTTAACACCACGTTCCCTTTGGAACCTAGTGTAAGGTAGAGTTCCCCATTTTTGCGGAATTCTTCGTGATTTTATTCGTATTCAGTGGCGCAGTTCAACGCCGCAAAATCAAATTATTTTAAAATTAAAATTAGAGCGAAGAAATGGAAATATTAAATATTTAATTTTCTCAGGTAGGAATAATGGATAGATTTGTATAAAATTTGATAAATATATTTTTTTATATTACCTAAATTTCGCAAAAAACAATCCTGAGAAATTTAATCTGTATAAACATTTACTAAGTAAGAATTCAAATATTATTATTTAAAGTAATATTAGTATAATTTTTGATATGTAATTATGCACGTTTCAAAGGATTTCCAAATAAAATATTTTGACTGAGATTTGTTACACTAAGTTCTTTTTCTTTGTATTACTAGGTATATAAAATTCTACATATTATTCTTTAAACTTTTGCGTTTAAGTCACGCTAAAAATGATACATTCCTAAAAATCCATATGATCTAGTTACAGCTGAACTCGCATTGCCACAAAATCTTTATAAATGATATTAATTATTTTTTTTTTAACATTTTTAAAGTGTTAATCCACACTTAGGAAAGAAAAATATTTATTTAGAAAACGTATAAAAATTTGAACGTAGCGGGACTCGAACAGGAGGCGCGGGTTCGAGTCCCGCTACGTTCAAATTTTTATACGTTTTCTAAATAAGTATTGATATTAATTATTTTATTACATAGCGAAATGCACTTAAACGAAATGAGCCACTTGTTTTGTAAATAATCAAAAACTACCAGCTAATTAATCTATTAATTTTTATTGATGTGATATAGTCGTATTTGAATTTCTACTGAACTTGCGCTGCAGGGGCACAAGTGTAAATGCGATTGATTGTGGGTTCGATCCTTACTCGAGGAAATGAAATATTTATTTAAATGTATATTTTCATTTCTTCGCTAGGAGCATAGCGCGGTATTGAGTTCCGCCACTCAACACGCAATGTCTATTGAATTGGTCGGGAAATGGGGAACGGAGTGTATTAACGCTAAGTTCCCTCTGCCTACCATTTTTTATTTGATTTAACATTATTTTTAACATTTTTAAAGCGTTATACCACGCTTAAGAAAGAAAAATACTTATTTAGAAAACGTTAAATAAGTGATTAAACATTATATGGAAATCACAATTTAGTATAAAAAAGTATTCAACAACAAACCTAGCGTACTAGCTTAGTGTTTAGGTAATTATGGTTATACAACCGTAGAGCGTACGTAGCGGCAGGCTCGTTGCGGTTTACTGTGCTATTTATAGCTATTTCTGTTTTATACCTTTATTATGTCTTTGTTACATTTCAATATTTGATTGTAGTGGAATATCTTATTTTGTTTATAAGAAATATACATATATTGTATTTTTGATAGTGTTAAATTTGTAAATATTTATCTTTCATTCTTAGATTTATGAATAAATTATGATTAAAACGATGATATGTGCTTGTATCATGTATAGCTCATACATATATCGGGTGTAATGTAGCTATATATGAGATAGCGTTTAGTGATGAAGGGGTGGGGCGGCGCGGCACGATCGATGTCCGTCACTCCCTGCACTTCTGCGTTGCAGTGCTGCATCTGTCACATCTTGAAATTCCTACAACTTCATAAGAACCCCTGGCATGTATTTCAATATTAAATAGATTTTTCAGATTAAATTCTGTTTGTGTCAGTAATGGCGTCGAAATGTTTTCTAGGATGTATTTTCTTTAAACGTGAACGTATAGACAGAATCGTTTATACTTATATCAAAATATAAACATTGCGATGTTTGTTTATAAATTTAATGTGATCTATATAATAATAATATTTCTAAGTTTAATTTTATAGAATATACAATATGCTTGCAAAATCTCATCTTAGCAATATCCAACTGAAATAAAATATTCAATATAAACTTGTGTACTGCCATCATTCAGGACAAACTGGATAAAACAAAACTTTGTATAATATTAAGCGCGGCAAAAGTTTCGTGTATATGAATATTATAACTTTTCAAATTTCTTATCATAGCAAATCTAACTTAAACATTACCATCATCAATAGACACAAACGAAAATATTTTTTACAATATTCCATAAAATATATATATATAAAAAAAATGTGCTTAGGCGTACTGAAGACAGTGAAAGGCAATATGTGAGCAATTAGATGTTGCATCGAACGTTGAAAACTAGTCATACGGTACATTAGAGTAGTGGCGGGAGATTTGCGGAGGCTAACTATCGAGCGGTAACCGGCGAGCGCGGCGCGAACCACGTGACTTATCGATCAGCGCGCCCACGACACTCGGAAAAATCAACCGCTGACAGCTTTCATGGGCCACCACCCCGCACCTCCCACCCCCCCTGACTACCCCCGCCCATCCCCGCACCAGCCCGCCGCCCTCATTAGCGCCTTTGTGCCGCGCTTGTCTCGTAATATAACACCGTTATAATACTACTTATAAACTACTTCCGGATTCCAAAATTTTCGTTTTAAAATGCCACTCACATGTTAAAATTTCGTCTGTGTGTAAATATTTTTAGTCGAATATTAAATAAAAATATATTTAATATACTTAATATAACGTAAGGTAACGTAATATTAAGTTTTACGAGGGACAGAGGGAACTCTTTTACTAAATAAGTTAAGACTGTAGATATTATTGAATGATTATTCAACGTCATATTTGTGTTTTTAATGTAGTCCATATACTAGTAAAAACTTTAATATCATTGATATATGCTGATAACTATAAAGTTGAAGTGAAGTTTATAATTAACATCTGTTGGCATTCCTGATATAATGAATGCTACGAGTCAATGACCGGCTCGCGCTCAAACATGATTTTAAGTAAAGTTTTCTAAATACTTTCCATATATTCGCCCTTGTACAGCTAAAAAGCGGAAACTAATTCATATTGTCGAGTTACGAACTTGAGATCAATTATTTGAAAGTGGACCCTAAAGAGCGACGCGTACGATTGATATCACAGAGAATATCACTATGGGGTAAACGAATGTGGACATTATAGAAACGGAGACTGTCCTCTGACACTGACCTATATATTCAGGATTGCACGTTCTCACCGCAACTATGCTTCACACACTGTTACTGATAAATTAAACTATTAATTCTATAACGTTTATAACTAACCTGTAGTGTTATTATCATAAAATGTAAATAAAATACAAAATTGAACATTTGTTCCATGAAGTAATTATAGAACACAATAATGTTGTAATGATATCAATAAATATCATAAAATAATATCACGCTGTATCCCGCACAAAGAAGGGTAGGCAGATGAAACCTAGTGTTAAGACATTTCTTTCCTCACTTTCCGCCGAATACTGGAGGCATCGCGTATTGAGTGGTGGAACTCAACGCCGCGGTTTGCTTCGACAATAGAGCGAAGAAATTAAAATACAAATTCGAAATCGAACCCACAACCAGTCGAATTTTCAGTCACATTTTGTGCTTCTGCGCCACGACTGGCCTCATTAAAATATACATAAAGTTAAAAAAGAATTAAAATAAACTAAGAACATTTAAAGGGCAAGTTTATAAAGTTAGCAACGTGCATTGATTGTGCCAAGTGAATGTTATCGATTACTCGTTTATCGTCATCAGCCAGCTATGTAACGCGCCGTTTGCTTCACTCTACTAAATCGATACTCGCGAAACATTCTCTTCTTAGACCACGCTCTTTAAATTTTTGTTTATAGTTCATAAAAAATGTACAAACATAATATTTATTATTGTACATTTTTTAAAAATTATACATACGTATATTCAGGAGATGTAAGAGTGAAATATTAAAAAAAAATCCGAATTGATGTTAATGAATTGATTTGAGATATTATATTCTATTTTTATTCTTATCTATCCTTGTTATCGATTATCTCCGATATTAAAGAAAAAAATAAATAAATTTAAATATGTAAAAACAAAAAAAAAATCTAATCTTAAGAATTTTAAATAAAAATTTAAAACTCCGCACCTCTTGGATGATTAGCACTTTTTTACCCGACAGCGCGACGCGGATGAGTGTAATGTGTTTACCAGCATTTATGCATGTACACACACACACACACACACACACACATATATATATATATATACATATGTATGTACGTATGGGTGTTGCTATGTGGCGTTGTAAAGAGCAAACTGATTGACTGGTTTTGAAGCTTCTTCTTAGCTGTGTGAAAACACATGAAAATAATCAGAATTTACTACAATGAAACCCACAAAACGCTATATTGGTTCTTTATTTATGACGTTCCGAAAACACTATATTGTCAGAATAAAAAAATCGGCGATTATGTCATATGTTAAATATTTCAATAGGTATACAACAATATTTTTTAGGTCTCTTTCATAGTATTTCACTTTAAGTAAGAGTTTAGGTTATATAGCGATTTAATATTTTATTACTATTCTCGGTAAGATTAGTATTTCGTCATTCTGTTCTTATAACGAGGGGATAGTAGCAGTTATTCATAATAAATTATTCTTTATTTTTTCTTTTTAGTTTTAAGCAGTCGGGTTTTTGGTTTATTATTTTATTTCTTTGGTTATTATCGTTTCACGTGAAGATTTTTTGTTACAATTATACATAAACTGTTCATAATTCACATAGAAATGCTTCGCCATAATAAAATATAAAGGACGTCCATTTAGTTCGGTTATATTTAATATATATGAAGAGAGTTTTAAACTAACTAAAAATATTAAAATTTATATAAACTATCCTTTTTTCAGCCACCCTTAGATTGTGGAATTAATGGTCGCAGTGCTGCATATTGCGATCCGCAGATGTGGTCTCCTTATCAGGTACTTCGTAAACAAAATTAATAAAAATTCTTACTAAATAAAATTAATATTATATATTAATAAAGAAATTTTTACATATATTTTTATATATTATATTACAGATGGGCGTGATAGGAGGCGGCTGGAGCGGGCCTAATGCTATGAATGGTTCTTGGGCTTCTCGAAACATGTGCTCGCGAGAACGTTACGTATCTGATTGTCGTCTAATGAAGGCATGTATCTACAAATCATTTAATGTAGCTTAGCAATATCAATTTAAGCAATGCTCCATTCATTGAATTTTCTTATATTCTCTGATACAATTATTGTTCTTGATATATTTCTTAATATATTATATTTACTTTTAGGGGTCAATATATCCTCAGAATCAAATATGTGCGCAAGATGGCAGGTCTACTCCGTACCCAACGTACGAAGACTCACTTTATAACGGAGAAAATGGACAAAAACATGTCAACACCCCAGAGCTTCCGAGCCGAAATATAATCCCATCGGAGGCTGTAAGATCGGTCCGTGAGCAAGTATATACAGAGCAGCGACGATCGCCCCCTGAAGAGAAACGACCTCCAGTAGTACCATTACCTGCTTTTCAGCAAGCTTTTGGTTCCACTGAGATAGGTAAGTTCGCTGAGGCCTTTAGTCGAGCAGAGGTCGTCCATGAAACCGAAGACTCCTCCGACAACTTTATGTTCGAATCGTTTCACGAATGGGATGGTCCTCCTGAGTTGCAGTGGACTTCACAGGCCACGTCTCGCGAGATCAAATGTGAAGAAAATTTTTGAGGAATACTTTCCTCTTGCTAGTGCTAATTTTAGGCGATTTCGCCTTTTAGGTAATTAGATAATTTTTAGTTCCACCACCACGTTGCCAAAATGAAGTAGCGATGTCGAAGATATCTCAATATCTTAGAACTAGGATGTGATACGATTTTTTTTAAATATACGATGTCAGCACTGACACCAGTAAAGTGGGGTGACTTTTAATGGATATACATATGATATAATATTATATATTAGAGAAATTTAGTTATTCCCTTTGACTAGTTTTAGAAAGACCTTAAAAGAAAGACATTAATAAATAATATGAACAGCAAATGGGGGTTCTAATGAGAACGAGTAGTAAAATAAAAAGAAATCACGTTTCAATGTGCCTTTAAGGAGAGCCCGGCCGCAGCTCGCGTGGCGTCCCTCATCCCGAATCTGAATCGATATCAATATATCGATATCCTAATTACAATAGCAATTTTAGGGACCAACGTTTAGACAAATATACACGACCCTGCCGCGTTAACGACCTATACGCAATAAGCTCAACGAATATGGATATTCAGTCAGGGAGTTTAACGAAATTTATAAGAACCCTAGTCGAATGTTATAACAATGTAGCGGACAAAACAATAAATTTGATGTTAATTTAAAAAAAATTAAAATTTTTGTAAACTTATGCTATTATAATTTAAAAATTATGAAAAAGATAACATACTCTGTAAAAGATAAATGCATTGTTTTCAATATTTAAAAAAAAAACATTTTTTTGTGGATTAAACTTTAAAAAATGCAAGGTTAATAAAAACAAAAATTGTAATTTACATTCAAACGTGTTAATTTTTTTTTAATAATAGCTTATAATTAATTATTGATGGGGTTAGAAGACGCCGCGCGGTGACATTAAAAAAAAATTGAAATTATTAACGAGTAATGAAAGTCACGTAAGTATATTTAGGTAGATAAATTTTTAAAGAGATTAATAATTATAAATAAGACAGCTTTTTGAAAAAAAATGCTAGGGTCCAATAAACTTGAAATAAATATGTATTTGCATTTAAAAAAATCGCAAATTACAAACTTCTAAATATTCAACTACATTTAATTGGATAGATCAATCTGAAGCGTGTTGCAAGGACTCTTTGTATTAAAAAGGACCTATTTATTTGAAATATAAGCTTTTTATATTGCTCATTGCAAAAGATAATTTTTATATTTCCACTTATTCATATTTTGATGTAGGTACCTGTTCTTAAATTTGAAAAAAAATGTTGAATTATGATATTTTCTCATTTAATTATTATGAATAGATATCTATTGATTTACTTATATGTATATGTAGATATTATGAATAGTATTACTATTTTACTGTTAATGGTAAAGTATGAATTGATTTGAATGTATTTTGCAAGCGTCTTTTTAACAATTAACTTCCATTCGTCTTCGTTATTAGGAAAGGAATCTATAATCAACTTGTCTGTATGTGAACCTCTTTCGAAAAATTCTGCAAAATTAAAGGAGTGCCTTATGTAATTATTATAATATGAAATTAGGTGGAAGAATTTTATTCTAGTCTAATTTGATGAAACACCATATAGTTAATAGCATAATGAAAACTCTTATAAACCGAGAATTTCATTAATGAGTAGATGTGATAATAAACTTATTTAAAAATTATTTAACATATACATGTAATAGCGTGCGTATTATTATATATTTAAAATATATATATAAAATTTTGTCAAAATGTGGCTATCATAAATCACAATAGATATATACAAAGCCATTTGTTATATAAAGAGTTTCGTTTGTGTGAATTTATAGATTTATGAGAATACCCTATACTTTTGTTGTACTGATTTATTTCTGAAACTTGTTGATTTCATGAAAAATTGGTAAGTGACAGTAGTAGTGACGTAGATAATAGTCAAAATTGAAGTTTAGTCAAGTCTCACCGTCTATTACTGTATCATACCTGACATCACTATTTTAGATCATATTCATCGGACATCATAAAATACTATTATAAAATAATTTATAACAAATAATAATAATTGTTTAGGTTTGTATTATTTTCAATATGATCTGAAAATTTAATATTCCCTTAAGTTGATAATATGAAACATCAATTTAACTGAACATTATATTGCAGACATATCAATACATTTGTATAAGACATTCCCATAGTAAAATTAATAAATGTCCGGAGGGTTTGACTCTAACAACTGTTGTCATGTAAACAATTATTTTATTAATTGTTAAAAACTTTAAACCTACTATGAGTATTCGTAACTTTAAAACCTAAATCTCTCAGGTTCAAATATAAGCTTGTGAATTGATCTGATACACAAAAAAAGCAATATGTCATCAATAGTATTTGAGCCTGGGTGACACAGATCTTTAGTAGTTTATATTTGTTTAAATACAATAAAAAAGTAGTCTGTGCCACATAATATAATGTATATACAATATACATCTTCTTAGATAGTCTTATTGTTATTTATTTAAGTTAGGAATTTATAATTTATACTGTAGAGAGTTGTACAGACCGTAATATAAAATATTTTAAGTGTTTTACTTAATATAGAGCTTCCCGTTTGACTATCCTACAATTTTGTCTACCACCAGAGTTAGCTTTACCATTATTATAATTATTATCAATATACTTTCGTACGAATTTATTATTCCTTCGAATTATATTAGTATCGAGCTAGACCTAGCTTACTTAATGCTACGTTCTAATAATTGTTTGTGATGGTTCTGTATTTGTGACAGTGAAGTCGATGAATATATAAATAGTTCACGTTAACAGTACAAAGGATATCGGATATCGGACATCATTCCAATATTTATTGACTAATTTTTATATCATAGTTTTAGTTTTGTTCTGGAGAATACTAAGAGGAATATACGATTAGTAATTTAAATTGAGAAAATCGACGCTAGAATGGAGGACGCCTAAAATCATAGTTAATTTTCATCAGAAAACTTAAGTAGAAGTAAACATTGTTTTATTTATAATCATGAGGTTATTATTGTAAATATAAAATTATGTTTTGAATGTTTCATTCATATCAATTTAGAAATCCTGTTTTAATAGCAAAATGTAAGAATATAATTCCAAAGACACGAGTTTAATTTATCGACGTCGATGTACAATTAAAATAAAACATTTTACTAAACCTTAATGTTGCTTTATTGATTACCAAAAAACCTCAATCTACATGTTTCTTATATATTAAAATTTCATTTTGGTATAAATATGTTATGACTGTTTAAGTATATTATATGTCATAATTAAGTAAAAATGTACAGTAATATTTATATTTTTGCTTAAATTAATAAAAAAAATACATTTGTAGCATAGGCTTGAGTGGTAGTCGTCTTCAACAATTTTCTGGTTCTTATTTGTTTATCCAGATTAAGTAGATTCCTTTGAGGCAACAGATGATTTTTCATGATACCTAATATTTTTAATTCATATATTAATTATGAGGCCGTCGTGGCGCAGATGCACAAGCGTCCGGCTGTAAACGCGACAGTTGTGGTTCCGTGAACCGTGAATGAAATATTTAATATTTTTAAATCTTCCTCGCTGGTAACGAGGCAAAGCGTTTCGCCACTGAACACGCAATACCTCAAGAAATCGACGAAAAGTGGGGAACGGAGTATCTAAACACTAGATTCTCAGGTTCCTTCTGCCATGTTATATGCGTGAAGCTAAAAAAAAAGACAGAGAGAATTTTAAAGAGATTTACAAAGATTGCTTCTGTTATATTTTTTAAAATTATTAATAATTACGATAAAATTGGGAATGAATAGGTACTCGAATTAGCAACTTATATTGTTTTCAACATTATGTCCATTGAATTTATATTAAATTTATAAATAGTAAATTCTAATACGTATATGACTGGAAAGGTATATTTTGGGTAAAATAAAACACCAACGATATACATTTTATATTTATTCATAAGCAATAAAAAGTAATTTCCATAATATGTGTCACAAAAAGAACTTATCGATACTTACAAAAACAACAGGAATGTATACATCAATTTACAATTAAACCGGAGAGTTACTAAAATTACGAGAACGGAGAAAATAATGAACACAATAAATATTTTGACAAACCACTGTCCGATGGCACATGGCTGAATGCTAAAGTGACGTGCACTCGGCGTTCTCACAATACGTAAAGGCACTTTTAATTTAGGCATCTTAATAAAATGAACTTGTTAATTAATACATCAATCAAATCCTTTACCGGTATTTTCGACGCAGTGATAAGAAACGTAACTTTTGAACGTTTTTTCCAGATAAATACTTTTCCTTTTGGATATTTTAGTTTCAGTGTGCAATCTGAAGTAGTTTGGCAAAACGGTGGGGAAGGTGATGATAGAACGGAAGCAGCAAATTATATAAGGTTAAATTATAAAAGTATAATACTTACAATAACATTAGTTACATTCGTATTTTACTTCAATAAGTCTTTCTAAATATTCATTCACTTTCCTACGTTACTTTCGAATGTCATTGAAGTATGAAATACAATCGCAATTAATGAGTTCATTCTTCATTTCATTATTCACTCATATTTGTTTATTCATTTTATTAATTATATTTTCTTAGTATAACAATATCTATAAATTGATTGTATAAGTTCGTAATTATTAAATTCGAATATTTTAACATATGTATATTAATAAACAGGTTTTATTTTAATTAATCACAAAAACAATTTTGGAACTGATACGTAAAATTTGAAATATGTGTAATGTGTTGTAATAATAATAAATAATTACAATATCTACATAGTATCGATACATAATATACAATAAATTTCAAAATGACTGTAAACTTTAATATATCTTTAAAACCATAATATAACTTTTAACTGAACGTCTCTGGAGTTGCAATGATATGTACTAACTTATAAGTGTTACAATATATTATTCAATTATTAATAATTAAATTTAAATGGAAGCAAAAATCAGCGTCATAATATAAACTCTTGACATACTAAATAAATAAATAATGATAAACATGATTTTTTATAACTAAATATTCAAAATATTAATTCCATAGTATATTAAAAATCTAAATTATATTAAATACTGTCAAAATGATAAAACATATTATAAAACAGAAAACACAGTTCAGTTGTTAGTTTCATCATGGTTTTAAATAACTTCACAATTCAATAGCTATACATTAAACAAACAATTATTTGTATTTCCCATTCGGTAAATCAATCCAACCGACTCATGGATACATGTTATATAATTCGCCTAACCTATGATAGAAATTTCGAATTTGTTCACGAAGAGAAATAATTATCAAAACTACCTAGTGTATTTTTCCATAAGGTAAAGTGCATTTCAACTATAGGGTAGTAAGTGAATGCGATGCCGATGTGACGAAATGAAACGCAAATAGATTACAGCTAACTACTTTCACGATATACATATATTCAGTACTATGATAACAGTGAGTAATAAAAAGCACGGGTGGGCACTACGAATACCCAGTTTGGCACAAATACAGTGTAGAAACCTCATATTATAGTCGTATTACGTAAATATGTAATAGAAATTAATTATAAAACCTTTTTTGATCGATCGGATGTTATACGGTTATATATATATATATTTAAAAGTGTAGCATCGAACAAACAAACACGAAACAGCACCATTGTACTTTATGCCGTCGTCATCGATGATCTGATTTAATTCCATAACTACATTTTCAAATATTAACATTAATCAAACAAAGATCTTCCAAAATAAATATAATAAAATGTTAAGTCTGTAATTTCAATTTCATTTGTTTTGATATTGTCATTTATTTTAATGAGATTGGCTTAATTAAGTTTTATGTTAGATCTAACATGAATAAATAAAACTTAGCGACTATTAAAATGTAGGTTTTGATATTCGAATGAATGTTAACCTGATGTGAAACTGGTGCTACGAGTACGTCGCACGCTCGCGGCTAACTTCCGAATATCTGGTAAAATACTATAGGTACAAAACCGCCATAAGTATATTCTACTAAATGTTTCTTTCCGATCTAGATATTTCACATGTCCACACCACATACGAACCTCGCACAGTCTTATTTTATATCAAATGTAAATATTTTGGAATATAAAAACTGTAAAATATTTGAGCATAAAACAAATTAAACTTAAAAGTAACTGAACAAATATGTCATATTTGAGCTTGACGCCTTGATTTTTTAGTATAAAATGATAAGTGTTCACGTAATTTAAATATATTTTTCTTAACAAACAAAAAGAGTGTCATTTGTAGCGGAACCCATTTAACCTCCCTCTTACCACCATTGTTCAGTCGCGTGTACTGTCCCAATCGTACATAATATAATAGTATATATGTAGTACTAACTATTTATACTTGTATCTATTAATACGTACGTATCGGAATTAAATAATTTAATTAGAGCACATTTTATTTTATTAGTGTGATAAAATAATCGTTTTATAATTTCTTTGATAATCTCAATATCAATATTCAATATAATTTAATGCAATATATGTATAAGGACTTTTAAAAAAAATGTAATGTTGTTTGTAGATGATTTAAAAATGGAATTAATCTTTCTTTTTTGATGTCTTACGTCGCGATGATGTTTTCGAGCAAAAAGTAAGACAAATTAAAACGTTACCGAACAACTTATGAACTACTTACTTGAGACAGTCAAGTTAATGAAGTAATTCAATCAGTTACGAGAATGTATTGATGCATATTTATAATAAGTACGTGAAACTACAAACAGCTTAACATGAGATAATTTATGTTATCATTGAAAGTGAGGAAAAAGGGTTGAAAATGAGGAAGCGCGTTTTGGAAGTCCGAAGATATTACGACAACATTTGATTAATTGTGATGAGTAGTTCGTGGATGGGTTAGTGTCGGTGGTCCGGCGCGAGCGACTTGCGGCTGGCAGAGAGGTGCGGCGCGCGGGGCGCGGGGCGCTGCGAGCGCGGCAGCGTGGTGGGCGCGGGCGGCGGCTCGCTCGCCACGTCGCGCGGTTTCCACACGGGCGACCCTACAACACACCAAACACCGAACTCTTTATACTCCCGTCTCACGTCGCTACGTTCCGGATAATTTAGTCACTAAGCGCCAGGTACCGCGGCTCAAAGAGTTGAATGTTTGATGAATGTTGTCGACGTCGCCCCGTCTGCCAACGGCGAAGCGAAAAGAAATTGCAATTTCATCATAAACTATTATGAAATCGACAGAATGACGACTTGCAGGAGAAACAAAGGTATCTGACCGTGGCGTTATACTATTGCAATTTCATTTCGGCTTGGGCCCCGTACGTAACGAAACGTTGTACATAAAGCATCCCACGCTGTGCCCTTCAAAGCGGCTAGTTACAGTTTCAGAGGTCAACATTGTCATCGAACATTCAAAATACTTCGGCGGCGTTACAACTATTGTAATTTAATATTAATTTATAATTATTATATAGTGATACAATTTCACAGCTATGTCACGATTAAATATTTTTATTATATTAAACTAAGGTGCATCACGTACGTGAATAAATATTACGATTATTAGATGGGTAAGTTATCTTTCACGACACTAACTGTCAGAAGTTCGATCAGTGCGACATCTATAGGCCATCAAACGAATAGGGTGCTAATCTAAATTTGCTATTTGCTAAGAAATTTGCTATTTTTATATTTTTTTCTTCTACTTTTATTATTAATTTATTATGTCGATAGTAAATTTTATAATTGTAGGTTATTTTTGTTTATGGCTATCCTATTATAATATTTTATTACGTTAATTGAAAATTACTTTTGTAATAGCATGCACATAGATTATATAATTATCGATTATAATTTTAATATATGTAGTAAGATATTTTTATTAATTGCGTAAAATAGCTTTGCATAATTCACTTACTCATTTTTAACGTTCTATGATGTTGGTAGGTGAAACGTACGAAGTTTCGACACAATGATAACGATAGTAATAGATTAGTGGATAGTAAACTTAAATATTAATTGAGCAGGCACAGAATTAAATTATAAAAAAATAAATCATATCGAGTTATAGTACAGGTATATCGAAATGGAAGACTTAAATGGTACAAATCCGTGGCAATTTACGTAATAATAATAACAACAATAGTAATATTATATATGGTTTTTTATAAGAATATAATAAGTGAAATAATTTATTAAGATAGAAACTATGAAAAATTGATTAAGGATTATCATCAGTTCAAAACCACAGCCATTTATATGTAACACTTAGCACTTGGAGTCTACAGTTAAGAGTTTTAGTTTAATATATTATGGATCCAATATACGTCTACATATATGTAATATAATACTACTAGTATAATATAGTCCCTAAACGGGGTTCACTGATTGAGTTATGTATTTGTAAATAGTTATCTTTACGTATGTCGTATACGTAAATTGAACCTGCCGATCGTCTCACATCCCTCAGCCGATCAATTTCTACGATAAAATTAAATTAATTGGTGTCATCTACTTAGTACGTAGTGAGATAAACTATACTTAAAATAAATCTAGTAATTTTAAAATTAACTATCTAATCTCTTAAAACAACTTCCTTACTTCGGCGTCTAATCAATTCCATATATGAATATTCCATACTTATAGCTATCCTTACGATCGAGCAGTAGTCATTTTTATTATTTCCAATATTCATATCAGTCGTCAATCACTTTATTTGATATACGCAGGTGTAAAATATCTTTTTACATTATGAAAATATTAGTGTATTACAGTTTGTTATGCAATTGTCTATGCAGACCAATATGGGGTGTCATAAAATATATATTTTTTCAACCCGGTTATACAGATTAAATTGACATTCGAATATTATAATAAAATTCCCCTTTTATGATAAATTAAAGGATGTAATCATTACAAAAATGTTAAAGTAGTAGTCAAAAAAGTATCTAAATTTATAATACACAAGTATTTTATAATGTAAATAGAGAGTTTACAAAAATTATAAGGTCTAAACATGAATCTGATCAAAATCGTTTCTTTGATAATGTCGGGAGGAAGGGCAATGTCCGCGCTCGTGTCCAGAGTCGTTGAGAGTCTCAATACTGCTACGATCGGATGATACTAGAATAGATTGAGACGTCAGGGACTTCCGACGAGATTTGGGCTGCTTGCCCTTCCCCTTATGCTAAGAAGTTTTACTTTGCTTTTTTCCTGAAAGGTAACATTCAACACAGGTGGGGTGTTCGATAGCTTTAGCGATAGATTCAGTGGACTTTGAAACAACAATACCCATTTTCATAGCTTTATCTTCAACCTTGGCTAATTGGGAATAATGGGTCATTCTGTCTAAGGAATTTGTGCCAAGTTTTGCTAATTTTTCACCACTTGATTTAGATGATCGACGACTCGTATTTGGTGATTTGCATGGAGATCGATCAAAGCTTGCTTGAGGAGTTCGCATTATACCCTTTTTAGGTGCAGGTTTTGGTGACCTAGATCTGTCTAGACTACTTTCTCTGGATTTCATAATACTTCCACGCGGTGACCTAGACCCATCGAAACTTTGTTGAGGCGAACGAGATTTGTCAATTGACCCGCGAGGGGACTTAGATTGATCGAAACTCCCTCGAGGTGATCGATGAAGCGTTTTATTGCCGTGCTTCAGGCTAGATTTATTAGGTGACTTACAAATAATGACTTTAGTTACGCGGTCTCTATCTGGTGAAATATGTTCTACAGATCTTATCGGTGACCGATCCCTATTTATGTTGCTGCCACTGCCTGAACGGATTATTTTTATCTTTTTTTCCGACGATGATGAACTCTTCCTTTCTGGAGAAGATTTAAGTGATTGAGATCCTTGCTTACCTAATTCTTTGACCATCGTAGGTTGGTATTGAGTAGGTTGATGAGAAGATTGGATAAGCCGTGCTTGACTGCCGGTACTCCCAGCACTTAATGTCGATGTTGTACTGTAATATATACAAAATATACTTAAATATATACACATTATGCTTATTCTTTAAGCGTTATAAATTAAATAATAATATCAGTACATGTTGAGGGGGATTAATTGCAGTAATTATATGTAAGTAATTGGTGCAAATTCTACTTATAATTAATACTAAATCAATGATTGTGTTGCTTAAATTGGATGAGTGGTACAACAAAAAGCATTCTTTGAGATGAGCGATACTAGCGACATATGTATGAGATACAAGCGAACCTACGTTGTAAGCAATTTGGAGCAAGTACGTCAGTCCCAATAGTGTAGGTGATGTCTGTGGTTAGCCCATACATATGTTAGTACCTGAGGGTGAGGTGGTTGGGAGTGCGGCCTAACCCTCGTTTGGCGGGCGGCGGTGGGGGCTCGTCCTCGCCCTCCGACTTGGACCCTCCTTCAGACTTGTCCGTGTCTGTGGTCGGCGGAGGAGCCGCCGGAAGTGGTCTCTTCACGATGTTTGCTGTTATACAAATACGATATATTATAGTAGTTATTGCTTCATATTAAATAATATACCACACTGGATTACGTCTACTATTTACTGACTCATTATAAGTCTAGAGTTTTTATTGACAAGTAATAATAATTAATTGTCACTACTAACGAGTGTCTGAATGGCATCTTCATGTCTAATTTTAATTAGAGACGAAAACGGCGCACAGATTCTATTAGAAAACCAAAAAGATTAATTGAGAACACTCCATGATAATTGACGGAGCTATCAAATACAGAAGCTTATTCTGAACCCTGTAATTATTTATATTTATGCAAAGCATCGCTACCTGCTGCGTCGCCTAGTGTTTTGCTCCTCTGTCTAAATGTAGTCTCGTCGGAAGACAGCTCCGACATTTGCGGTGGTTCATCTGCATCTTGTGAGTTTTCACGTGATAAGTCTCCAACCTGTTAATTATGAATGTATGAGAATGAAAAATTTTATGTTTATAGATAATTTTATTCAATAGTTAAAGTGTATATACCTCAATGTTTCCAGCAGATAATCGTTGTCCAGTAGTTTTAGGCTTCTTTGTCTTTCCAAGAGTCTGAGATCCTTGCATGACCTGTACCTTTAATATATAACACGCTGTATATTTGCAATAATTACGTAAATATAATATGTAAAAATTTTGTATAATAAATGTTCTTATTTCAAATTAACCTGGCTAACTGCAAGTCACCTAAGACCACATTATTTTATTTTACATTGCCATCCAAGTTTGGAAAGTTACGTGGATCACAAAAAAGTTCTACGTCAAACATTTTATCCGATAATGAGAAAAAGTTCCTTTACTGCAGCAATACTCGTAATTAAAGTGTAGATATTCTATATATAACTTACTACTACTATAACTATTTGATATAGCTTAATTATATTATAATGTTTCATTAAAAAAGGCATTACAAATTATACGTACGTGAAAATATATCAACTTAAATATAACAAATTAGTAATTGTCTAAATCGTGGTAAAGATAAACTATGTACCAAAACACATTAGTTCTACATTAGAAGTAGACTTATGTCTGATCTGATTATTAACATATTTTCCAGTTTTATGTTGTAGCCGGGTAGGTAGAGGGAACTTAGTGTTAAGACATTTCGTTCTCCAAATTTCGAAATAATGAGGATTGAGTGGCGGAACTCTACACCGCTCCTGGTCTTCGGGAAACGAAAATAATTAATTCTTCCGAGTAGGAATTAACCCAAAACCGTCGTATTTACAGACAAAGTACAAACATTATCCGCTCTCGGTCAAAGTGGGTAAGCCAGCCAGCGCAAGTACCTGGTGCTTGGGGCGGTCGAGCGTGTGCGTGATGGCGTGCGGCGCGCGCGGCGGCGTGGGCGCCGGCCGCGAGCTCGGCAGCGACATGTTGCGCACCGACTCCCGAATGATCTGCCTGATTGTCTTCAAGAACGCGTTCCGGAAGTCCGCCGTGCTGTGTATTATTAGTATTGTTACTGGATATCAATTTATTAATTACGCTTTATTTTTGTTTCTACATTTATATTACAAGTACCTATTGATATTTATGTTCATTTTAGAATGTTTTTTTGAATAATGCACCTACATTGTTTCTGTCATGTTTGAATTAAGAAAAATAAAGATATGTAAAAATGAATATATTTCATCACATTACTTACTTACTTTGCTTCACACTTTATCCCTTGCGGGGTAGTCAGAGAGAACGGAGCGCCAAACGCTACGGTCTCTACATACCTCGTTCGCCTCGTCCACTGTCATCAACCTCTTCATACATGCCCTTCGGGGGGTTCCTCATGCTTTTTACGTGACCTTCCTCCAGTATCTTTGATACTGTATTTTCGAAGGTCAACCGAGGTCTCCCCCTACCTCTCTTACCGCTCACTTTTCCATCATAAATCTTTTTTGCCATTCTTTCATCACTCATTCGTTCGACGTGCCCAAACCAGCTGAGCACGTTCTTCTTCATTCTCACTGTGACATCCTCGCTAGTACCTGCCATTCTGTGTACCTCTTCATTGCGGATTCGATCAGCTAAGCTGACTCCGCATATCCTACGAAGAGATCGCATCTCCACAGCATTCATCTTTCTTTCATTCTTCTTCTGTAATACCCACGTTTCGCTGCCGTATAACAGAGTCGGTACCAAAACTGCATTGTGTACGGCCAAACGCGCAGCTGTGCTGACGTTTCGCCGTCTCATCAATGCAGCTAAGGCTCCGTTAACCTTGTTACCGGCAGCAATACGCCTTTCCACATCCATCTCGTATCTTCCATCTCTACTGAACATACTTCCCAAGTATACCATTTCATTCACTTGTTCTAATATCTTACTATTTACACTGATCTTGCATTCCATCCTTTCTTCATCTCTTTCCAAAATTTCTTTCATCACATTGGTAAGTAATTTTTCCCTCGATTCAAATAAATTTCATAATACCTGTTAGACAGCACATAAACTTTTTCCGATCGACGTTGAAGTTGGCTGCGCAAGTGGATTAGTTCCCAGAGGAAGTGACTATCCATATCTTTAGCTGACGAAGCTCGCACTTGTACTTCGGTTACGGGGATCAAAACTTGATATCTTATGATTTCTACTTCGTTGGAATTATTTTTCGATGACACTCCCTAAAATTGCATGTCCGATAGTTTACTAATGATGTTGATGAAATTACTTAAACTAAAAACGTATTCCAATAATAAGACGCTCACCATTAACTTCTTCTTTTGTCTCAATCTTTCTTTACAGAGAAAGACAACGGCCGACTTAAAAACAAAGCACATAGCATGTAACTCGAGTCCTTTTTTAATTTTGCCTAAAAAGTCCGATATATTCAACCATTCTACACCTCCATAATACAACAAATCACCTGGAAGGGTAAAGTAATTCGTTATATACATATGTAAATGACATAATATATTGACAGTGTGTTCGTATTTGATAATCATATACCCGGGCTAAGATCAATAGGTTGTTTACAAGATTTCTGGTGTTGCCTAAATAAATGATCGAATATAGCACCATACTCTTCATGTATTCTTTGCATTTCATTAATGTGTTCCGCAACTTTTTCCATTCCTTTTAAAGCTTCTGCAAGTTTAAAATGTTATTGTCATAAATATTATATCTTGTAAAACAATAAAAACTTATCATTAAGTACTAATTGGTAAATACAATAAATATTGGAGCTATAAGCAAAAGAATAAAATACATTTGAGTTGGAAGAGACCTATCGTGGCGCAAGGGCACAAACGTGTGATTGTAAACGCGACAAGTATTGGGTTCGATCCCAGTCGAAGAAATAAAATAATTAATATTTTAATTTTTTCGTTCTGGTGTTGAGGCAACGCGTGGCATTGAGTTCCGCTACTGAACACGCAATGTCTTCTGAATTCTGTGGAAAGCGGAAAGCGGATTGTTTTAACACTAGACTTCTTCTGCCTACCCTGCTACATGTGAAGATGCTCGAGCGTTTCTTCTAAGTTTTGCAAGAATTGCCTTTGGAATGTTACAATTTTCTGAATGTTTCCAAACAGAGTGTTGATCTCGGTATTTGATAAAAAAGTTTCTTTCTTCATAAAAAAAATCAGAAAACATGTAGCACTTACTTAAATTCGCTAACTGAGCATTATATTTTGATTACTTATAACAAGTATATTTTATGATGCTCAAAAACGCTTACCTATTAAATGAAGATTTTCTTCAGAATTCACATCAGTTAAATTTCTTAACTGTTGGAGAAGTAACGGATATTTAAGAATTCTTTGAATGGGTTTGATTAAATATGACTCTAAGGTAGACGAATGTTGTTGTTTTGGATTACGTGCTGCAAGAAATTCTTGAAGCGCCTGATTGCCTTCGTCTGTTTATAATAAAAAAAAATATTGTAAGAATTAAATAAATTCTTCTTTATAAGAACTGTTATGATCACAGGAACTTACTTGGATGTAAGACTTTCTGTGCCTTACTATGGCTAGCGCAAAAGGAACTATATAATTTGAAATGGTTGACATAATAAAGAAAAGCGTTTCCAACAGCGAAGAGAACGTTCTAAAAAAGAGTTATTGAGAAATTAGTAAAGTAGAAGCTAATATAATAATTTTATTTTTTAACATCTCCTCCATATCATATTCACCTTGAATTGGTTTGAAAATTCGAAATGGTTGAAGTTAGGTTCAGCCTCGAGCGCTTCTTCTAAGTTTTGCAAGAATTGCCTTTGGAATGTTACAATCTCCTGAATGTTTCCAAACAGAGCGTTAATCTCGGCATTTGATAAAAAAGTTTCTTTCTTCAAAGGTTCCAGATAGTTCTCCAATAAATTATTTAGATGCTGCAATTATCGGTAAAGCGTCACTAGAACTTAAATTCATTTAAACAATAGGTCCCAATGATAAATCAAATATTTTCGTTAGACTGACAGTTAGACAGTTACGCAGGTGTATTTGTAAAGTTATAAATTTCCTTCACAACTTTTCAGATTTATATTTTTTGAGTGTTATAATTTTATAAATTATCTGCGTCCTCAATTTAGGTATAATTAACTCTGTATTTGCGTTGCATAAGGACATATTTTTCCTGTGAAAATATTAAAATAATAAAATTGTAATAGCCATGCGATGTTGTAAACACTATTATAAGTTAGAGCAAATTGCTTCTAAACCTAATTCACGATGCCGTCCGCAACTTCGTTAAGTCACTCCGCATGCGGCGAGCAAGAAATATAATGACATTACTATCAATCCCAATTTATCCAATAAAAATGGCTGTTTCATATTTATAAGCCACATGGCCATTTTTCCTATTGTATTCTTTAATGTATATATATTTGTCTTAAAAAGAATAAATGAATTGGTTTATTTATTTTATAAAAATATATATCGTACCTAGATTAAAAAATAATAACAAAAGTAAAAAGTTCATGAGTATTGGAGATTTCTCTTTATTTTTCAATTATAAAAAAAACGAAATTTCAATTGGAAAAGGGAATTATCAATTTGTCAGAGTTATTGGAATGCGGGGCAATCACCCGTCAAAATAATACTCATATATTTTGCACGACATAGACCCTATCAAGTAATCGGCCGTGAAGGTTCTGTCGGATGGATATTACGATATCTTTCCACCACCTCAGATCTCTAGATACGTCCGTATACAAACGATCGGCCACCTTATTATCTTATCTATAGTAGAAAGTGCCCTCAATATCGAGTGTCGTAACACTTTGCAAGAGTCATAAATGAGATGAAGATCCTTTAAAAGATTAATAGGGATAGAAAACATATTTTTTGAAAGATTATGCTTTAGTTTTGCTTTTAAATTAAGTGAATATACATAATATTATACATACGTAAAAGTTTACACTTCTTAATTAAATTAGTAGAATTTAACATAATTAAAGCTATATTGAATAATAATTTTGAGAATTTTTGATGAAATTGATAGAAAATAAAAATATATATTTTTTTTACAAACAATAATACATTATTAATCTCTTGAGATGAGATATGTACATAACTAAAATTAAAAAACCATTAGACGTTCAGGGATTTCCGCTCATACCACAGCTGCAATTGTGAGGTAGTTAAAGTGACTCTAATCTCTCTATAATATTACGTATAACGTACGTAGAATGTATTTGTATACGTGTTGGCGTCGGGGGCGTGACATACTAACCTTGACGTAGGCGCGTTCAGTGTCGACGAGCTCCATGAGGACCTTGCGCAGCTTGTCCGCGTCGGAGAGGTGCCTGGAGGGCGTGACGGCGGCGCTGGTGAGGCTGCCCGTGGGGCTGCCGCGGCGCGTGTCCGCCGGAGAGCGGCACCAGCCCGTCACCTGCTCCGCGCTCTGCCGCACACGCACACGCCCATACGTCTATTTATGCCCACGGACAACGGCTGTTATTGCTAAGCGAATGTCATGATCATTGGATGGAGGCGTCGCATGCACAGAGACAGCTTCAATACGTTCAGTCTCGGCTATATACATATGTATATAAAACTCTAATGACATGATGAGTTTTTAGAAGTAAAGTAAAATAAAATATATTTTATCTGGTAATGTAATTTTTAAATTAATAAAAATAGAATTTAATAATCACCAATCATTTTGACTATTAAAACTTTCTGTACAAGTTTATCTGGTCCATGAATGGAAGTTTAATTAACTAATAATTTAGAATAGGATTTCGTATTGAAGCGTGCGCTCTCAAGTAGTGAAGGGGAGACGGTACAAGATTGTTGAAACACCAAGTCAAGCGGGTGAAGGGTGCACGAGTGAGCAAAGAAGCATTTAAGTGAAGTCTTCCTTAATAAGCACCTTGAGGAGGTTCTCGATCTCGAAGGAGTTAGTTCGAGAGCTAACCTTCGGCGGGCCTGTGCTCGTCGCATCTCCGTGTGCATCCGGTTCAGGGCTGTAGAGCTCCTTACCTAGGGTAAGGAAATTTATATTATCCCTATACATAATTTCATCACAAAAACTAATCACGCAATTATTTTATACATTTCTTAAAAAATATTTATTGTAATGTTATAATAAATATAATCTTGTGTTAGGAATAAATAAATTACTATGCTTTTATAAATGTAAATTGTTTGAAAAAATGCATTACTTCATTATCTCTATATATAATAAGACAGTAAAAACATTGTGTCTGTACATTAAGTAATTTTGACTGAAATGGATAGAGGGACACTTAAAAAGAATAATAGAAAGCAAAAATATTAATTCAACTTAAGTACTAAAGTTTGTTTCATCAAAATCGGTTCATTAAAAAAAAAGTTATCGTCATTTGAATGAAATCAAGGCATTAGTTTGCCTGCGAATGTTATATAGCAATCGCGCTGGTAAGATTCCTGGCTAAAGAATGACATTCGAAACGTCTTGGTTATATGGCTGTTGATAAAAATATATATTTTTGAATCACTATTATACAATATTTTATACAATAAAGTAAACAAAATTGAATTGTTAGTGGAGATTACCTTCATAAATCATAACAGTTAAGTTTAAGTCGTAATTAATTCAACACAGAGATTACCTTCATAAATCATAACAGTTAAGTTTAAGTCGTAATTAATTCAACACAGAGATTACCTTCATAAATCATAACAGTTAAGTTTAAGTCGTAATTAATTCAACACAGAGATTACCTTCATAAATCATAACAGTTAAGTTTAAGTCGTAATTAATTCAACACAGAGATTACCTTCATANCTTGAAATGTCTTGATATAATGTCTTGAAATAATGTCTAGATGTTATGTCTTGTCATAATGTCTTGATTAAAAAGAAAATCATTATTTAAGGAAAAATTTTAAGTGCCGGGCTACATCATAAATTTACTAATTTTGTTTTTAAAAGTTATATGTGTATCATGAGCTATGTCCAAGTCGCAAATTAGCTTAGTCAATTCATTGTATTTCCTTTGAAGCCTTGCTAGCGGAGAATTTTTTCCTAAATTGCTTCTGTAACAGTTGTCAATCAATTCTGCTTATTAAATCAATAATCATGTATTTTAAGCGGGCGAAGCCGTGGGCAGGCCGCTAGTGCAATAATAAGATAATACGCAATTTTACTTTAAAATAAATATTGCTTTGTTAATATGACAAAGTAATGCCAAATATTACCAGCAAAAAAAATACTAAGCTGAGAGTTATGCCGCGCTTTATTGCCACACTCGTTTGGGTCTTCAAGTATCAAAGATAGCGGAGATGAAATATGAAATATAATGATTTATTCTGGTACTTTGATAACGCCGCAGATTTCAACGACAGCGAGCAAATTACAACTTTCATACCGAGTCTGCTTTGTGATAAGAAGTGACACAATGAGTTTTTTGGTCGACGTAAGTCAACATCAGGGGCAAGCAAATAGCCCAGGGAAAGGGTCGCGGCCTTTATTTGGAGGCCGCGACGAGTGCTTTTACTTTAAGTTTTGAATTTTCCGCAACCTATTTTGTACATATAAACACTATTTACATTATTTTAGTTATAATTCATTTTAGATCATTCTTAAAATATAACAAATATCTATTATATTTCGATTTGTAAGATAACTTTTTATGATTACAACTACAACAAACAATACAATAAATAAATCTAAAAGCGTTCTATCACAGTTAACGTTCAAACAATTACTGTTTTGAACGCAATCAATCGAAACACGAAAATAAAACAAAAAGTAAACTTCGCTACTAGAAACACTCTATCTACGGCAGCATCAAGTGTCGTAAAACAACCGCCTCGCATGTCAGACCAACACGGTATTATAATAACCACTTGTGCTGCAAGCACTCCCTGAAATAAATCACAGCGACCGATTCAAGAGCGTAGCAATTTCGACCCGCCGGTTCTAAATAATGACCACACGGCCACAATGATACCGATCTGGCGACACAAAGAGCTCCCATTTGTAATTAAGTTTTGCAACAGAATGATGAAAGTACCTACCTACTCATGTAATGTTTTTTATGATTCGTGCATATTTTTAGTATCGTATCTTGAATGCACTATTGAAAAAAAAATACGTAGTAGCGTCACGACCTCGAATTACTAATGTATTGTGAATAAAGGGAGCGTATTAAAAATGTCAACCAATTTTTTATTTCAATTTCTTTTAACAACAATGGAACGTACTCATATTAATTTTGTATATTATATTTTTGTTTTCAATGTTTTAAGATGTTAGCATTATTTTATTGAAAAGGATGCAAGCACACGTGCCTACTTCAAAAAATACTCAATAGCTTTTGATCGATTGAATTCAAAAACTATATATTTTATTAGTTTCATCGTGAATCGAAAACCTTACAATCAGCATAACTTTTGTAATTGGGTAGTAGGTAGCATTGGAAATCGATAACCGCAAATTGAAATGATGTTAATTGTAATACTCCGATATACTCAACAATACTGGCTGACAGCCATAATATTGGAAGCTAATGAAATTTTGCTATAACAAAACTGATGCCAAATATTACGTAGGCAAAAAATGAAATTGCTTATTTAGTAGCTTTAGTGTGGAAGATATACCTGCATAAAAAATATATTATACATATTTCAGATTATTTTTTTGTTGTTAAAGGTTGAAAGGTAAAAATTTACTCATATAATAAATAAATCGACATTCAATGTATGGAAATTTATTTGTATATATTTTTTTAGCTTCACGCTGTGTCTCATATATAGCAGAAGGCAGAGGGAATCTAGGAACCTAGTGTTAAGATACTCCGTTTTGTTCTACGCGTTCCTACGAATTCGTAGTGTTGAATGAACCCACAACCTGTCGCGTTTACACGCACACACTTGTGTACCTGCGCCACGACTGGCCGAATACTTGTTATTACATTTATTTGTTAATTTTTCTCTTATAATAAAAAAAATTAAAATTCAATTATAAAGCTCATATTTTAAAAGCATATAAAAATATGTCCGACGTAATTGTACTAGAGGTGAAAATTGATGCGGCATCCAAGTGTTTAAGCGTGTACTAACATGGTGTCGTGTTTGCTGCCAGTTTGTACGTAAATGTCACGTCACTCTATGCACATATGCACATGTTCGTTATAATTTAATTGAATTCTAACAACATGATGCCTCGTCAGCTTGGGGATTAAGTGATTCCAGGCTTGAAAGTTGCATATCAGAAATATAATGGTAAACATGCCTGGAAGAGATCACCTGTGTTGTTTTATTATTTTATTATAACACATAAAATCTTGTTGGTGTAGACATTAAATAAATTAAAATTATAATTGAGGCCAGTCGTGGCGCAGGGGCATAAGCGTGTGACTGTACATGCGACAAGTTGTGGATTCGATTCCCATTCAAGGAAATGAAATATATATTTTCTTTTCTTCGCTATGGTGTCGAGGTAAAGTATGGCGTTAAATTTCAAGATTTAACACGCAATGCCTCCAGAATTCGGAATTCCCTGCTACACACGGGATACAGTGTGAACCTGACAAAAAAATATATAAACATTTATTATATAAACTCAACGTGAAAATTCAATATATATATATATATATATATAGAGTTGCTGAAGTTTTCAAAGTGCTTGTTCATTTGAAGCAAGTTATGCTAGATTTCCAATGTGAACACTCAGAACTTGAACGTGAAAAATTCGCGTAAGCTTTTATATAGGAGGAATTTAGTTGCTGCGTACAGATATTTTATAGAAAACTCTTTTGTAATCAACATGGGCTTACAAATTGGATGTGGTAAAAATCAAAATAAAAATAAACATTTATATACCTATCTAGAATTAGAGTAAGTTAACTATCGTCAATCAGTTAACATATATACGTGTATAATACGATATCTGTTTTCTATTTTATCCAATATTAGTATATTTAGTCCGGTTAGTTGAGGCCGGTCGTGGCGCAGCGGCACGAGGTGTGACTGCAAAACCGACTGGTTGTGGGTTCGATCCCCACTCGAGGAGATGAAATATTTACTTAAATTTATATTTCCATTTCTTCGCTCTGGTGTCGAGGTTAAGCGCGGCGTTGAGTTCTGCCACTCAACACGCAATGCCTCCAGAATTCGGCAGAAAGTGGGGAACGGAGTGTCTTAACACTAGGTTCCCTCTGCCTACCCTGCTGTGTGCGGGACACAGCGTGAAGCTAATTTATATTTAGTAATATTGGATAAAATAATAAATGCAATAAGCAATGTTATTAATAAAAGACAAACGTTGAAAATGATTTGAAGTTTTGTTAGGAAAAATGTTTATAGACAATAAGCACTCACTCCAGGCGGGAGCGGGCACGATGAGGCCGGATATCATGTCGTCGGAGATGACGGGCGGCTCGCTGGGCGGCGGCGGGCACACCAGAGAATCGATTATGTCGTCCGTGGCCGCGCGCATCACGCCGCTCAGCTCCGGCGGCTCCGTCCGCGACGACCTGTGGACACAAACAATCTTATATCTAAACTGAGGTATCATTAACGAGATAAACAATTTGATACAGCTGATATATATAGGACATTTTGAAATTAAATTAAATGAATTAGTAAAAAAGGCAGCGTGTGTTTTAGAACTTTTGTTTAGGTCAACTTGTAGTGAGGATAATCGTAGCTTAATTCCTATCGTAATAAATAACATTTTTTCAATAAATTAATAATATCATTTTATTTATTGTAATCATAAAGCAATTAAGTACACAATAAATTTATTCAAATCTAGGACAATGTTCTAGTTGTGCCCGGATATATGGGGTTATCCGTTTCCTACAGTTCCGTTTACCGTCGACTTGTCTATAAAACACATCTACTATTGCTATTCGTAGAACGTTTTAGAATTATAATTCAATAATTCTAACTAAACTAGCATTTTTTCGATCAAATCATCAGAACAATATTATGAAAATATAGATTGAAAATATGAAAATGCAATGGCGTCGATTCGTAGCCCCGTGCCAATTTAATTAATCGACCGGGGCTTAAAATAACACAACAGATGCACGCTTTAACGCGAGTCATTTCCAATGATTGCAAAAAAATATTTTTTACAGCATACATAACTATCGAGATCGGAGGCTTTAAAATTTACATAAACAAACGTTGGGCTACAAGGACATAGTCACTATATTGATGAATAATTTAAATTTTATTTAAAATATGTCCTTGATGAATTATTTATAAACAATTCTTTCATTTTTATAATTCTTATACATTTTTCATATCAGTCTTAGTTCGGTGAATATTTGTACAAAAATCTTTTTCTTTGTCATGAAATGTAGGGATTTTTATGATTGAATTGGACGTTATAAGAGCAAAGATACCGAAAAAATAATTGTAAGGACTGAAATTGTCATGTTTTATTATGAATACAGTGATGTTCTTTATATTAAAAAGAATATTTTCATTTTAGGGAATTGATGGACGGTACCGTGAGGTTGAGATATATCAATCTTTGATTACAAAACTTACCTAAATTGGGAAATTATGAAACTGATGGTAAATTCTATATCAATAATGTTTTATTTAAAATTAGAAAAATTAGAGCCAATAATATGTTTTATATGTATCAAGTGCTTATTCTATTCTAAGCAGATTCACGCGCGTCGTTAGAGGCTGCGCTGCGCACAATGGCCGGTGCGCGGGATGTGAGCGCCGCTGACAGATAGGGTTGCCAATATACACTACACTCGTGGAAATATTCATTACTAATATTTATTTTACCCCTACCCCTATTTACCCCTATTTCGTATTCTTATTCTTACAGAAAGTTGTGCTGTTTAAGTTTTTTATTGACTTAATCTTTCATCAGAAATACATAGGTACATATATGGCATTTTTTTAGATATATGTATCCGGCTCCATTCAGTGTTTTGTTTCAAAGGAGACAATTTTTTTAAGTTATTAGAATATATTATTAATTAATTTCTATGTAATTATTGATTTACATAGAAATTATAATTAATATTTACATATTTGTATACCAACATAAAAAAAACAAAACCCTCAACATACAATTATAATTTGTTTATTATTATTAATTTCCCAATTGTCTTGTGACTACAAAATATATTAAGCGCTACGCGACGCTACGCCACTATAACGCTACAGCGTTAAATATCTTAATAAGTAAATTAAATTTTATAATTCAGATATATTTATATTATATTACATTATATAACAGGCTGATACAACACAATAAAAAATCTTTAATATTATCCGTTACATTGCTTACCTTTATTGTAATTTTAAATAATAAATTAAAGCATATTTAATAAAATATCAAGAGAAATTAGATTAACTTGAAAATATGAATAAATTAAGAGACAAGTATCCAATTTACGAGACTCTTGGTTATCATAGCGAGAGAGTATGTAGGTCGTTGCGAGCGCTTCAGTAAACTTGTCGCGGTCGAAAGGTCAGGTGTGTGAGGGCGGGAAATGCCGATATGACTCTCCTACTCTTCAGGGTTGGGGACTCCGCGCAGACTTCCTTTTTATTAAATCTCCACATGATTTTATCAATTTTACGTTAACTTAAAGAATGTTGTAAGAAAAAATGTGATCACAAAATTACAAGTCAATATTGTTAATAAGATTATCTAATTACCAATATTCCCAAAAATATTTACAATAATAAATATTATTATGAACCTCTGATTACTTGGTATAAAGGTATCAAAGATATGAGAGAAGAAGAGTTATTTAGCACGTTTAAATGCATTCTGTGTAATATTTCCATAAGTAATTAAATTGCCAAATGGTACTAACAGTTATTATTGTAATAATTTGATTTAACTTAAGTTATTAAAGTAAGTAATGTTGCGTTACAAGTACATTCGGAGCATATTCTGAGGAAGCATCAAAATCATCTTAGAATTAGAAACTAGTATAAAATGAATTTAGAATGTATTCAGATATATATATATATATATATATATATATATATATATATATATATATATATATATATATATATATATTAATATAAAAAAAATATTTGTCCAGGGGAGATATCGAAAAATCTTCTATCTCTCATTCATTATTACAAATTCACCAAGGAACTTACGAGCCAAGTTAATTTTTTCGATACCTTTAGTTTTTTATGTGGCTTGTCTGTCAATGCTTAGTTAGTAACGGAAGAGAACTATATGTACGTACGGAAATGGAAAAATTTAAGAAAGTTATATATATTTTTGAAAATTAAAAACTGCACCGTAAGTAGAATATATAATCAAGATACACGCCAGCGCATCCAGCCAAGTAAAATACTATACTTTTGAGCCTTTACTCTCTCTTAACTCGTAATTTAATTAGTGTACATGTATAAAATTTAGCATATTTGTTAAAACCCTATCTAGTAATCGATATAACATTTCAATAATTTAACCCAAATGGTTATATTAACGTTTAAAAATCGATTTTTTTTTCATCATTTGAATTCATCGAAATTTTTATACGCTTGTCTTGTACAACTTTCGACGTAGCTTGATGAGACCGTATGGCTTAGTGATCAGGGCGCCTGGTCGGTTTCAAGGAGGCGCGGGTTCGAGTCCCGTTACGTTCAAATTTTTATAAGTTTTGTAAATAAGTATTTTTCTTTCCTAAGCGTGGAATAACACTTTAAAAATGTTTAATATATTTATTAAATAACATTCGCTCTTGCCAGACGATAATTCTTAGTAATTATCTTTGGGTAGTGGAAATTTTTAAAAATCTCCCTACAGAGATGCTAACAACATAAATAAGTTGTAACAAGCGTATAAAAATTTCGACGTAGCTTGGCGAGAACGCATGGCTTAGTGGTCAGAGCGCCTGGTCGGTTTCCAGGAGGCGCGGGTTCGAGTCCCGCTGCGTTCAAATTTTTATACGTTTTCTANTATATATATATATATATATATATATATATATATATATATATATATATATATATATATATATATATATATATATATATATATATATATATATATATATATATATATATATATATATATATATATATATATATATATATATATATATTTTTTTTTAAGCAAAATGGAAGTAAAATCAAATAAAAGCATAAACATCCGTTACGGTGGATTGAATAAAATTTGTAGATAACAGTAATCATGGCTTCAACTAATTGGGTAGGACGTCCGAGGCGCCATGTTTGCCTTTGTAATTCAATTTTTCACGATAATGGGTACTTCCTTTTTATCTTGAGTTCTTCAATACTTGATAAAATACAAGTGTTTTAAAATTCAACCGAGTCGGGCTTATAAAATCTATTTCCAAAAATATTTCTACTGATTAGGTTATAATGTTTACTGACGTTTTATTATTTAACTATTTATTTATAAAATCAAGTTACATTTTAAAATTTTTATGCCAGTTAAGGTATATTTTGGTACCCTTCCTACATCTTGTTACACCGTACAAATCCATAGTGTGTTGTAGGTATACATATGTCGCTTACCTGCATAGAACGCCGACTGGAGCCAGAATTAGATCTGGAAAGATTAGGGGCTCTGCGTTTAGTGGCACCCCTGCCCGCCAATAAATTGTTTAGAAGCGACGGAGAGCGGGCGCAAATGAAAGCGTGGAACGATGACACCGTGAACACACCCAGCTTATTCAAAGTGCTCTTGGTCCCCCGTGACACGTGTGTCAGCAGCGACTGGAACGTATATCTAACTGAGTACCTGATTACATTTTTTTTAGCATGCTGTATCCCGCACACAGCAGGGTAGTCAGAGGGAGGGATAGTATTAAAACACTCCGTTCCCCACTTTCCGCCGAGTTCTGAAGACACTGTGTTTTGAGTGGCGGAACTCAACGCTACGCTTTGCCTCGACATCAGAGCAAAGAAATGAAAACAAATATTTCATTTCCTCGAGTGGGGATCGAACCCACAATCAGGCGATTTTACAGTCACACTTTGTGCCCCTGCGCCACGACTGGCCTCTAATTACAATCGAATGTCAATTTTGTTTTTAAAAAACATTAGTAACATTGAGTCTATATCATCAATTCAATATGTTAGTGTAGAAACTCCTATAATTGGAAATTACTTTCGACACAGTATGACCAATACATGGGCACATTGTAGACATTTTCGTTTCAATTGTTAGAGGACAATTTATAGAGGCGTGACATGGGTCGTCGTAACAGATATGCTCCTCCTATCGGTCAACGGGTCTGTCAATTTGGGCAACGAACCCAACAAATATCACTTTTCTGTCAACTCGATAGAATCATAACATTTTGAGATTCGTTGCGATGGGCGTAATGGAAATATAAATATTATTAGGATTTATGATATTATTTACTCCTTATAATATAATATTGATTTATAAACAACTGTATATTAATAATTTATGAACTGAAACTGAGAATCGTATGTAGGTATTTTAGTTTTGACCCGTATGTTGAATAAGAATGAAATGATAAAAATTCAATATATATAAAAACTTTCAAATAAAAAAGAATAATTAATATCGTTTCACCCAGTTCTGAGGTAACAAGCAAAAAAAAAATGTCGAATTGATAATCTCCTCCTTTTACAGAAGTCGGTTGAAAGAGCGTTCTGAAATAAAGCATACGAGCTATTGATACCTTGGGATTCGGAAGTTCACTGCTCTGTAGGCTAGCCATGTAACAGCGAAGTCGGAACTGTTCGCAATGCAATCTTTCCAGATTTTCTTCCCACTGTAACATTTGTCCAGCTAACTGCGCTCTTGTTTCGAGGTCTGATACCACGGATTGTTGCAGATCCGCCATGTGCTTCAGCTTGTGATCCTGTGAGCATATTTTAGATATTCTAATACTTTATAAGATAAAATTTACTAATTTATATTTAATACAAAAAATTATAGTATTTAGTAGTAACGTATAGTATTTGTATAATAATTACATTTAATATATATAATATCCGACAATAGATTATAATAACATAAATAAATCATAGTTGAAGATAATGCTGTGCGACACCATTTGACTACGCGGCTCTCAAACTGTACCAGGGCACGAGGTATGTCATGAATATTAATAAGCGTGCGCCACCACCTGCCTGCGATTACTATACCGCGATAAACACATACATACATACATACATACACACTACCTTACTTCGTATAACCTTACCTGAAGGATACCTTCAGTAATCATAATTGAAATTTCAAATTAACTATTGACAATTGTTATTATTGAAATGAAATTTTAATACTCTGATAAATTGATACGATTGTCATCAAAATGTAGAGAATTAATCGTATCGAATAGTAATTATGCAATGTAAATGTCATTGGAGGTATTGGGTCAGATAGGTATTGCTGTCGCTGTGAAATGTTTAAGCATGTACTCGTATATAGTGCAATGTGAATACAAGATGCTGAAAAAGCCTAAATTTACCTATTTACGGACATTATATCAATCATTAATCACTGGGTACATTAATTAAATAATTATATAACCTAAGCATCAATAGTATGAAATGAAACTTCGATTGACTTCCGAATAAAAATTCTCTTTAGTGGTATTTATTTTGTGTGACACATGCGGTCACAGTTCCGTATTTCTGCCCTTATTTAACCAGAGGCTTTTATAGCGGGAGTGCCCGAAATGAAGGCACATATTCGTATGTGTTAAACATGCAATAATCAGAATGTAGCAAAGGCTTTGATGCGTGTTGCGGTTTGCGATGCGGGTCAGAAATTGCCACGATCTGCACGAGGAACGTTGCAGACCACAAGCCACTGACACTATTAAAGTCTACAAATTTAGTTTTAATTTTTAAAATTAAACAGAGAATATGTAAATTACACAGCGATAAATATAAAAAAAATATTATATTTATAATATTTGAGGCCAGTCGTGGCGCAGCGGCACGAGGTGTGACTGTAAAACCGACTGGTTGTGGGTTCGATCCCCACTCGAGAAGATGAAATATAATATTTACTTAAATTTATGTTTCCATTTCTTCGCTCTGGTGTCGAGGTTAAGCGCGGCGTTGAGCTCTGTCACTCGACACGCAATGCCTCCAGGATTCGGCACAAAGTGTGAACGGAGTGTCTTAACACTAGGTTCCCTCTGCCTACCCTGCTGTGTGCGGGATACAGCGTGAAGCTGATTTATTTTATATAATATGTTTATGAAGTCAGGCTAAAACTATAGATACGACAAATAAAATAAAAGTTTTACCATTAAAATTTGAAATTGTAATATACGTAGAAATTAAAAATTTTGAAACTTAAGACGGATTTTTATTAAAGAATGACTTCTTTAGAATTAAAAGTGTGTAAATGGTCTTGTAGAAATAAATTGCTTGCTAAAAGAAGTGTAATTAGTGAAATACAGAATTAAAGCTCTGGTAGAAAACACCATAAAATCTAGACATAATGTAATGTCAAATATAATAACTTAAACACTATTATAGTCCAGCATTATAGTTTAGAATGAGTATTTTTTTCTGTGAAGTAAAGGTTTGCATATAACTAAAAAGAATTGAATAGACTATATATAAATATACGAGTATACCGTAAATGCACCTTTTGTTATGGCGGAGGCTGCTTTAATAAGTGTTAGCGGTGAGTTAGGAATAAGAAATAAATTTATCTTCATAACCAGTGAATGCTTTTTGCCTCGCTACATTGTACACACTTCAAGCCTTACAGCGAACATTGCGAAACTTGTTTTCTACTCGAAATTGACTCTTAGCTCGGCGATATAAAGTGCAAAATGGGGAAGATAGATATTAGTTTACAGAAGTAGTGATCCGCACTAGTCAAACAATACTTCTGTTGGTTCAGGCTGATGCTACTGGCGGTGGGGTCATGCCTTGCATAATACCTCAGTCTCTGCATCTGCATTGTATTCAGCACCTTGTGCCCAGTGAACTAAAACCGCCTAATGCATAACTATTTCAAAGAAAGTGTTTTACTTTAACTAGGTCTCGGTATTCCAGACTATATTAATAGATTAACTGGAGGACTACAGTTGTTTTGTTACACTTACCGATTCTATGGCTTTCTCGAGGCGGTAAATTTCTTCTTGAAGTAGGTGGAGTGTTCCAGTTTTGCCGCGATGACGTGCGAATGCCGCAGCACATGCACTATGTATGCTATTCACCCAGTTTTCGAGCTCCACCTTTGAAAGTATTATATATTTTAGTCGACGATATTTGATCGCCGATTCTTCATTCTTATGATAATTAAAAATAGCACGTACCTGGCACGGAGCTTGAAACAGATATGCATCACCAAAAGCTGTACTCAAACAGAATATGTAATCACGTTTAGGGTGCTCAGGTATAGGCTGCATGATGGCTCCATCGACTATGATGAGATGTTTCGGTGCCGCTTCCACAGACCGACCTTCGCGGGAGTCGCAAGGGTAGAATAGGAGAGTCGTGCCTTTTAGGCAGACCCAGTAACCCTTCCATCCTCGCTTCCGAGCCAATTCAATTTGATGTTTCTTACGAAGCAACCATTTCTTCACACTTAAAAATCTAAATAAATCAATCAAAAATCTTGTTAAAATAAATGTGTATTTTCTTTTATACAAACAATATGAACTAAGATTCAGCTTAAGTATTAGGGTTATTTATACACGTAATAATGCTTTTACATACTGAGCTTATTGGAAAATGTGTACTGAACACGAGAGTTTTCCCGGAGTTTTTGCAGATAATTTCTTTTTAATATGAAGTAGCAGTATTTTCTATTAAAGGAATATTTTAAGAAGCATAAACAATCTTTATATTTATAAGAACTGTCATTAATTAAGTTGTTTCTAGTGTTCAAATTTAGGTCTCCACTCTCCACTTCACAGACAATCTAACCTTCATTTATTACATTACGTACATTCCTTAGCAAGAAAATATCGAAAAGAAAACAGGAACGTTAGAAATATAAACTCCCTCCCGAGTGGAATTTCAACCCCGTACCACAGCTACACTCGTATTATTTGTGCTAAGGCTGCGGAAACTATTATTATTATATACTATACTTAATCATGCAGTCGCCAACATATTTCCGATAAAAAAATATAGTGAATAATAATGACCAGTCAGTCATTGCAGTCTTATATAAATTTAATTAAAGTGCACTAACAATCTATAGCAAACATTTTTTTACCAAATAATAATTAAAATATTTCCGATTCTGGCTTTTACCAGTGTACTAGTATGTATGTACATATATACATATATAAGATAGCTATTTTATGCAATAATAAATAATATTAATAGTCGTGTATTTTAAGATCCTCCTAAGATTATATTATAGATTTTATAATATTCTCAATACCTTTTATAAAAAGCATTATCTTAGAAGGATCGCTTTTAATATCAGACGAAAGGATTTGTACTTTCTTATAAGATCCGTCGAACGAGGTCTCATCCTGTCTTACACCCGCGTTTTTACAGCGTCTTTGAATGGGTCACGGCTAAGATTTCCCTCCGGTCATTTGCGATTCATGGGACAGGAATTGTAGCCTTAAGAAATATAAAAGACGCTGTAGGCCCAAGGAAACTCAACTTTCTACGATATCACTTTTCTTTGTTTTCTTTTCCAACCTTCCTCCTTTTACAATTATTTAAGTTTTCCGAAAGACAGGTGCTTTTAGTAGGCTTTTATTTTTGTTCGTACATACTGTGCGGTTATACACACACAAGTATGTAGGGACAGATATTTCTTTGAAACAAATATTATTTTGTTTTCGTATTAATTATATGAAGTGATTATTAAGCTATCAGCCTTGTATGGTGCCTTTACTTACTGGATAAAAATTAAAAGGGGAAATTGACTTTTATAAATTAATTGTTAAGTGCTCTAAGTAAAAACTTTTTGGTTGACGTTTTTAGTTTAGTAAAATCTATACTATAATAATACCGTAAAAAATCGTGTTTGTAATTATAATATATTTGCAAAAAAACAAAAAAACTTCACGCATTCCACATGTGGTGGGATAGGCATATCCCTATGCCTTAGTTATCTTAGTTATCCCTATGCGTCAGTCTTAAGACACTCCGCTCCACACTATCCGACGAATTCTGAAGGTGTTGCGTGTTAAGTAGTGGAATTCTAAGCGGGGCTTTGCTTTGAAAAAATTAAACCACCACCGAGAAAATGAAATATGAAATATTTCATTTTCTCGGTGGTGGCGTTTACATAAATGTAAAATTTTATCTGTCTGTTTGTCTATATGTACACGCATATTTATTTGTTTTATTTTGTAGCTATTAGGTCTGGGCAGGGTCTAGGCTATATTTGATTTCGAAGACTTCCATACATGATGCACTATAAAAAATTATGAATAATAACTAAATAAACGTCCTTAACAAAAATGACTAAGCGCGATGAGCATTTTTAATTGACACATGAAAATTGAAACTCTGGAACACAAGATGAACAACCATAACAGTCCAGCTAAACTATAAGAAATAATGAAAACCCGCCTTAACAAAAGTTGTGGAGCGTAATGAGTACTTTTCATTGAGATATAAAAATTGAAGATCGGGAACATCTGATGAACAACCATATATAGTCCAGCTACAGTATAACAAATAATGAAACGCCGCATTTAAAAAAATATATAATAGTTTATATAAAAATTAAACATCTATAACATCTGATGAATAAACATAAATTTTCGTCTGATGAAAAGCTAAACTACAAGAAATAATGAAGTACTGCCTGAAATGCAGTGGGGAGGTCTAGTCAAAAATAAAATAATTAAACAAATTGCAGAGTCTAGTTCTCTTCCTCAAACGCGCAATATTCGGCTGAGAAGTGGAGAATGAAGATACGTGCTGATAGCTGAAAAGTTTACAGAAATGTCAACTTTTATAAGTAGACGACTTTTTAATTCGAGTTCGAGGAATTATTTATTAGTATTTTTAATATATTATATTCTTACCCAGCTTTTCTGACAGCGCCAGTGCAGTTAAAAGAAGCAGCTGCTGCGCCAGTCTGCTTACCCTTGTAGGGAGAGTTCATTGCGCTCTCACCAGGGTCCTCTTCATCAGAAACAGCTGTGGTCAGCGACATCCGGTCATCATCTGATATCTGAATGAAACATAAATTATTAAATTACAATTATTTGTATATAACATTCTAAAATTTGTAAAATCATATATTTTTATTCGATCGAAATTATATATTTTCTATGAATAAAAATATATCAAATTTTGTACTGAAACAAAAAGAATTAAAATATGTTGTATAATTTTAGATGGCGTTTTATAATTTGCACACGCGTTTTTGTACATCAAAAACATACAACCAATATCGAATAATCAAAAACCAGTGCACGTGTAAGCATTGGTTTCGATACATTAGCAGTGCACCACATAGAAATTTCAATTCGGCGGAATCTGCGGCTACCGACTTGTTTTCGACGACGACCGACGTGTTATGACAAAGGGAATCAATATTTCCAAATTTTGCCAACAGAGTGCTTTTAATACAACGTATATAACCTGAGAAATTTTATACTGTACCAAAATTCATATTATATATTCATGAAGCAAAATTTAAATATCTTAAATATTATAAGCGAATATTTTAAAGTATTGTTCTAACACTATATATATCTATTGATTGTATTTTTTCAGCGCAGATAGCATCGGCACCTGATTATGGCCATAGTTTCATATTACAAAAGCGTTTATAACATAAATAGTTCTTACTTTCAATCATCTGACTGACGTCTTTAAAAGATCGATCGAAGAAAATGCAAAATTGCAGAAATAAACAAATTGTAGAAAATATAGTAATAGATACTTATGGAGCTCCTAGAATGTGCACGATAATTTCTAAATATTTGTTTAAATTGCAAAGGCAAAGATATAAAAATATAAGGTTATAAATTTTTGCCTTCGTTGCTTACAAATAAGCTACTGCAATTACGACCGTCGCGTATACATGTGTAAAATTCTGTAAAGTTCATATTGGACATCTAAATAGTTAATTTCGGTTCCATTACAACTTTGACACAATAAGTTCACCGCCTGGTAATCTTGACGCCTTCGACTGGTATGTGTACTGTGTGATAAATTAGAGATAGTTAAGAGATAGAGATCATAACTCTTAATCTTAAACATCACAAGTCACCAGGAATTTTCTGTTAGAACAATATAATAAGAGAAGGAGGATTACGTAAAGGTACAAAATGCTAGATATGTCATGTACTGAACTTAGCTTTTTGCTTCTGTTTTATTAATTAGCTTTACGACTTATTTCTAGCGTGGTAGCTGGAGAGGCTGTAGCGCCAAACCCTACGGTCTCCTCACACTTGTTTGGCATCTTCACTTCACTATCATCAACCTTTTCATACATGCCAATCATGTCCCTTCAGGCTTAGTGATTTTTACGTGACCTTCCCCCAATATCATCGTTCTCAAACGTGAACCTTTCTTCACAAATCTTTTTTGCTAGTCTTTCGGTAGTAATTCTCTCGTCGTGTCCAAGCCACCTGAGCACGTTCTTGATGCTATTGTGCCATCCTCACTCCTTATATATAATTTGAGTTTCGTTTCATTGAGGATTCGATCAGTAAACTGAATTCGCGTTGCAAAAAGACCACGTTCCATCTTCGATATCTTTTTTTTTCATTCTGCTTGTGAAAATTCACGTTTCTCTGCTGTATAACAGCGTCGGTACCAGCACTGCATTGTGTTTGGCTAAACTTGCAACTATGCTGACATTTGAATTCTTAGCTAAGGTTCATTAATTTTAGTATCATATCTTCCGTCTCTGCTAAATCCTGCTTCCAAGATATGCCACTTAATACAGTTGTTGTAATTTCTGAATATCTTGCATCCATCATGTTTAGATTATTATTTTCACACCCTTATTTTAGAGTGTACCAATGCGTGCAACTCGCATTCTGATGATCCGATCTGCACTGCATCATCTACTGTACAAAAGGCAATATACCTTCAGGTCACCTACCTTCACTCCCATGTCAATTTCCTGTAACGTTTATTTCCCTTCCATTAGGAAATTTTAATCATTAAATATATATATTTTCATGTTATATTTTATATTATTCTGCGCTAAATCTATTAATGACACAATAATAGTCACGTCAAAAACTAATAATTAGTCAAAGAACTGTAACAACAGTATTTAATATTTGCAAACATTTTCTTTCAAACTTACAGAACAGTTTTTCTTTTAACTAAAATATAATTTAACTATATCTTCCAATACAATACAACCTAATGGTAAAACTTTAAAAACAAATATATTTAGCTTCAAAAATATTTTGCAATCAATTACTTTTATTTAATATTAAAAAATATATATTTTATTCTATTATAAATATTATACCTAGTCGTTAAAAAATAATTAACATTAGAAAATTTAAAAGTAAACGGATTTACTTAGCTTTGAGTTGTGACATTTATACAGGACCGGATAGTAAAAAGCTCCGCGAAAAGTAGTGTGGGAGCGAAATAAAATTTATCAAGATATCATTTTAAGATAATTACTTAGAGTTTTAATTTTTAAATATATGTCCATTACTATATGCAAAATATATCTAGGAATACTAGTCAATTTGAATTGACCTACGTTTCACTACCGTAGAAGGGCGATAATGATTTTGTAGTAATATAATGTTAAATTAATTTGATGTCTCACATAATTATTAAACTATATTTGAAAATATAGTTCTTGAGTATAAAATAATTGTTCAACAAATCGTCATGAATACATACTTAAAAAACAATTTTGTAATAGTAAAATGTTACAAAGAATAAAAACACACGTTTATGTATTCTTGCTATATTTCACGGTATAACGCAATTTACCAGCACTCGCGCCCTCATTTTCAGCACTGGAAATTGTTACCTCTCTTGATGGCTGTAGCAAGATGTAGAGAGAATATGGAAACGCCTACACGAAATTGTTTAAAATCCAAATATGAATGGGAAATAGGAAAACTTAAAAATTGTAACAATCTGTAGAACGTATATTTATTTTTTTATTATTTATGCATTTCGCTTCAGTAAGACAAAACATATCTATACACTTTTAAGGTAAGGTCGACGTAAATTATTTTTTAAATGACGTTAAATTATAACAAGAAATGCTTTTTACTGTAAAGCACATGCGGGGCACGGCATCGAGCTCTTCGCTTGATGGCACTTAACGTTACCGACATCTACGTATTTTCAAAACAAAGAGATATGCACGCCAACTAAATTAAATATAAAATTGACCAAGTGAAATGGTATACGAAACTTTTTTCTACCAGAGATATGTGCAAATAAAGGTAATATCTGCAAAAATGTATAATTAGGTCAATGATAAAGAAATAGGACTATGAATGACAAATCTTTAACCGCACACTGCAGGGTAGGCAGAGGGAACCTAATGTTAAGACACTCCACTTTCTGGAGATATTGCGTGTTGAGTGGTCGAACTCAACACAGCGCTTGTCCTCGACACCAGAGCAAAGAAATGGAAAAAAAAACTTAAGTAAATATTTCATCTCCTCGAGTGGGGATCGAACCCACAACCAGTCCGTTTTACACTCACACTTTGTGCCCCTGCACCACGACTTTAGCCACGGCCTCGTCAATATAGTAATTTATAAATATTTCTATATTTCGTCGAATATTAATAAGATTTTTTTCACTGCTCACATTTTTTTTTATTTTACATTGATGTAAAAAAAGAATTGTAAATAGGAATCATATAATTTAAACTAAAAACATTTATAGCTGTGTGTATTGTGAAACTTTGTACGAAATTATACATCAACTTTATTATGAAACGACTATTTATAGCTAGCTAGCCTTGTTGAAGGTAGAATTCATAGTTTCCAAACTAACTTTTGAATTGCTAAACCACCAAAGTTTCACAGCTAATGTATCGTCAAGCCCACATTACTTAGAATATAAACCGTACGTAATTTCCAAATATTTAATTAAATATTATAAATCTGTCAACAACCAAAAAAAAGTCAACTTTCGTTAACAAACTCGTTTGTATATTATATAGTTAAAACACATCATTATCTTCGTTTATAAAACAATTATATATATATATATATATATATATATATATATATATATATATATATATATATATATATATATATATATATATANCATATCAAAAAATATATATATATATATATATATATATATATATATATATATATATATATATATATATATATATATATATAGAAATTAGGCAAGAATATTACTGGTTCCTCTGGTGTTAACATGGATTATAAGAGAATGTTCCAATCACCGCCAAACAACAACCAAAAGACTTCGTCTCAGTTTTATTCGAAGGCTGGGACACGTAGCCAGGATCGCGACGCGACAATCCCGGGCTGCTCAGGCAACTGACAGCAGATGTAGCTCCCCGGATCTCGACTCCCTCATGCAGGCCATGCCTCTTGAAGGAGAAATAGAGGAAATTGTTGCCGAATCTACTCAGACCAAATCTAAAGCCAAGCCAAAAAAGCAGATAAAATGCAACGCAGGCCTTCCAGTGCGTGCTGTGGAAGTTAAAGACGTCCACTATATGAGCAGTGTTATCAACACCCTAGCCAGACAAATCATTCAAACAGTTCACGAAAACAAGAGCGTAACTTCCATTAATAAAAGATTTATAATTGAAGCCGCTGAGGAAATTGGATATATTTATTTACAATCTCAAGTTGAAAATCAAAATTTAGAGTCACCCCCCGATCCTTCGGCTTCTGTTCCTATACCCGCTCCTGCTGTTGTTAACACCGCTCTTAGAGAAGAGATAGTCTCTGCAATGAGCGAGGAGATGACCAAGTTTAAAGCAGAGATTAAAGAGGAACTGTCTGCTGGTTCCGGTCCCTCTTATGCTCAAGTTGCTGCAAATAAGAATAAATTACCCCCTGAAAAGTCCCCCAAATCATCTTACAAACCTGCGATAGTTGTTTCTCCATTAGAATCCTCTGATAATAAGCAGGAAACAATAAATAAGTTTAAGAAGAGCATCTCCTTCAAAAATTAGGCAAGAATATTATATGAATATTATAAAATATTCATATAATATTCTTGCCTAATAATGCCTATATAAGAATATTATAAAAGTTACGCTCCCTCAAGAGTTAAAGTCCTCTCAAATAATACGGTACGGGTGGAGTTCTCAAATGAAACCCAATGCCAGGAGACCTTGAATCAGCTCAAGGAATCCACGATAATCTCAGCAGAACCAGCTAAGAAACTCCGGCCCATGGTAATTCTTAAGAGGGTGTCTAACGACATTCCTCTTGAAGAATTAGCCTCCGTCATCCGCGTACAAAACCCATCAGTGAACGAACAAATAAGTGATCCAGAAGATTTGAAGCTCCGCTTCAAACGTAATAACAATAGGAACCCTAATTTGTACAACGCTGTCTTCATAGTCAGCCCGGCAGTATGGCGTGAAGCTACGCTGCTCGGAAGACTGAACATCGACCACCAACAGGTCTTCGTAGTGGACTTTTCACCGTTTATGCAGTGTGTCTACAGTTTGGGCACATCAGCAAAAACTGTATGTCTGACTGCAGGCCTTGCTCACACTGTGCCGATAAAAACCATCAAAGCACGAATTGCCCTAACATTAGTGCTAATACAACCCCTGTCTGTTTTAATTGTTGAAAATATAATTTAAAAACTAATAGTAATTTAAAAACCGACCATTCTGCAATATCTTCCTCTTGTCCAACTGTCCAATATATGATAAGCCAGCTCAAATGCAAAATTGATTATGGGGTTAAATAATTTATTTTATTATTATTTGATTCTTTTATTTTTCTGTCTATTTTTCCCTACAAATTTTATCGTTTCAAAATCTTTGCATATATAAAGTTATTTATCGTATTTTATTTAAGTAAATATATAATTTGATATAAATTGTGTCTCAATCAAAATTGTGATAAGTCTGTAAATTTTGTTTTTGAATAGAATTGTTGTTATTTTAATAAGTCTTGGAAATATTGTGTCTTAAAATCCATCGTTGTAGTCATATTAAATTTCGTGTCTCAAATTTGTCTAGTAGTTTTTAAAGTTAATAAGAAAAAATAAGTTATAAATAAATATAATTGTCAGGCATGTCTGCGTAACCGACCCCGGCCGCCCGTATACTTTAGCGAGGACTACGGTTGGAAGCGTAGACTGTAATAAAAACATAAAGTAATGGGACTCAACCCCAAAATCAAAACTCTGATGACGTAAGGCTAGAAAAATTAAAAGATTTTAAAATATTACTCTAAATTTGAGAAAGTACATTGGCCTCTTAACTTAATTTGTATTTATAGTCTCAGTTTAAAGAAAGAATAAAACGAATAGTAGGGTAGAGTTTTGAGTATTTCAATGAAAACAGTTTTAACCTCTGTTATATACAGAGAAATTTGAGTTGCCTATACTTGTAGTTTGACAATGTATTAACTATATATTTTCTATACATTTTCAGTCCAGTGTAAATATTATGATTTATTAAAATACGTTACACTTATATGATACTACAATCTTAAGTAAATAATAATCTCACATGAATAATTAATTTATTAATTTGTTGAATACTACTTTTAAATATGTATAGAACATGATGAATGTTATTGAACTAATTGAGTAGTTATGGTATCGTTGCATAATTAAACTTTTGTTTAATTAATATAATTTTTATCACAAATCTGTGGCGTAAAAAGTTTACAAAAAATGTAAAAAGATACTTAGGAAGTGCTATAGAGTAGAAAATAAAAGGCCTCATTAGTAGAAAAGGAAATTGCAGCCTCGAAGAGGAATCTAAAATAAGGTCAAAATGTTAGCTATATTTTACTGGCTTTTATCTTCGAGCTATCTATTGTAAAGGTTATTGTGAAACCTATTGAGAGCTTTACAGGTACATAAGTGGGGCCTTAAAAACAACCTACATACAGCGGACAAGTCTACATATTCTAAAAGTGTCAAGTAGGTACCATATGTTTGCCAAATAAAATAAAATTATTCGTAAAAATTGTATTGTATTGATTAATGATTATCACAAATATATATATCATAGCAATATATTATTTTTTTAGTTTGGCTATGCCTGTAATCACATAAATATGAGTTGGAGAGGATAGATGAATGTTTGTTCCACTTTAACGTAAAAAAAAATGACTAAATGGATTTAGATGCAACTTTATAGCAATACAGCTTAAATATTTGTCAAATCATTCGACCAAATAATTAAAATAAATATATAGAAAACACTTTTAATTAAAGGGCTTACCTTGCGTAGAAAAGTCTCATTGCACGTTTGGGCAGTCCCTTTCCAGTGATAATGTTGAAATCGTACATTGCCAAGAAGCTTTGCACCTTGTAAGATGGACACTTCATAAACGATCCTTCGTATATTAAGAACATCTGTTCGCTTTTTATATTTATTTAATTTACGTCGACGAACTATTCGTTCATCCGGCTCCGAATATTCTCCAGTGCTCGTCAGCCCTTCCTCAGCGGCCCATGCACTCAATACACTCTCGATAAAACTGAATAATTGTTGTACATTCGGTTCTAATTTGCTAGGTATATACAGATAAGGCGACACGGTCTTTTTTGGTATTAGCGGCTTTTCCTCCGGCCCGTCCTCGGTAGGAGGCGCGACGTCATGATAGGGACAGGAATGTATTTTATGATGGTGGTGGTGGTGATGGTGATGATGTTTAGTTTTACGCTTCGGCTCCTTTGACACCGATCCTCCACCGCCATCTCCCTTGTCTGCGGTTTCACCGCCGCTCGAGTGGGAATCTGCGCTGCGCTCGCGGTGCGGCTTCGGGCGTCCGTTAGACGCCAAAGCTACGAGAGCTCCCGCGGCCAGGCAACAGTGGTGCGCCACACAGCAGAATCGTGCATCTTCCTTGGAGAGGCCGGTATGTGATTTGTGACAAAAGGATATATCAGGCACTCTCGCTCCAAGCGCTGCCAAATGTGCACGATCAGCACAAACTTGCATCAAAAGATTCTCTCCAAAGTGGACAGTCTTGTGGCGGCGGCGACGCAGGTGCATGACCGTGCCGCTGCCGGCCAGCGAGGGCGGCGCGGAGGCCGACACGGGCTTGCCGCGGGGCTCGGGCGCGCGCCCACACCGCGGCGGCGGCACGCGGTGCGTCTCCACCATCATTGGCGAGGAGCGGCGTCAGCGGCCGGCGCGCGAGCGTCACCTCATCACGACCAAACTAAAATTAATTTTCTTGCCCGCTCTTGTTTCCGCCCACTTCCAAACAATTATTCTACACTCTACATTTGGTAAAAGTCACGTAATTTATATTCATTTTTGGTAAATAATTTTCTATATATACTACAGCATAGTTCTGTAATTAGGTTGATTTTTAAAATATCATTAGAATTTGAAATCATAATGTTTTTATTGCTAATCCCATTGTGTTATTATAACATAGGTTCCGTAATATATAATAAATTTAACTTATATTATAGCTATACTAGAATTTATATTTTATCCATAATTAAAGATCTTCTTAGTCATGTTTTAAGTCTCTTGCCTATATAATGGAGTTGTAAATGGTAGTTTGCATTTAGAGCGTTAAATTAAATTATCCGTATATGTGATACCGGATGTTCTAATCTCGTGGCTGAACGCTACGCCGAAATATAATTTTTGCGCAGCTGTCAAGTTTGAATCTGATATAATATAATCAGATCAATTTAAAAAATTAATTTGAAATATGTAATTATAAACTCCGGTATATTGCTATTGTTTATATTATTAAAATGTTATTATTAAATTTTAATTAATTTTGTAAAAGCTTATATAAAATGATAAGTAATATACATATATATATCTCTCTATAAAACGTATTCATTTATTGTTGAAATGTCGTGTATACTAATAAATTAAACATTTTCTTGGTTGTTTTATAAATAGTATAGTCACTTTTTAAAAAAGTATAATATAGAAAATAGTTTCAAGTTACATACATATGTTTAATAGCTAACCGGAAGGAAATACAACCCGGACTAGTAACAAGAACGAGTGGTCGTCTGCATTGGAAGTAGTTCATTTGGTCTGTTAAAGACGTTAACAAGCTGTCAAAGAATTGTTGCGAATAAAAATAAATAATAAGTAATCTATTCAACTTCGAACTTATTATGGTCTATTTCAGAATGGTTAAACTCAAAGCAGTTTAATAACTGTTCAAGATAAGATACTCGTATTTCTTATCTTAAACTTATCTCTATGTTTCTTTTTTAGTTATTTATTAACAGCAATACTACAAAATTATACATACAGTTGCGGATTTGATCCCCAATCGAGGAAATTATTGTGCTATGTTTTATTTCCTAGTTCTGGTAAGATAAAGCGTGGTATCGAGTTCCGTCGCTCTATTACCAATGACTCGATTTCGGGCGGTAATCGGAGATCGATGGATCCTGATATTAGATTTTTTTGTAATTATTTTTAAGTTTACTAGCGACGGTTGTGGGTCAATCTCCACTAGGGGGAAAGAATTATTATTTAATAATATTTTCATTTCGTCACTCTGGCACCAAGGTAAAAACCCGGCGTTGAGTTCCGCCATTCAACACGCAATACCTCGAAAAATTCGGCGAAAATTGGAAAACCTTAACACTGAGTTCCATCTGCTTACCCTGCTGCATAAGGATGCAGCGCGAAGTTGCTGATTATTTATTTATTTAAAACCAGACGTGAATACATGACGTAATAATATGCTATTTTGTGCTCATTCATGACGTGAGATTCATGTATTTCTTGAAATTTAGTCACGTTTTAATTACGCTAACAGCCGGCGCGTCCCAAGGGAAGTAGGGCGTGATGTACCGCAGTAATGCGACATTGCATTTGGTCTATCGCATCTACAATACCTATGGTCGTCAACTGATTTCTAATCTGTGCGTAACATTGTAATTTTTTATTTATTTTCTGTTTTTTTTTTGCAATTGTTACATTTTGAATTGCTAATTATGTTATAAAAATCTATTAATTAGACTTAACGAGTATCAAGTTTGTACGATGAATAAAACTCAACTATCAATCTACTTAAAATATAATTTGAAAATGTAATTTATATTATATAAATTACGTTAGATAAATGTAATAAAAACAATTCAAACAATAAACTTTTAACTTGTGAATGTTACAAAATGATACGATTTAACATTGTAATAAACTTAGATTTACCACAATGTCAAAATAACGCAATGAAAGGATTGTACACCAATGTGATATGTAAAAAATACATCGGTTCTACAATCTAATTAGAATAGGCGCGGCGTTTAGCTACGCAGCGAAACGGATTTAAACACTGTCAGTCTCGAATTAAGCACATGATGTGTTAAGATAATTAAAAAAGAAAACAAAAGCCGACTTTATTATAATATTAAACTTAAAAAATACAAAGAAGTTGGGAATGAATTTTAATTACTTCAAAGTAAAATTATTAAAGAACAAGTAACGAAATTACTGACACTTACTCTAATATAATATGTAATTTTTGGAGTCATATACTATATCACATAATAGAATAGAAGACATGTGAGTATACTAAACACAAGACAAATAAAATTACTTTTATAAAAATAATTTTTAACAAAAAGAAACCAGATCCAATAATCAGTACCTAACAAAACTCTCATTAAATTACCCTTGAATTCTTTCCAATAAAAAAAGAATCATCAAAATCAATTGGCGTGATTTAAGACTTGTGCGATTTTCTAATGGATAACATTGCCAGAAACGGACCACACGGGAAGCACGAGCTTTCAAAAAAAAATAATCAATAAAATCGGTTCATCCATTTAATATAAGTGCAAATTCCTGTGTATAACTCTAATTAAAAACATCTTCTGTGTATATTGTTTATGCTTACACTTTTTCGTTCTGTTCTTTCACGATAGCCAATATGAAAAGAAGTAAATATAGTTAAAAAGAAAATATGAGTAATATTATAAAAGTTGTAAGTAATTACAGACACAATAGTATGCCTAAATTAAAAGAAGGAGTAATATTATTTGAAGAAGAGAAAAACTATAATAAATAAAGTGAAAATTTTACTTTAGATTTAATTTGTATAGTGAAAATTTTACATTAGAAGGACATAAACATGTTTTTTATTGATTTATCCTAAATATATTATACAAAAACTAAAAAAAAAAATAAAATAACCTCTGTAACATATGGAAGCATATAAAAAAAGGATAACAATGTAATTTATTCACAAATAGACACAAAAAAATTGTAAAGTAAAATTGATAAAAATTGCAAAATTATTTTGGCAACATTTATTATTTTTCTTTATTTCGCGTCTTTGTGATTTACATGATATACAATATGCTGTAAATTTATGGATGTACTCGTATGTATGATAAGATTAAAACGATTCGGAAATTCTTTTAACAATGTATTTTATATTTTCAAAACTTGTTTTGTTATTTTTTATCGTTAATATCAATGCATTGTTTATTTAATTAAATTAGTTTATATGGTTTTACTATAACTTATCCAAAACTGTGTGAAAATTAAAATAATTTACCAAATGCCACTCATTTCACTAATCAGCACTATTTTTACGACATCGATTCCATAATAACGTTCATTAAATTTTGAGATATTCAAATTAACCTCGCGTTAATTAACGTAATGAAGTATAACGTAGTCGTATATATTATTATGAATTATTGATATTTACTAACGATAACTTTAATGAAACAAGTCAAAGAGTTAAATGTTGTGTTAAATTGATGTTCAAAATTAAGAACTAATTAACCTATAATTCTACGTAATAAAACTAATACTATTATACAAACAAACAATTTTAATTTGTTACAATGTATACGCGGAAAATATGTACATAGTTTAAAATTATAAAGTCAGAACTATTAATTGAAGATAAAGAAAACAAAAATGTCTTTCTAGGGTATTTTCGGAGATATTGATTAGCAAGACTAATTTATGGTTTTGTTTTAAGTATTAATCTAAAAATCGGATTAAAGGTGAAGCGCAATGCAAAAAATAAACCTCGAGATTAGATAAAATTCTCTGTATACGCTTTTAGGTCAAGTATTGTCGCTGAGCTTTACATCATACAAATGTTTGGCACTTGTGTTTGCTGATTCTATACAAGTCTAAAGTGCTAAAGCTCTTCACTTATTTACGAGATCATCCTGTTTTACCTTGATCTAAGAACGTCAGCCGCGATGGTCGTCCAATGTAAGATGGACTGCATACTTTAGAACTATGCCATATGCAACCAATTGTCTTTGTATTTCTCCAAATAATGCAGATGTTAATTGTAAATATAATGCATTCTATACGGTATAATGATTTCAGTTTCTTTAATCACTTGTATATCTACTATAAAATAAATACTATAGTCGAAAATGTCAGAATGAAAGGATTCAAACTTAAGTGAGGTTAACGACACATCGATTTTACGAAACATTAGTTTCTGTGTTAATGTGCCGTTTCATCACGTTAAGCTATTTTATATATTAGCAATCCTCGCGCTATGGCAGTTAACCGAATAATAATGTATGCATATAAAACTTGACGATGTATTTGTGGAAATTACATTTACTAAATTAATTACGGATTTGAAATGAGCGGCGAGCAAATAAATGAACCTTTCATACAAGCGTCCTGCATTGCGCCAGATTCTTATTTGTCTTGTTCTATTTGTTCTTTTAATTGGAACAGCAATGACGAGCACTACTGACCGTCATGTGACAAATCAAAAACGCTGGTGTGTGTCTAATCAATTTGATTCCTGGCTAATGTTTTTTTAACAAAAAACATACGTATGACATTTGTCTGTACATAAATCATTTAGCTATGCTTTAATAACACAAATGGGCAATAAAACTTTTGCGAAAGAATTTGAATTGAAATGTGATTGAAATATATTTTTGAGCAAACGATAAACCTGTGCCAATGTCTATTGCCGCGAGGATAGGCGGAGGTACACATCACTTTAACACATTTTGTATGGTAATTGTGACAGGAAAACGATTACAGAATCTAGGACTTTAACCACAAATGTCCCTGAAGGTATTTGAGTTGATAAATAAATAAGTTTATTGAGTTACATAACCGAGCACAGGGCACATGGAGAAGTGTTCCAACGCCCAGGCGGCTCTCACTGCGACTGGATCCGGCACGCGTCGACGGAGGGTGGCCGCGATCGTCGAACTTCGTTACGACTCGGAGCGAAACGATCGTAAGCACTCGGGCGGCTTCGGGGCACGCGCCTGCGGGCGGGCGGCGCCGCGGCGCCCGTGTGCCCCGTGCTACCCGCCTCTACTACATACACAGCGACGGCCAAGCCTTTCATTAAATTTATTTTTAAAATAAAATAAATGTTTAATATTTATATTTTAAACTTCTATATTATTAAACAAAAATATTAGGAATCTATTATGCTTTGTACAAAATAAGAAGCCGATTTTTATTTATCAACACTAATCGTTACTTTCAAATTACTTCTTTATTTATTTTTTTAAATATTGTTTATAATTATGATAATATTGCAGTAATTGAAGAAGAAGGAGATATACAGTTTTTACGTAAAGTAACGATATGGAAGTAGTGGAAATAATATGACATCATTGCAAAATATTATTTACAAATTGTTGTAGTTATGGCGCCACAAAGTAAGCACAGTTTTGCAAGAAATATTCCATTTTCAGCTTTTAGAATAGAAAGTAAAGCAAAAAGTGATTTATTTGTGAGGGAAGATATTAAATAGGACATGTCATATAAATTACTATTGATTGATGTTTTATGGTCTTTGTACATTTTTTACTTATTTTGATCATGACGGGGCAAACGGTATACAATTTGCAAATACAAATCTTTAATCATATTTACCTTTCTGTCGTTCAAAGTATTTATATAATTTTAGATATTCATTTCGTTTTACGGAAGGAGCAAATTGAACTTGTATAAACGATATATGATTGCGTCGAGAATATGGTACATAATCAATTTCTTTATTTTTTCTATTTATATTTTATTGAATCATTATATATTTACGATATCAATAACAGAGCTTAAATATATTTATGAAGATTTGAAAGAAGGTGAGAAGACATTTAGATATTGTACTTTCTAAAAAAAAATGCTTAAAGATTTTAAATGTAGGGATGTATTGGAAAAAGCTATGAACAATATTAAGTATTTATAATAACAGATTTAATTTTTTATTTTGTTTTCTTTAGCTTATTTTATCACACATACTAAACTAGGTTTTTTAATTGTTTTTAAAATTGGTCTTCGAACTATTTTTTTGTTATTTGCTATTAATATGTTTCTTTGCCAAATTCTCTAGCACATACTTATCTATGTTCTAGTTTGAGCTATACCAATGTACATGTGATTTACTTTAATTACCACCTAAAATACTACAACTTAGGATTTTTATTAAAATCTGAATAATATAAGCGTGTAAAAGTTTAATGAACATGAAATCACCTTTGCTTCTTAATGATATATAATAGATTTTTTTATGAAATTAAGAGACACTTCATGTTCTGAATAGTCACGAGTCCATTCTTTTAAGAAATCTATATATCTTTTAGGAAATCTATATATTTAGTTTATAGTGGTCATAGTACATAAAAGTACTAGTAATATAAGTGTCAGCTTGATTCATGTGGCCGCAGTTACAGACCCAATATACGTTATTATCCTACTGCTTCAAATATAGAGACTATTTTAAATTATATGACGGTTGAAAAGTATATTTATTAACATATATAATACAAATCTCTCCTTCTCTCTTTAGAAATATAATATATATGAATATATTATACATATTAATATATATAGGCTATCAGGTTTATTACCAATATATTATTGGAATATAAAACCAGATAGTTCTCAATATTTAAAATGTAATTTGACTTCAATAAACGCGAATTACATCACGTTACGTCGTCTCTTCAATACGTTAAAGATAATTGACCGAGCAAACGAACCAAGAGTACGTTACAAGAGAATAATATGGCGGTGGTCGTTAGGCGCAGGCGTGAGGCTCCAACGGCCCGCCTCCTGCCTCCCTGCACGGTGCACGGAGTGAGGCGCTGCGACGTCGCGGCTGGCGTCACTAGCGTCGGACCCGCTGCTACCATCGACAGGCCTCGCCACGGCTGCAATCACAGCTGGGGGCGCTTCCGCCCGCTATGATCTCAAAGGAATGACGCAGGAATCAAATCGAATCAAATCGAGAATCTCGTCAAATGTATTGCGCAATAGCCAGTAGCAGCAGTCTCTGACTGCTGCCTGTTACTGAATTCTTCAATTATTGTATACGCTGATATATTGCAATTTACAAGGGCGTGCGTGCAATTTGCTAGTTCAGTCTTGCATTCAATGTCTGCTTCGTTAGTTCTCTAAATTGTTCATATTTCTATTTTTATAATAGATGTATGTAGAGTTTTTGTATGTAGTTTAAGTCTATGGTAGCGATGCCATGTCAGGGTTTACGTAATATATTTTTTTATTCCGTACTTATTTAGTTTGTCTGGAATATAAATTACAGTTTTCATCTTAATATATATATTCCTTTAGTCCAAAAAGAGAGCCTGATCATTCTTTCTTCATATCACACAAAACATATTTGTAACGACACATAAAAGATACGAAACCTAAAACTACAATATTTATAATGGTTTTTGACTGAATATTTTATTAAGTTAACAATGCTCTTTCGTACTCATGAATATTCAGAATACAGTTTATTTTTGGAGGAGATTTAAGAATAAGAAAAAAGAAAACGTATTACGCTACGATTTCACTATTACCATTAGGAAAGGTAAATCGTACCGTATATTTCTAAAAGCTTTTACCAGCCTAGTCGAAACATTGGCACAATATATGGCTACAAGACTCTTTGTCTATTCCACTTGAACGTGTCTTGATTAATACTTGTTGTTGGAAAGTTTACTTTGTGGAGATATCATAATATCATGAATACGTACGAAATCGGTATAAAATCGTAGACATAACCTTAAAAAATAACCTTTTGTGAATAGATAAAAAAATTGATGTTTGTTAGTTAATTTCTACAAACTTATAATAGAGACCAGTCGGGCGCAGGGGCACAAAATGTGACTGTAAAATCGACTGGTTGTGGGTTCGATCCCCACTCGAGTAAATAAAATATTTATCTATATTTATATTTTCATTTCTTCGCTCTGGTGTCTAGACAAAGCGCGGCGTTGAGTTCCGCCACTCAACACGCAATGCCTCCAGAACTCGGCGGAAAGTTGAGAACGGAGTGTCTTAACACCAGATCCCCTTTGCCTACCCTGCTGTGTGCGGGATACAGCGTGAAGCTGATTTTTTTTTATATTAGAGACAAATATTATTAACTCTACAATTGTATAAACAAGCATTGTTCATTAATTTCGCAAACGAAATTCTGCAGTCCTCATTAAGTTTATTAAAACCATAGAGAAAAATTTTCCGACGTCCACTGTGTGCATTTTTAATTGAGATAAAGGTAAATCACGTTTCTATTTCGTTGAATAAGGTATTCTTAGTTATTATTCTGTGAAATTACTTACAATTTAATTATTTTATATTGTGACAATTTTAATATAGTGACGTCAAATAATAATAATATCAAGCAAAAAATAGAACAGAGGTAAAATGAAGAATTATTAAATCTATTATAATTTAAAAAAATTATACGTACAAACGAGTACGTGCATATTTTATGAAATATATCACTTTTGTTACGTGTCTACGTTTCCGGACCTGTTTCCCTAAAAATATATCATGTGAGAGCGTCTTATGAATCACTTAAAATAATTAATACGTTGATGTATAAACTATATATAATAAAGACGAATAAATGTTATATGATTTGTATGAATAAATGTTTGATGATTTCATTTATCTTTGTTTATAATTTAGTATTTTACTCTTTCTTGAAATCATAAAATATATCAACTTCACGTTGTATCTCGCATACAGCAGTGAAGGTAGAAAAAACATAATGCTAAGACATTCCGTTCCCCATTTTTCACCTAATTCTGGTGGCATTGCGTACTGAGTGGCGGAACTCAACATCGCGCTTTGCTTAGATTAGACCAGAGCGAAGAAATGAAAATAAACATTTAAATAAATATTTCATTTCCCTGAGAGGGGATCGAATCCAAAACCAGTCGTGCTTACAGTTACACACTTGTGCCCCTGCGATATGACTGGCAACGAATTAATAATTCTAGTTGTTACATTATAACAACTTTGCATTAGGCACTTCATCCCTAAAGAAATATTGTTCACCAATATATAATAGGGAGAATTTTTTTTGGAGACTAGGAAAGATATAGGCGGAGAGAATGATAACGTGTTCTGTTCTCTGCTTTCACATCACAGCAGGAATTGTAAGAAAATAAAGTATAATATAGTAATGCCTTCCCTGAAAGAAAATGGAATCCACAAAAATCGTATTTTCAGTCAGACGTGCCACAGTGCCATGGTGACGACTGTAACGAATATATTTATATTATAAATTATTAAATAAACAAAGCGAGGCCAGTCGTGGCGTAGTGGCACAAAGTGTGACTGTAAAACCGACTGATTGTGGATTCGATCCCCACTCGGGGAGATGAAATATTTACTCAAATTTATATTTCCATTTCTTCGCTTTGGTGTCGAGGCAAAGCGCGGCGTTGAGTTCTGCTACTCATCACGCAATGCCTCCAGAATTCGGCAGAAAATGGGGAACGGAGTGTCTTAACACTAAGTTCCCTATGTCTACCCTGCTGTAAGCGGGATACAGCGTGAAGCTGATTTGATTTTAATTCAATAAACAAAGCTCCTTAATTAAACTGATTCAATTCTTAGAAACGTGTCAAACTTAAAGCATCTAATATCATAATCCATGCTAACCCGCAAATTTGTTTTTCCGTCGGTTTAATTTATTCCACCGATGTATTTGATTTATTTTGTGATTTTGAAGGGTTCCGTATCTTTTAAAAAAAGGAATCCTTATAAAATCACTTTGTTGTCAGTCTGTCTGTCTGTCAAGAGCATTTATCTCAAGAACGCTTAGGGGTACCGCTTAGTTGAAATTCAAACCATGTACTATTTACGGCCCCCTGGAAAACAACGTATTTCTAAATTTAAATAAAAAAAGATACGGCCATTTATATCGCAAAAAAGAACACTATAAAGGGAATCAAATTCAATAAAATTTAGACACTATAAAGGACATTCTAAATATATCATAACTGACTATCGGGTTGACTTAGAATGATGAAATTTGGCAACTAGCATCTACAAGTAGTATTAGTTCAGGAAAAAAAATATATAAATTTCAGAAAAAATTCGAGGCCTCCAATTTTTGTACGGTACCCTCGGTGGGCAAACCCGACTCGCGCTTATCTAGTATTTTTTTATTTAATTTTAATGGGTCTGGTTAAGTTAACTTAGACTTTTTAAATCTAACCGATGCTCTGGGTGTTTAAAGTAGTAATGACGAGTATATGTATTACTATATTTCTTTTACTATAAAATTATTTTCAATTAAAATTAAATTAGCTTTACGCCGTATCCCGCCCACAACAGAGTAGGCAAATTAAAGTAATAAATTATATTAAATAAAATTTTATAGATATTATACATAATGGATAAATAGTACAACACTATGTTTGGACTTATTCATTTGGCTATCAATCAATATATCGATATTTTCAGTAAAACAAATAGTTTTATAATTACAAGATTAATTTAAGGCCAGTCGTGGCGCAGGGGAACAAGCCATAAGACCGTAAACGTGACAGGAGGTTCGATTCCCACTCGGAGAAATATAATATTTAATATTTTCATTTCTACTCTCTGGTGTCGAGACAAAGCACGGCATTGATTTCAGCCACTACCTCCAGCAACCCACAGCCAATTCCTCCAGAATTTGGCGGATAGTGGTGAACGGAAGTGTCTTTAACACTAGGTTACCCGGTACCTTCTTCCTATCCTGCTCGGTACAGGATACAACGTGAAGCTAAAAAAATAAAGGATTATATTCTAATTTCAGTTCTAAAGATAACTTAGGTACCGTAACGAAACGAAGACGAAGTATATAATTTTGTACAAATTAAGAAGAAGGTTAACTCGGTACTTAAGAATACAAAGAAAAAGGGTNACATATGTAAGTATTTTTCGAGTTTGATAATCACAATAAAGCTATACTATTTTTAGACATCGCAAGCACTTTAGTGTGCTTTGTGAAATGTTTTCCATTTATAAAATGCGATATTCAGAATGTAATATGATGTAAGCATTTTTATTATGCTAGCATTTATCATCTTCACATTGTTTTATCAATTCTTTATTTTATTGTAGCATTTATCTATCAGATTTGTCTAAATTATTATTTATTGTGGCAGGTAAAAATATTATTTTTTAATTATAATATAACTTAACAACAATATTTTAAGTGTATTTTTACGATTAGACATTTTAAGTAAAATTAGTTGTAAAAATTGTTCTTCTTTACATATAATAAATCAAAAAATAGAATATAAATTTTAATTAAAAAAATAAAAGAAAATAGGTAAAATTTTAAAGACGACAAAAGTTTTTAAATAATATCTGGGACAGTAAAAAGACAAGGCCAGGAGAGGTAGGTTTAGTTCAAGTAATTGATTTACGTGGCTTTATAGAAAATATTTTATAGTTGTACTAGCGGACTCGCGCGGCTTCGCCCGTTTTCACTATACGAATATTTATGAAATTATTTTCGGCTTATTTTGATTTTTTAAATTTTTATTAAGAAAATATAAATCTAAATAATCAAAATAAGCCGAAAAAGAATAATAAGTAGACATAAGTAAGGGAAATAAAATAATATTTATCATTAGAAAAAAAACCCGAGTAAATGAAATGAACAAACAATATAAAACAAACAAACAGTAGCTAAAGCAAATTGTTAATATCAAAAATAAGACCCCCAACTATTTAAAATTAACACAAAGTAATAAGTAAACGTAACTTCTGGAGTTTTTTAATTAGCATGTCAGAAAATAAATTGCATGTGAAATTGAAATGTATTTATATATATTAGTATATATCGGAAATATTACAAATATGGGAAAAAATGGCCTATGTTCTTCCCAAGACCCCCAAATATCTCTACATGACATTTGTCACAACCGAATTAACGTGATTGCATCACAGACAGACAGACAAACAGACAGACAGAGTTACATTCGAATATAATTTAAGTATAGATAATATAGAATTGGTAAAATGTTTTTTGGAACAATTTTCATAATTTTCAATTTCACCTTTCATTTTAGTAATAGTGAAGTGGCTTTTATTGTAAAATACAAAAGATCAACGAAACGTTGGGAACCTACGTATCTTCGACATCTTTTTTTAACATTGAATAAATTATAGTCTTTCAAATCATAGGAAAATCCGCCCGTTAACTAACAAATTATATTTTTTAATACATTTTTAATGAATTATCTTCATTTTTAATGGTTGGCAGCGATAAGCAGAGCAACCCGAGTAACTTACTTGATTTTATTTCAGCATAACTTTATTTTAAAGTATTTCTATATTCTATTTAGTACTCATCACCGACTGTTTTTTTGGTCGGTTGTCTTTAAATGTTAACTGTCTATTTCTCTAAGCCGAGCTTTCAGCTTCAGCTGTGACAATACTTCTCAGATTGAACGTTCGATTTTAGAAGCACATAATGTATTTTGGTCTTCAAACGTATCACAATAAACACAACAGTCTTAGTACTTATCTAGCATGAATATTTGGCCTAACTGGCTTTCAAATATCTTATTTATCTTACGAATTTCGTCCCTAATTGTTACCCCCATGTTTTAACCAAACTACATGTATATTATTTTAATTGTTTTTATAAACTTGTTCCTGGCCCAGAGGGTTCAACATCAGCAGCGTTAGTCTTTAGTAGAAATCAAGCTAGATAAACTCAGATGTCAATGTGTGTAGCTTTGGAAGCTGATTTGAAGAAAAATATTAAGGTTGAGATGATATTGTTATTATTATTAGCTTGTAAGCTTTGTTTGTAAGACAAGATTTTACTAAATTTTATGTTGCCTAGTGCGTACAATAAAATTGAAAAATATAATAAAATGTTTTTAAAATTCAGTACGAAGAAAAGAAAAAACTAAACCCTTATAGGTTTTGTTGTCCTACTGTCGGTATTTATGTCTGTCCGTCTGTCAAGACCATCTGCTGCTGTCAAGTCACGAAGAGGTATTAAGCAGAAATTAATGTTAATGATCTGCAAGTCACTTGACACAAAAATCATTACAAACTTATATTGCATACAAAAAGTTAAATTTGTCAACCTTGACCTACAATTATGAAATTTGGAAAGAAGTGAGAGCTTACAGCATAAATAAAGGAAATAATCTGAAATATAGATTTTTTTTCAGCTTCACGTTGTATTCCGCATTTAGCAGTGTAGGCAGGGGAAGCCTAGTGTTAAGACACTCCACTCCCCACTTTCCACTGAATAAATATTATAATATAATATATAGAAATTAATATAAATAATTATATTACAGAAAAAACCACTACTAGAAACTATTATTTTTATTTCATTTCGTATAAAATATGTTCATATGTCCCTACCATAGCAGAGAAGGCAGAAGGACGCTCTGCCTATCTGTACTTGTGATAAGACAATCCGTTTTCCATTTCCTGCCGGAACTTAACGCCGCAATTAAATAATTTATGAACAATAAATAAATATAATGAAAAACATTTAAATTACTTGTTTTTAATGACTAAGTTTTTTTAACAATGGACAAGAAAAGGTATAAAGAGGGTTGTTAAAAAAGAAAAATACAAACTTAATGAGGCAATGCTAAGTAAATTATATGCCCAAATTATTATAAAGGTTCACTTCAAGTAAGTTAAAAAAAAAACATTTTTGGAAGGCGAAACAAAAGCTTAATTTGAATTTATGTTTTTAAACGACCTTTTGTTTCTGAAAGTTATTATTGTGAGCGATGGAGTGAAAAAAAATATATAATCGAATATTAATTAATTTCTTCTAACCGGAAACGGCAGGCAGCGGGTCGACTGTCGCAGTGAAAGAAGCAAGATCAATAGAAACCGACCCTGACACAATTTTCAATGTCCGTAAGGCAGATGAGGTTGTGGCGTTCAAGAATAAACATCAGCTTCCATATCCTATTACACTGAGTAGAATGCCGAATAGAGTGCAGTTTTTTTTAGTTCTCATAATAGAACTTGCTTTCTATTTTATAATGTTTGAGTATGAAATTATATTAAAACAAAAAACACTTTATTAAGAAATAATTTAGACTATATTTATAATATGAATGCTTTTAAGCGATGCCTACTCATAAAGAGAAATAAAGAAAGTTTAAATATTACTGTAAAAGTAATTATTACATTATATATATATATATATATATATATATATATATATATATATATATACATATATATCGACTTTTCGTGAAAGTGGAACAAACATCCATCCTTATTTATAATATTTGTAGGATTTTCAAAATTCATATCAGTGAATGTAGTTATTTTTACGAATAGGTCCTTTTAAATATAAACTTAAGCGTTATTTAATTATTGTAATTGTATGTAGTAATTAATTAGTAAAAATAATATGACAAAAATTTACGATATTATAAATAAAATATAACGCTTATGTTATTTATGTAAACGTTATATATAAATTATTCTCTATTTTATGCATTTAAATCGTATTCTGTATTTAGTAGCGAATCTGAACGCTGCATTTTATTTTATCAGATCGGGAAAATAAAAATAATCGAATGTTTCTCCAAGAGAATATCGAACCTACAATTATTACATGGACAGTCAGAAATTACTCGATTGTGCCACAGTGGCTTTTCAGTAGGTACGCAACATATTAATATATCTAACTATCACAGAAGTATTTTCAGTCACAAAAAAATGTTATATTTGTAAAATCCAATATCAACACCTGTAACTGCAAAGAGATCTTAAAAAAGAAGGTTTTTTCTGAAAAATATATTATGGTAATATAATTCACCAGTCCTGAACCTCATCCGTTATTAGTGAAGGGCTCACTCTTGCTCATTAGTTCACGCTAGTGGAGCAGCTGCCTACGGTTTCAAAGGGAAAGAAAATATATTATAATATTTTTTTTACCTCATTTTCTTTGATGTTTTTTTATGGCTGGATCCATATAAAAATATTTTATCTTTTAGAATTTTATACATAAAAAATTTAGACAAGTTCAAATGATATTTGCGACATTTTTTCTTATATTTTAACAATTTTACAATATACTATTGTTGATGTTTATATAAAAAGTAAAATATTAAAAACATCCTGCTAAATAAATAAACTATAATCGGACAGAATTAATACAACGATACTCTAAGTAGACATTAGGATTTATTGAAAATTGTATATGGCTTCTCATGTAACAAGCATCTTATTTGCTCACGCTTTAACATTTTCAATCAATTGTAAAGTTTAGTTGGATTTCCGCTATATTTTCTATTAAAGCTACTCTCTATCTACTAGTTAAGACATATTACATTTCCACCATTCTTAAACTATATCTATTTTCTAAAGTAACACATATGTATTATGTATTTAAATCACTAGAAAAAGGCAATATAAATAGATTTTCATCCTTCTAAGAATAGGATTTAAACGTATAGAAAGACAGACTACTAAGGAGGGTGTCTACTTTTATTGAAATTTTACCTTGATAAAAACAGCATTCTTCGACTTGATGGCCCCCATGCAGTTATTAAATATACATTTTTAATTGGCACCTGGTACCACAAAAGTTTAATCCCAAACAATTTAGAGAAAGAACAGCTACTTTAAATCCAACAGTAGATATACGTATATATAAAGATTCATTACATATCAAAATTATTTCTATAATGATAACTTTTATAATATTTTTTTTATATTTCTAACTTTTATAATATTTTCTTATCAATTCCTAATAAAGCCTAAGTCAGCCAATGACGATGATCTACTAAAATGTATTATTATTTATAGAAATTGGCAGTTCAGAAGTTTTACACAAATGTCAACATTTACTTAGAAAAGAATATCACAGGTGGATCAAGCGACGAACAAGCAGGAACTCTACTTTGTATTTAAATATTTGACATACTTTGAATAAACATGGGAAGAACTATTCACTTAAACAAGATATAGGCCCTACAATTGACACGGGATATGTTTACACAACACGATACTCTGCAATAGAGATTTGTAATTAGTCTACAGTTTAACTGTATTGTAACAACCATGAAGAGTAATATCCATTTATTGACATCGCAACGAGATTGACGAGATCTTCTTTGTCCGTGCACTTGATAGTAAAAGCTTTGTATTTACACAAACAAACCGTCTCAATTTCCGGTTCAAAGTTCTCTTTCGCGACATTCGACACGTCAATGCTTAAACGAATTAGAGCGTTCGAAACGCACGTATTGTATCAGTTCATTTTGTTTCAAATATAGGAAGCTAACCTCAAAATAATATTTTTAATGCTACGCTTAGGATACTATTGGGGTTGTCTACGGCGCAGCTGTGAGCGCCGCGCCCTGCGCACACTCCGCCGAGCTCTGCCGACCTCCAACGATCTTCAAGACCGTACCTCTAAACAATTCGACTTTGTTGTATGTACATACTTCAAACATAATGACTATTCATCCTGCCTGTATAAAGCAAACGTTCTTCAGCTGTTATACAAATATAATAAATGATTTCAAATTGGTAAATTGAGACAGTGTGGAATGATGTATGTCATGTAAGCCGTTATTGATTTATCAAAAATGTAATTTACACCTAATGACCAGCAACTCTCTTATATGTAAAAAAGTAGTATCTACTTGTTTATACTTTTAATTAATATAATCTAAAGATTTAAAAAAAAGAATTATTCGTTAAGTGGCCAGTTATAACGCAGTTGCACAAATGTGTGACTGTAAATGCGACACGTTATGAGATCTATTTCTATTTAAAAAAAAAAATTAAATCAGCTTCACGCTGTATCCCGCACACAGCAGGGTAGGCAGAGGGAACCTAGTGTTAAGACACTTCGTTCCCCACTTTCTGCCGAATTCTGGAGGCATTGCGTGTTGAGGGGCAGAACTCAACGCCGCGCTTAACCTCGACACCAGAGCGAAGAAATGGAAATATAAATTTAAGTAAATATATTCTATTTCTATGATAATATAACATTATTAATGTTACATTTACATTTCCTCGCTCTGGTGTCTAGCCAAAGCGCGGCGATGAGTTCCGCCACTCAATACACACTGCGAGAGCGGAGTGTCTTTACACTATATCCTCTCTGCCTATCTATAAACGGTGCTGTGTAAAGCTAAAACAAATAAAAAATATATATGATGCTAAGCTCTTGTATATGAAGCCAAGGTTCTAAGGTCACGTTATTTTGTTAGCTATACGTATGTCTTTTGAAGTTGACAACTAGGTCAAATTTATTGTATACCTTGTGACGTCGTCGAGTAACTTTAATTTTAGGCTTATGATTAGTAAATTTATAACTACCTTAAAAAATATAAATTGTATTTTATAATAACATAATGAAATGGATTTTTTATTTTTACGTTCATATAAAAGTGTTTTTTTACAGCTAAAACTAAATATTATGAAATGTTAAACATGAAATCTTTATAAAATACACTCAAAAGACGTAATTGGAAACTAGATTAGAGACCGCTAGACCGTGTAGAGTAATTGAGTCTGTGAACTAGAGGTCTCCAATAAATCAGGTATTATAAATGCAAAATGTAATATATTTCTTATTTTAGATATTTTTAAAAGGAATTTTGGCAAACATTTTTTTTTGGATTTTTTATAAATTGAGTAATAGTTGAGTAATGCGCTAGCATTACTCAACATCTCATACTCTACTCTGATTTATGCACTACAAAAATACTAATTACATGTTAGTGTTTTTATAAATAATATTACCTTGTTCAAAGCATAATTTCTATATATCTATAATATTACATATTATTTAAATGTTATAAATGTATAACATGGATGGATGGAAATGGACGTAAATTACAAGTTGTTTGTTTTTAATTTACGTCCATAGTTGTGTTTAGACTTTGTTCAATGCTCGAAATTCTACAACGCTTATAACGCTATGTTCAAAATGAAAGGTGGGTTGGATTCTGCTGTTGGATACAAAACAAGAAGATAAATTAAAGTATCAGCTTCACACTATATCCCGCGTATAACAGAGCAGGCAGGAGGGAACCTAATGTTAAAATACTCCGTATCCCACTTTCTGCCTAAGTTTTCGAGACATTGCGTATTGAGCCTTAGTTCCAGAGCGAAGAAATGATAATATTAAGAAATAATAATTCATTCTCCGAGTGTGGATCGAGCCTATAACCACTGCGTAAAAGTCACACCCTTGTCCCCCTGCGCCACGATGGTCTCCTCAAAAATGAAAGGAAAAATGTAAAAAAAAATAAAGAACAGCTGCAGCAGCAGCTACGAATCCTGCTTTTCTTAGTGGATTTTGCAAGATAATGACAATTCTAATAAATATAATAATGGACAAGAATGTTATTGTATCATATGTTGTAATGTCTACTTTCAATCTTCTCAAAAATTATATAATACATATAATGTTAGAATTGGAGTATATATAGCTTTTGTTCGGTGTATGTAGTAGTTCTACCTATAGTTAATGTCTTGGCGAGCCAACCGACTTCAAAGGATTATAAATAGTAAATAGGTATATTCTAATAAAAGCTAATAAAAGGATTTATACCTTCATTCATCAGCTTACCAGAATAAATTCATAGTACAACACTAGATTTACATAAGTCCCTATAATATTTAACAAGTATATTCCCTTACGTACCATTATGTTATAGATACGAGACACAACTCTACAACTATTGGTGTCTCATATAATCTTCTTCAGCTCAGTAAAGTCATCAAATGATGACTACAAGAAGCAAATATATAATTTATTTTAGCTTCAATCTGTATTTTAGAAGACAGAGTTCTCCACTTTTCACCAAATTTTCGAGAAATTGTTTGATATTGAAATTTTATTATATGAAATTATATGAATTACAAAAGACATGCTTATAAAATTTTAAGATTTCCTCGATTTTCCTGATATCATCAGAAAATCAGAACTTAGTGGCAATGAGGATATCTAAGAAGCGTTTTTTTTTCAAATAAAAAAATATTTTTTATATTGCCTTATAGTTTTCAGATATAGAACATACATCTTTGTTGGAAGTAGCTTAAAAACTGGCAATTTAAATAAAAAATATTATTAAAATTAATGTTTTCTTCATCTTAAGTTGTATGTACTAAAAGCCTTTTATTTATTAATGGCAGAACCGACCTCATCTGTGGCACAACTTGCCCCAGAGTGAGATTGGTTGTGCTTTTCTACCGTCATTAATTAAAATGATTGAAAAGTCATTTTAAATTTGTAACTAGGTTCATACAGTACAATAAATTTGACTTTTGATGAACTATAATTTTCTAAATAGCTATTTTATAGGCTTGGTGTTACAACCCCGCTCTTCCCTGAATAAGTTATCATAACTCCTTTTGTTCTTTTTATTCTTATTAAAAAAAAGTAGCAACATCATATGAATTCAGTTTAAATCTTTAATATATTTCTTTAGTATAAATTAAATAATTCTGCCCTTTTCAATTGTACCTTTAAGTAGATTGATTCTACCTAATATAGTGTTAGCTTGGACGTTGTATGTAATATTGAGGCCAGTCGTGACGCAAGGCCACAAAGTACTGTAAAACCGATTGGTTATGGTTGCGATCCCCAGGCGAGGAAATGAAATATTTGAATTTATATTTTTATTTCTTCGCTCTGGTGACTTGCGTGGCAAAGAGCGGCGTTGAGTTCCGCCACTCAACACGCAATGTCCCCAGAATTCGGCGGAAAGTGGGGAACGGAGTGTATTAAAATTTTTTGAATGCTAATATTTTACTGAAATTATCATATTTATTTTAACGTCGGAGGAAGTGATTTCCTATATTCCATAATACATGTATACCTAAATAATGAAATACTATTATACATTTAATGTTTAAAAAGTTAACACGGTTATAGGAGAGAATTTTAATAATTACAAAGAGATTTTTTTTACATACAAAAAAGGATTCAGTAAAACTTACAGCGTCTGGTCGTAAAAATATAAAAAATGAGAAAGCTAAAAGTTTTGCAGAACAGGGGCTAATTTGTAAAGTATGTTCATGTCTGCGATTTTATCCCTCGTTACATTCTATTGAAGGAACATAAAATGTTAAAGTTTACTGCATAGCAACCATTACGTTTCTCCGTGGAGTAAGTGCTGTAGGAGCTTAAAAATTCTGTCATAGCTAAAGACCCTCATTTCAAAACATAAATGGGTAATTCAAATCGTTTTAGAAAATGAGATAAAGGCATTTTTTATTTATTATATATATTTTATTATAACTAAGAAATAAATTCTTTCCCTACTTTCCTATGTAATCATATATATATTCTTTGAGAATTGAGTAAAACTATGTTATAATTTGCTATTTGGTTGTTTCTAAGTACATAATTATATTTGATATCTAACTTAATAAGTTTTAAACATATTATTTTTAATAATCCACTTACCTCACTTGAAGTCAGGTAACAGATTCTTGAATCCGTACTATCAATGGATGCTTGTTGGACGATGCCGTAGCGCGACGACTCGCGGTCGCTTGTGTACTCCGATCGAACACTATCTTGTCGATCGAAAACACCTCTGTAACCAACAAAATACGTGTCAGTCCTAAACATTTTAAGCCTCATCATGATGACTAGAAATACTTTAATAAATAGGTCGTCGAAAATAGTTTATATTGAACAGAAATCAGTTTCACGCTATATCCCGCATACAGCAGGGTAGGCAAAGGGAATCAAGTAATAAAACACTCCGTTTCCCACTTTCCGCCGAATATTTCGAGGGATTGCGTATTGAGTTACGGAACTCAACGCCGGTCTTTTGCCATAGTTCCAGAGCGAAGAAATGATAATATTAAGAAATAATAATTCATTCTCCGAGTGTGGATCGAACCTATAACCACTGCGTAAGTCACACCCTTGTGCTCCTGCGCCACGACAGCCTCGTTGAATAAAATTTACAAATATATGTTATAGAGTTAAAAAAAAGGAAAAAAGTGAAGTTCATTTTCTCGGCGGAAAGTGGGGAACGGAATGTCTTAACACAAGGTTCCTTCTGCCTACTCTGCTGTGTGCAGGATACAGCGTGAAGCTGAATTTTTTTGTAATATACTTGTGAAGGTGTTTTATTCTTTTTCTACCAAGGTAATTGTGTGCCTATGAAATAACACATAAAACAAGGAAAAAATCCTAATAAAAGTCGAGATAATGTTCTTTGTACGTGACAGCTAAAGCAAGGTAAAAAGTAATAATGGGTATTTTTACAACTTGAGAAAGTACTTTTTTAACTGGAGTCATATTATTCTTATATGTGCTATCATTTAGAACATGCTACGTGATATACGAGTGAGTGATAAAAGACTACATAACGACAGCAAGAAGAATAATATGAAATAGTGTATATAGAATAATTGCAAATAGTTAATTATAAGAGATTCGGATTTCAGTTCCAGTTATCCTATTGTTGTGTAACACAAAGGCTGATAAAGGGCTTTAAGCCCACTGACAATATACTGGCGAACACTTAGAAAGTTATCGTCCAATTTTTTTATAGTAATTGGCTTCTAAATTAAATTAAAGTAATTAAAACGTTTCTTTGATCAAAATTTTCCTTTTTATAAAATATTTTTCCTCCTCATTAAAAAACGATAGGATGCTGCTAAATGCTTTATGTCACATTATGACTGGTATACAATACATTTTTTAATTGTCTGTAAAATTACTTAATTAGGTATGTATATATAATTTATTTTAACAAAAGTATGTTTACCTAATACATTTTGAAGATCTCCTTAAAGCGTTAAAGCTAATATATTTTGTCTACTCTATAGACTAGTACCTAGCTAGTAGCAAGTGTTACTCGCAACCTAGATGTTTTACTTGCTCTCCAAGCTAAATTTCCGCTCGTGTGGGAACGTAATAATCAATCATCAATTAACCAACACGAACTAATTTGCGTAGCGTGCAAAATTTGTAAATACATGTAATATCTCTTATCTCTCTATATATAATAAGACAGTAAAAATATTTTATCTGAACATTTAGTAATTTTGACTGAAATGGATAGAGGGACACTTAAAAAGAATAATAGAAAGCAAAAATATATTTTTCTAATTTCTTGTCTGTCTGTCTGTCGATATGTATGGTCACATTTTTCTCCGAAAGTACTGAACCGATTTACTTAAAAGTTTCACCAATAGCTTTGTTTTAACTCAACTTAACAATTAAAGTTTTTGTTTCATCAAAATCGGTTCATTAAAGAAAAAGTTACCGTCATTTGAATAAACTCAAGGCATTAGTTTGCCTGCGAATGTTATATAGCAATAACGCTGGTAAGATTCCTGGCTAAAGAATGACATTCGAAACGTTTTGGTTATATGACTGTTGATAAAAATATATATTTTTGAAATAAATAAATAAATAAATAAAAATCAGCTTCACGCTGTATCCCGCACAAAGCAGGGTAGGCAGAGGGAACCTAGTGTTAAGACACTCCGTTCCCCACTTTCTGCCGAATTCTGGAGGCATTGCGTGTTGAGTGGCAGAACTCAACGCCGCGCTTA
>JAAIXJ010000248.1:148364-277005 GCA_013403705.1 Heliconius hermathena
TTTTCACTAAGTCCAATGGCGTACCACAGCCGCCATGATTATTTTTTAGTAACGTCACCTATCTAAAAACACTTGGGCTGCTAATACGAATCTAACGATACCTCAAATATGTAAATCCGTTCAGCGGTTCTGGAGATACGAGGTAATAAAGAATATTACATACATACAAGATACGCGCGAAAAACATAACCCTTCCTTAGCAGTCGGGAATAAATAGAAGGCCGAGTATTGAGGATGAAATACTGAGGTAAATCATGGCGCAGAGCCACAAGCGTGCGTGTAAACGCATGTTGTGGGTTCGATTCCCACTCAAGGAAATGTAATAAATAATATTTTCATTTCCTCGCCCTGGTGAGGTTACCAGAAATAGTCCGAATTCAAGATATCGCATGTTGGGTGATACTTAACGACTCTGTCTTACCATGGCATTGTATTATATATAAAGATATACCAGATATCTTTATAACCGTATCTCAATACTATCAACGGGCCCCAACTTTGCACGATTGCAATGTTTTCTTTTTTCTATCTATAATATGAGAGATAAATTTTTATTTTTGTAAAAATAAATCAGCTTCACGCTGTATCCCGCACACTGCAGGGTAGGCAGAGGGAAGCTAGTGTTAAGACACTCCGTTCCCCACTTTCTGCTGAATCTGGAGGTAATGCGTGTTGAGTGGCAGAACTCAACGCCGCGCTTGTCCTCAACACCAGAGCGAAGAAAATGAAAATATAAGTTTAAATAAATATTTCATCTCCTCGAGTGGGGATCAAACCGACAACCAGTCGATTTTACAGTCACACTTTGTGCCCCCGCGCCACGACAGGCCTCAACTTTTTTATAATAGAAAAAATGTAAAATTACTGAATATAAGTATGTACAAATTCCAAAAATACACTTCTTTTCAATGCGCAGTAATAATTATTAATATTAAGTAAAAAAAATACGATTTAACATTCTATTTACTATAAATAAATAAAATAATATTAGATAGAATGTTAAATCGTATATCGTAAAATCGTAAGTCGTTTCATTAAATCACAATCGTAATTGAATGTTAAATTATACTATATTATAGGCGGTTACTATAGTTTATTTATTAGCTTCACGCTGAATCCCGCGTACAGCAGAGTAGGCAGAGAGAATCCACTGTTAAGACATTCCGTTCCCCTCTTTTTGGCCAGTGCCCGAGAATACAACGCGGCACTTGGTTTTGTGACCAGAGCGAGGAAATGAAATGAAAATGATTCACTCCCCCGAGTGGGAATCGAACCCATTCAACAACCATTTCGTTTATAATCACACGCTGTTCAGACCTCACGAAGAGCCAAGCATCTAACTCTACTCTACTCTTTGTACAAGCCCTAACTTGCCAAGCTCTATACCGTATTCACAATATGTGACTTAGCCTTTTATTTACTGCAAAAAATAATTAGAATATAAAAGAGTTAATTGCACAACAAACTGGATACAAGACGTCGTATGAAGGACAACTTAATCGTTGGGCGTAATCACTAATACGCTACGGAAACTGGATGCGGCGTACGGATAAACATTAGAAAAAGCATTTTGTGCATACATACATGTACATACATGATAATAAATACAAATATAATCAAATAAGACCAAAATACATAAAGCTACTTTATCCTACCAGAACAATTTAATGTAATATAGACTCGTCTATATATAGACGAGGAGTCCATATAGTTCGTACTGTCGAAACATTTTCAGATCTCATGTAGAACTAAGTTTCTTACTAAAAGCGCCCTAATTAAAAGCGCTACTAAATTTAAAAACGGCACTTTATTCGAAATGCTTTAGATTTCGCTTTATCGCTTATTACCGTTACATAGGTGTAAGGTGACAAATACATCCAATATTAATACTAACGAAAAAAAATAGTTTTTGGCTGTATTTATTTTTTTAATAAGGTTGTAAGATTGCAAGTAGAAAGACAAGGGGAAGGACGATAATGCGCCACGTACGGCATAAGATTTTCTATTCATGATTGAAAAATAAAAAAGAAGCAGATTACGACGACTATTAACCGGGCATATGATGAAAAGAGATAAAAATACGTGACAAAAAGGGAGATATTATCTGTACTCTATTTTTTGTAAAAACTCGTAGTGACGAAGCTACGGCTAAGTCTGTATGGAAAAATTAAAACAAAATCTCGTTGCCTAATTTAAATAGTAGGAGAAGGTTTCTTGAAAATCTCATACTGTGTTTTTAATATAATATTTATTACAAGCAGTGCCTATATCAATTTTTACATCTTCTAGCATCGTAATTGGTTGAAGTCGCCTAATTTCATTTAGGGGAAAAGGGGGGAAAAGTTCAAAGTTTTATATTGGTTATTATTTACTAATTCTAGCTCTCATTTTAATTCTAGGGCTTTAGGTAGTATGTTAAAGATTTTTAATAATCATCAGTATGTCAGTGATGAAATCAGTGGTTTTTAGACATTAATAAAATCTTCCGTCCATTAATCACGTGAGGCTCGAAATCAATTAAAAAAAAATCAATCAAAAAGTTTTAATATCTTTATAGGTATAAAAAATATACGTGATTTTGTGTGGAGGTGTGGCGTGGGGGAGGTTTGTTAGTACTAAACCTCACCACATATCACAAAGGGGGTAAGGTGGATGTTAAAAATGCTAAAAAAACATCACATGATTAATGGACGGCCCCTAAGTATAAGAACTATGCAAACTTAATATATTTCTAAAATTGATATTATATTCAGACATTTTTACTTATATAGTATAACCTATACTAATGATAGGAGTTCAATAAAACGACGAAGCGTTTCAAGTAAAGTTGGTCTTGGCGGAGTTCCTAGTATAACTGACATCCCACCCTACTCCTCAATAAAATATTTAAATTATAATTTTATTATTTTAGTATGGCTCGTGATACGTCTAATATAGTTAGAACCCTTTCGTAGAGATCGTAAGTAATCCAAGATCTTTTAGAGATTCAGAGGTAACAATATTAATATGAAATGTACCATAAATTTTATATAAGTACACATAAAATATATTATGATAAATAACATGTCATAGTCTGTCCGTTTTAATCTCTCGTGATATTTCTTAAGTATATCGAAGACGTAATATCTTCCTCTCTGCTATGTAAAATATTTAGTTATAATAAAAGGAAGAAAGCGTAAAGACACCGCCTCGCCCCTACACCGTGAATTCCTACCAGACCGTGGTTGCAACAGTCTTTATTGAACTCTCCAGGACGTTCGTGTGCGATCTTCCTTAACGTACTGGTTACGCTTGTTTATATTAAGATTGTATTAGAATGGTGATTCCTGACAATGATTGATTTGTGAGATCATTATAAGTCGTTGATTCGAACGCACTATCGCAAGGCGACCGATATGCTAAATAAACTGACGGCACACACCCCACAGTCGTGTCTCACTTGTTTTCTACATTAAAACAAGCTGGTAGACTCATAGGCGGACACTACTACATACACCAGAGTTCCAAGACATAAAATAGCACCACACACCCGTACGATACGGGCGGACACTACTACATACACCAGAGTTTCAGGACATAAAATAGCACCACACACCTACTCACCATACAACGAGTTATAGAACAATTATAGAAACTGTTTTACGTATATGTATGTCCAATACCATACAAGCATCGCTTATGCATCACAAGCGCACCGCAAGACAACTTCGATCGTAGTTTAACAATAAAAGGCCATAGCAATTTGCCTAGACATCATATTAGTACCAGCGAAGCCAAGCAGCAGTCGGTTGTGACTCCAATGTCAGTTATTAGTAAACCATAGGGTCAATGAACTCTAACAGTCGTATAAATCGTAAATAGTTAATATTTTGTTACTGTCCTTTATGATAATTAATTAAATATCTTGACAGATTACTTTTATTGTAGGACATTAAATAGATTCATATTATATAATAATTATAAATTGTAAATATGTATTTTGATATAATAGTTTTATATCATACTAGCGGCTCGCCCACGGCTTCGCCCGCTTAAAATACATGATTATTGATTTAATAAGCAGAATTGATTGACAATTATAATGACTTCTAATATGATTTTTTTACGACATCGTCAAAGAATTTTTGGTTGTTTTAAATAAAAAAATACGACTATTGTTGATATTTGATATTTATAAAATATACATAAAGCTAATTATCTATTACACGTATATATTTTTGTAACTTTATGTTCTTTTTACCTATATAATATACTCTGTTAAATGTGCTGATGTCAGTGAATAATTTAATTTATTCATTCAGAAACAGTCTTAAATGTTAAATTATTGATTTGAAGGATTCATAATATTCTTTGTAAAATAACTGTAATAATTGCATATTAACTCCTGTACAGTTTTTAAATTAGTTACATATATTATATGAACGAACCAACCAAAAAATCTTTGTATTTACTTGATATTTCTTTCAAGATCGTTCTTTATCTCTGTGTTGAATTAAAATAAATTAAAATTAGCTTCACGCTGTATCCCGCACATAGCAGGGTAGGCAGAGGGAACCTAGTGTTAAGACACTCCGTTCCCCACTTTCTGCCGAATTCTGGAGGCATTGCGTGTTGAGTGGCAGAACTCAACGCCGCGCTTAACCTCGACACCAGAGCGAAGAAATGGAAATATAAATTTAAGTAAATATTTCATCTCCTCGAGTGGGGATCGAACCCACAACCAGTCGGTTTTGCAGTCACACCTCGTGCCGCTGCGCCACTTACCCCTGTTATAAATTAAATAATGTTCTAAATTATATTTATATAATAATATTTTTTTATAAATTATTATTATTTTGAATTTACCTACACATTTTAGTTCTGGTATGGATCGTTACACTAGCGTGGCCCTAGATGTATTTTATTTGAATTAATTGTCTAAAACAAGAATGCTTAATAAAGTGGTCACATCCCTATAAGGATATGAATTAATCGTTATAAGGAGTACATTTAAAATGCATTGAAAGAAATCAATAACTATAAAAAGTGCGACGAAGAATTTGTTAAAGGATCTATTAAGTATTTTTTTAGTTTGACGCGGGATACACCGCATATATATAGTAGGGTAGGAAGAGGAAACCTAGTCATCTTTTTCCAGCTTTAACTGAATCTAGAAGCCGCACAATAAGTCTTAGGTCTCAATATAAAAATTTACTATACATGGGCAACTATAAAACAGGATTAGCAAAAAAGAGCGTATTATACATGGCTCCATGTATCTATAACAATATACCTGAAATTTTAAAAGAATTGCCACTTATAAAATTAAAAAAACAATTAACTAAATTTTTTAATAGATAAATTTTATTATTCTGTTCCTGAATTTCTTATCGACGAATTATAGAATTATTATAGAAATCAAATTATAGAATTATTAATTAAATTAATTATTAATTATTATTATTTAAATTATAGAATTATTATAGTAAATTATTATAGTTAATTGAGGCCGGTCGTGGCGCAGCGGCACGAGGTGTGACTGCAAAACCGACTGGTTGTGGGTTCGATCCCCACTCGAGGAGATGAAATATTTACTTAAATTTATATTTCCATTTCTTCGCTCTGGTGTCGAGGTTAAGCGCGGCGTTGAGTTTTGCCACTCAACACGCAATGCCTCCAGAATTTGGCAGAAAGTGGGGAACGGAGTGTCTTAACACTAGGTTCCCTCTGCCTACCCTGCTGTGTGCGAGATACAGCGTGAAGCTAATTTAATTTAATTTTAATTTATTATAGTAAATTATAGAATAAATACTCACACATATAAGTATGTGTGTGTATTTATACTATAATTTATATATTTACTTAACATAATAAGATTTACAATAAAAAAATTATCTTACATAATATAAAAATACACATAACTTAAAACTATAATATATTATAATAATTCTATAATTTTATTTATTCGATATTCTATAATACATTTTATTAATTTTATACCATAAAATATCACTTTAGTTATTTTTCCTTTATTGAATTCGAGTTTTATTTCTATAAACGGATTATTTGCCGATCATTTCCTGATTTGTATAGTTAAACTAAAAACATTAAATACAAACGATCCATAAATAATATATCGTTACATTCATTTGAAGTTCACTTGGAAAAGCAATCATAAATACATTATTAATTAGTAATAATTAACATACATAATATATTTAATACAAATATTATGATTGAGTTGTTTATGTTGGTTGTATCGGTAGTTGTATTTTTATATAAAATTAGCTTCACGCTGTATCCCGCACACAGCAGGGTAGGCAGAGGGAACCTAGTGTTAAGACACTCCGTTCCCTTCTGTCTGCCGAATTCTGTCGAGTGGCAGAACTCAACGTTTTTATATAATGGCGTATCATTTAATAGTAGTAAGAATAGAGTTCATTAGTACGTATTAAGAAAGGGTATAAAAATTTGAAAGTAGCGGGATATGAACCCACGCCTCTTTGGAAACCGTCCAAGCGTTCCGAGCAACTAAGCCATACGTTCTCCCCGCTATGTGAAAATTTTTATACGTTTTCTTAATAAGTATTTGTCTTTCCTAAGTATGGAATAATACTTTAAAAAATGTTAAAAAGAGGGTTAATTAGGTTATTTAGCTTCGGCATACTTTTATGATAAGGGCAATTGTGACTGAAGAAACGGATTCTTGCCAAATTGAAGCCAGTCGTGGCGCATGGGCACAAGCGTGTGACTGTAAACGCGACAGACTGTGGATTGGATTCCCATTCGAGGAAATTAAATATTTAATATTTGCTCTTTTTTCGGTGTGGTGTTGAGGCAAAGCGCGGCGTTGTGTTCCCTACTCACCACGCGAATTCAAAATGAGGAACAAAATTACCTTCCTGAGAACTAGGTTCCCCCTGCCTACACTGCTATGTGTGGGATATATGAAGCTAAAAAAATAAATTCGATGCCCTTTATTAAAGTGTTAAATCTAGGAATAGATTAGTGTTTATATGTTAAAAGTAAATTACTGATTATTATTGAAAAAATAATACCAAAAAAACTATTATAATACAATTATAACTGATTGTAATCGGTTCGAATTCTTATTAGTTGACATTTATTCATAAGCATATCATACCTGTAGTACCCATCTCTGTCCGATCGCGCGCTGTGCTGTCTCTCCACTCCGAGACGGTGAGGTAATGGCAATGTTGAGGATCGGCTTCCACCACCAGAACATTGGGATGCTGGTCCTGGTGTAGAGATATTTGCCATTTAAAGTATTTTTGTTCTGAATATCATATTTGCGAAATCGAGGGACAACGTAAAAAACTACTTTTCTCGAGTAAACTGCTCGTTAAAAATTATTTTACGTCACAAAAATCTTCTTTCTCAAAAACACTGTATATGTTTCAGGCTCACCGCTCATATTAATTATTATTTCATGGCGTTGAGGTCCACTACTCGTACAAATGTCTCGAATTCAGATGGAGAATTGAAAACAGAGAGTTTCGATACTACTTAACTCGTTGCCTTGTTTGTAAGCAAAGGTATTATTACAAGGGTCATAAAATCCATGTAAATGAAGTTACGGGCGGCAACTACATATCTATAAGTGATCAGATCTTTCTCGTCATTGATTGGGGTGGTTATACTAGTGGTGGTTGTACTACTATACATTTGTAGTAGTATTTTTAAAAGGCATTATATCATTTATTCTTTTTTGTTTTGAAAAAGACCTTTTGAGCTTACTTAAAGTGAAAGAGTATATAAAATATTCCTATTACTTTTTTACAGAATATTAGAGTAAGCAGAGAAAATGCAGTGTTATGAGATCTAGTTTTCTATTTTTCGCTAAAATTCAAGATGTTGTGTAAAATCAAACGGTGTCAATGCGCCATAATGACTAAATAACTTCTTACTAATAACTATATAAAATAATTAAATAGTAATAATAATAATAGTAATTAGTCTATAATTCTATTAATCCACTTTAACCATCATAGAAGAGGGAAATGTAACATTAATATTCTATAATCAATTTATTCTTGCAAAGACTATACAATAAGACTGTGAATACTTACGTCTACGAGGCGGATACGGGCTACGTTGATTCGACGGTGGCAAGTTGTCATTGTATTCTGTATCATACAAATTATTATAATATACTTATATAAATATATATATTATATATTTTAATATAATAAGAAGATAGAGGCCAGTCGGGGCGCAGCGGCACGAAGTGTGACTGTAAAACCGACTGGTTGTGGGTTCCCACTCGAGGAGATGAAATATTTATTTAAATTTATATTTCCATTTCTTCGCTCTGGTGTCGAGGCTAAGCGCGGCGTTAAGTTCTGCCACTTAACACGCAATGCCTCCAGAGTTCGGCATAAAGTGGGGAACGGAGTGTCTTAACACTAGGTTACTAGGTACAGCGTGAAGCTGATTTTTTAATATAATAAGAACGTGTGTTAGATTAAGGTAGGTTAGAATAATTATTTATTAACTTAACTAACTTAACTTAGCTTCACCCTTTATCCCTTGCGGGGTAGTCAGAGAGAACGGAGCGCCAAACGCTACGGTCTCTACATACCTCTTTCGCCTCGTCCACTGTCATCAACCTCTTCATACATGCCCTTCGGGGGGTCCTCATGCTTTTTACGTGACCTTCCTCCAGTATCTTTGATACTGTGNGAGGTAGGGGGAGACCTCGGTTGACCTTCTAAAACAGTATCAAAGATACTGGAGGAAGGTCACGTAAAAAGCATAATTATTTATTAATTGTTATTTATAGGTTATTACTTATCCTATCCATGCTTTCAATTATTATTTCCTTAAAAAAATATGAATATTTAATTAATCATAATATGCGATTAATTATTCACTGTTTTTGGTGTAACTTTTTTTTGTAACATTAAATTCTTAAGCGAACAAATTGTAAAAACAAGAGGTTATTGATCACATAAGTTAAATAATCTCTTTCTATTTTCTTTTTACGAGTAGGTCTCTCTCTATAAACGGTATGGTCATGAGAATATAGAAATTAATATAATTATTACTAACAATGCATAATAAATAGCTGCGAGACCACGCTGTTCCTGTTCCATTCAACACTTATGAATAAGTAAAGTGAAATTTATGAATAAGTAAAGATTAAGTTGTAATCAACACTCACCCAAATCCTCCATACTCTGGCTCAAGAGCGCTTCAAACGTATGAAGGCTGTAGCTTTCAGCGTCCATTCCTTTAGCAAGGGTATTGCGGAGGTGCATCTCGTACTCCAGCAGCAGCCGGGATGTGGGCGAGCCCGGCGCTGGCGTGGCGCTCGATTGCGACGCCTGACGTGACAGACACGGCTTCTGCTATGATATAAATAATTTATTATATTACATAACAATTATCAAATTCACTAAGCTATCTAGCCATTTTTTTAGTGATTAGTTTTAGCCTATTTTATAGTGGTTTAGGTCTAACCAGCTTCTGTCTTACCGCTCACTTATCCGTCATTAATCTTTATTGCCATTCTTTCATCACTTATTCGTTCGACGTGCCCAAACCAGCGAACATGTTCTTCTACATTCTCATCGTGACATTCTCGCTAGTACCTGCCATTTTGTATATCTCTTCGTTGTGGATTCAATCAGCTAAGCATTCATCTTTCATCTTCATCTCCACAACATTCATCTTTCTTTCATTCTTCTTCTGTAGTACCCACGTTCCGCTGCCATATACTAGCGTCGGTACCAACACTGTATTGTGTGCGGCCAAACATACAGCTGTGTTGACGTTTTGCCGTCTCATCAATGCAGCAAAACCACCGTTAGCCCTGTTATCGGTAGCAATATGCCGTTCCGCATCCATCTCGCATCTTCTATCTCTACTAAACATACTTCCCAAATATACTACTGTTCCATCATTCCGTCTTATCTTCATTTCTTTAATTTCTTTTTTTCTTTCTTTGAGGAATCTCGAATTAGAATAAAACTTACAATCATCGAGTTTACAGTAAACCACTATTATAGTTTAATATAATATTAAAAAAAATTAAATTAAATTAGCTTCACGCTGTATCCCGCACACAGCAGGGTAGGCAGAGGGAACCTAGTGTTAAGACACTCCGTTCCCCACTTTCTGCCGAATTCTGGAGGCATTGCGTGTTGAGTGGCAGAACTCAACGCCGCGCTTAACCTCGACACCAGAGCGAAGAAATGGAAATATAAATTTAAGTAAATATTTCATCTCCTCGAGTGGGGATCGAACCCACAACCAGTCGGTTTTGCAGTCACACCTCGTGCCGCTGCACCACGACCGGCCTCAATATTAAAATGTCAAAAATATCAAAAATTTGTTTAATAGCGGTGCAAGTTCCTGAAATTCTCTTGAGTGTAGAGCCGATGTCAAAAAGTAAAATATATTAAAGTATTCGTTACACATAGACGAAGATTTAGTATTTTAACCGACTCCAAAATATAGTTCTCAGTGTTTTTTATAAATATTAAAGAAAATTAATATGATTTGAAATTTATTGATCATCTCCCTTTCTTGAAATAATCATAAAAAATCAAATGTACATGACAATTTTACGAACAAATAGCGTCTTGGTTTGTGTTTGCGATTTTTCATCATCGGGTAAAAACACCCAATCGACTTTACCATGCATGATTTTATTTTTCATTTACAGCTTCCAATATTAAATTTAAATATATGAATCTTAGATCAAGCAAAAAAAACTATTTACTAAGTACAATAATTACTCACCACTCCATGATGATGTCTAGGGTCTCTTGGATCTCTTGGGTCTCTTGGGTCTCTAGGGTCTCTTGGGTCTCTTGGATCTCTTGGGTCCCTTGGGTCTCTATCACGTCGCTGACATGGCTCTTGATCGGAGTTGCCGTTAGAGGAAGATGGCGTCGTTGCGTAACATTGGTTATCGAACATCACGTTATCAGACGGTGGTGATAGATCTCGCTCTCCTCCACCTAGTTCTAAGTAAAGACCACGCCCAGGATATCCGCTAGGTGCTGCTCCCACCCCTACACCGCGGCTGGAATATATGCTTTTAATAATATATAGGTATTATAATAGAATATTTACTACATTGTTTTAAAAAAACGTGAGTTGTCGGAATTAATATTTAATAGGATATATATTTTCTCAGTAAATAATATCAGAACTTATTATTATATACCAGGCTGTGTTTCGGTAAATAATAATTATTTTAAGCATTAATATTTCAATATAAGTGTTGTAAGTTAATAGTAAAGAACCTGAGAGGAATAACATTACAACATAAATATCTTCGCTCTGATGTCGGGGTGTAATAATGCGCGGCGTCGAGTTCTTCCACTCAACATGCTATGCCTCCAGAATTCGGTGAAAAATGGGGACCGGAAGTGTTTTAATACTAGGTTCCCAGGTTTCCTTCGCCAACGTTGCTATATGCGGGCTTCACGCTGTACGTGAAGCTAAAAGAATAAGTATATAGATTTGAGCACATTCAAATAGGTACTCCTTTTTTTAAAAACATCTTCTGATGAAGTCACTTGTAAGTAATTAAGTCTGTTATAATAAACTCTCGGAATATAGTATTCATTTAAGTATTTTTTTTAAAAGAAATAAATATTAATTAATTTCTTAAAAACAGCAATTATTTTTGGGATAGTTTCAAAGCACTACACGACACGACATTAGAAAAGAACAATCTCACCAAATACCGTAATTGGAAGTAGAAAATTATAATAAGTGATTGATAATCAATGATTACCACATTTACAAAATTCTAAGAAAAGCCCATAAAATTGGGTGCTTTTGGGCTCAGTGGATCTTTCTTAAAAGGCGAATAAATTCAGAAGTAGATTAAGAAACGACAATGACGATGCCAATACTCACTTATTGGAAGAATACCGCTGCGACCCCTGCCTGCTGTTGTTATTGACGACGTGCGCATAGTGCCCATGATGCATATGCTGGCGGTGGTGCGAGCCGCATGTGGGCGGGCACTGTGTGCCGTAGCGCCGTCGTCCCATCTCTGGTGAAGTTACTGGGCTTTCAGTTGACGGCATCGGTTTGAGCATACGCTTTAGTGTGCTTGAATCTGGTGGAGGGTGTTTATTTATTATATGTATATATATTTACGCATTATCTATTTTTATTTACTTAAATTATTTTCATTTTCCTACTCTGGTAGACAAGGAGGGAATTGCATTGTATTTCGCCACTTAATAATACGCTATTTCTCAAAAATCGAGTGGAAACTGGGGAAGGTGTATTTTAAATCTAGAGGGATATCTGTCTGTCCTACTATCCGAGAAAAAGAGTAAAGTTAAAATGGTATTTTTTTTGGGATATGCTGCTAATTAATCGAAATCGTGGCAAGAAATGGCGCATCCATTTCTTGCCACGATTGGAATTTTACCATTATATTCTTTGAAATTGTTTAATAAAATCATGTTAATGATAACAAAATCATTTTCGTTAAAATTGTATAATTTGACCACAAAAACTGTTGACATTGTTTTTAAAGCTAAATATAGCGAAAAAACGACAAGATTTTTTTTTCAGATTATATGAATATGTATTGAGAAACTATTTAATTTATTATAGTCTTAATTCTAAGCGAAACTTAGTTACACTTATAATTGCTATTTTAAGAAATTGACTGACAGGATTTTATGTGTCCTTACTTACCCATATTCATGTCTTCGGTGCTCTTAGACTTTGTACGGCGCGACCCAGAAGTGTTGTTATTGATGATGTTGTGGTTATGCATCGTATGACGATCTTGTTCGCGAGACTATAAAAATATTTTATAAATTTCTAAATAAGTATATGTTAACAAGTGATTAATATAGATAAATAAATTATTTAAATAATCAATGTTTTATGCACAGTTTACAGTAACATGCTGAGACCCACACATCAGTCTCGTTAACAGTTACTAAACTTGTGTGAAAAGAGGAGAATGGAGTCAGACACACTAGATCGCTATGTTCCCTCTGCATTCCTACTATATGCGGGATGCAACGGGAAGCTAAAAATAATATTTTAATAAAAGCTAATATTATCAAGAATGTAGAATACGAGTATGTATAATGTAAGATATTTCAGCTCAGTTGGACACAGATAAGTGGGTCAAATTGAGCTTGAACGATTTCACATACACTAGAAGAAACAGCAACGGCAACTTAAATAAAAGTTTATAAATGACCATAATTTTACATTAAAAGAACATACTCAAAAGTTGAAAACTGTCCATTGTTGACACGTCTATATAATCTTGCTTTTCTTTTAAACATTCTTAATTATATCACAATTAAAAATATATGTATATATTTCTTTCACATTTCTAAGACTATAATTTTGCTCTGCTTCTGTAATTTCTTGTGTCTTTGAGTATAATTTACATGAAAGTTCTAATTGTCAGATTGTTGATCTGATATTTAACTATACTATGGAATACTTATAATATAATTTAAATTATTGTTATTTAATAACTCTAATAAAATTAACATAAATTCCATTAGTCTATTTAAATTGCATTACAATGTTAGAGCGTCTATGTTTTTTTCAGCTTAAAATAAATATGATTTTAGCAAGAAACTTGAAAGACCCAACTATTGTTATTAAACATATATAAATTCTACGCCTTGCCAGTGGAAAAGTTACTTACAGATTCATTGCCGTCTCCATAGTCGACACTTTTCGGCATGTGTTGCAAGTGTTCCTTAGAGCGTGTGGAAGTCGCCGATGATTTAGATGAAGTGAGAGTACCACCGGCTTGGACTCCCTCAGATTTTAGATCTTGGCCGTGCTGGTTGGTTTGACCGCTGCTTGTTTGACATTCTTCATTAGTCTGGAAAAGAAAATTCATTCGTTTTAATTGTGATTTTATACTTTTATATTTTATGTTTAGAAAAATATGGAATATATTATTTATCCATATTACTACTTAATTATGCCTTATTAGTAATATATACATTTGTATAATTATTTTATTATTTTGACAATAGGCAGATTGGGACCACCATCCAATAGCAATAAAATGTATTATATGTTATGGGATATGTCTTTTCAATAAGAACAACTTTTGTTCCTACAGATTTGTTGTCACAGTTGTCCATTTCGAGATATATGAAACAAAATTTTAGTAAAAAATATAATTAATATAAAGTTTTTATTATGCTTATTACTTTTATTTTGCCTCGGACATGTTGCCCCAATAACCCTTGACGAAACCCTGCCTTCGACGCAAGAAGAACGGAAAAGTGGGGGGATCTTATTGTATTGCGATCGAAGCATGGAAATCGTTGGGCTCTCATGGTGCTTATACTTACTAAATTTTTTAACCATATCTTGAACACTGGAAAGATACCATACCATTTACAAGGAAAGGGGCAATGTTCAGGATTGTGGTAGTTACAGGGGCATTAAGCTTATGAGTCAGCTCATGAAGCTCTTCGAGCGCATCATCGACCTCAGGCTTCACCGAGAGTGTTCCGAGTCTCAATTTCAGGATTTCAGCCAGAATCGGATACTATGGTTTCCATTTTTGCTCTGAGAACTTTGAAGGAGGCATACAGGGTAAAAAAGAGAGCTCTGCATATGGCCTTTTTAGATCTGCAGAAGGCCCTTGACTATGTGCCTCATCAGTGTATCTAGTATGCATTGTGATCCAAAGGGATCCCTGAGGCATACAGAGAGATTATCAGATATATGTACCACGACTCTGCTTCTATGGTTAGGACTGCTGTTGCCGACAATTAACCTCTCCAGATTACAATAGGGGTTCAGTTCTTATTTAATGTAGTGCACGAATATGCACTATATAACGACCAATGAAAAACATTACATATTTTATTACAACAAAAGTGATGCATTTCTATTGGCCCCTTTTTCGGAACTTATTACAATTATATCTCTGAACGGACAAATTCAACAAGAAAGCTATCATGACAAAAGTTAAGTACTATTGGAGGGTGATCCCAATGTCGATACATTTCTACCCATTGTCTTTAATAGACATATCTTCAATTTAGCAAAAATATTAATAACGCAAAATAAGCATGTAATTGTTATGGAAATTTATCATATTCTTACTAAGCATAAAAGCCATTGTAGCTTTTATATAAAAAAAAACATTACTTACGCTGGTAGCATGTGTGCCGACAGAAGCAGTAACAGTTTTGGGAGCTGTTGATGTGTTGGTGGTCATAGTTGAGGTTTCCTGAGATTTTGGTGGGCGTGATGGCGGTTGAGACTCTGTTTGACGAGCAGCAGCTATAATAATGAGATTATTTTAATTATTCATCTTTTAGAATTCTCTAGAATTTAGAATTATCGACTAAGTCAGATTCTACGCCAAAAAACGAAAAAAAATATTACAGATTTACAAATCTGCAATATTAATCAAAATTGATACCTTATGGGAACTTTGCTAGTTAATAATTAATTGTATTTAGGATCTATTCGTCTTCGTGTAAAAGTCACTAGTCACAATGTCTAATTTTTATTCGGCTTAGGTGAAATTTTTTTATCCCTGTAGCTCAACATTTTTAAAATCTATCCTATCGAAGTACTAACGTTTCGGTGGAGCCTGCGTGCTCTGCGGCTGTGCCCCGCCGACGTTGTCGTACAGCGAGGTGGAGGACGTGGCGGCGGCGACCTTGTCCGCGCGCGCCGCGCCCGCATCTGTTTCAATGGCACGTGTAGTGGTACGCGGCAGAGTAGACGACCCTAGCCCAAAACATAAGTGTTGTCAAACCATGGTGTGTTTGACTATATTCTGAATTTTCAAAGCACTATTATTTTTATACTGTAGTTACCTACTGAATAGTAGTTGTTTTCCACTCTCTGCTCATTTTTGCAACTACTAGGTATCAGAGCCCTTTTGTCTTACTAGGCCAGAGAAATGTAAATAAATAGAATATAAGCATTCCTATGTACTGTGATTAAACCTAAAACTATGAATTGTACAGTATGAAAACTGTCTACAGTTTGAAATAATTTCCAGAAATACTTCTTCCTCGGCTGCACGAATTTCATATAAAATACATAATATGTATATTCTATATACAAAATAGAGTTTTTATAACCTGCGTTTTCAGAACTACACTACTATCTTTTAAAGATATTTTTTATGCTCAATAAAGGAAAATCCGTCTCAACTGCCCAACTGGCCAAATCTCGGCTTAAATCAAAATATTATAATACCATATTATAAATATTTTGCGGTCAGTCGCGGCGCAGGAGCACAAGCATGTGAATATAAACGCGGCGGGTTGTGGGTTCGACTCCACTCGAGGAAATGAAATAATAAATATTTTCAATTATTCGCTCCGGTGTCGAGACAAAGTGTGGCGTTTTACAACTCAACACGCAATGCTTCCAGAATTCGACGGAAAATGGGAAACGGAATGTCTTAACACTAGGTTTCCTCTGTCTGCCCTGCTGTGTGCGGGATATAGCGTGAAACTAAAAAAAAAATTTTATTTTAATATAATATGTATTTTTAATGAATTTTTGGGGTAATTTTACTCACGGTAACGAGGATCCTGAGCCCTGAGGCGGGCATATTGCTCTTGTGTCATGCAGGTGCATTGCGGTTCGCGGCCATAGGTGAGACTGTGAAAATCATATAATATATATTTTTTAGTTATTTTTTATTTTTAAAATCTCGATTTCAGGATGAAATTCGATGATTTTCGCGGCGTTGAGGTCTGCCACTCAACACGCAATGCCTCCAGAATTCGGCAGAAAGTGGGGAATGGAGTGTCTTAACACTAGGTTCCCTCTGCCTACCCTGCTGTGTGCGGGATACAGCGTGAAGCTGATTTATGATTTCAGGAATTAATCATTTCTAGATTAGAATTGTAGTTGGTATAGTTATGTCTTTTTGTAAATGAGTAATTCAATTGGCAATCTGTATAATTCAGGTATTTTATATAATATCTCGGCAATGTGTAAAATACCCGGGGCGTCCAGGAAATGTATGAAATATTATAAATATTATTGTCCATTACATACTTTACCTAGGTAATGAATAAAATTCCTAAGGATTGTATAGAGAACCTGCTGTTCCATCGGCAATATGTAAAATAAATAGGTCTTAGTTTATATTCCTATATTCAAAAAAACAAAACCCGGGCAGAAAATACAAGCTGCCTCCTGCCTCACATTATATAGAGTAAGTAGTTAATTTACAAGCTGTAGCGGTATACAAGACCAACAAGGAACATAAAAAGAAATATTACCTGGCTATGGTTTAATTGAAAATATTTGTACCTGGTGACACAGTACTGTAATACAACTATAAAAAGGGTCAAATCTGTTATTGATTTTTTTTGCCTCACGCTGTATCCTGCACATATCATCGTAGGGTAGGTTACCTTAGGAACCTAGTGTTAAGACATTCTCCTTCCATTAAGATACAAGTGAGGGAAAGAAAGAAATTAAGTCTTATTTCTTTAATCAATAATTAATACTAATAATTACTAACTACGAATATTCAAATTTATCTCCAGACATGGCACTACTTAATAACACAGCAATATACCAAATGTATTAAATTTAAAGAACAACCAATGGTGCGAATATCACTCCTTTGCTTTCCGAATATAAAAAGTTTATAAATGCTTTATAGATGTTTAATGAATAATTATAGAACTTTAGTATTCAACTGTGCAAGAAGCCAAAGACAGTGATTTACATTGCCGTCATTACGAGCGAAACCTAAAATTTAAGAAATACTTTTCATCACAGATATTGCAAGAAACAAAATTGATGAAGTGGGAACTTTGTTAGTTAATAAATAGTTGTATTTACTTTTTTTTTTTTCATTTAGTAATTAACATTAATAAAGGATAAGGTGATAGGATTCGAGTTATATGGACACTTCCCATTGATGTATATCATTATTTAAAGCAGGCCATCTGTGGATCAGTGGCACAAGCGTGTGACTATAAAGGCGACGGTTGTGAGTTCGATTCCTACTCGAAGGAGTAAAATTTTTGATATTTTCATTCCCTCATTCTAGTAACAAGTTAAAGTGCAGTATTGAGTTTACTCCAGAACATTAGGTTCCCTTGTTCCAGAAGAATAAATAAATACACTATGTTTGAAGTTAGTTTAAATTTAAAATTTGAGATAGATATATGTGTATATGGCTAATTGAAGTAAATTTAGTTATATACTTTAAGCCTAAAAACCGTGCCAATATTAAGTAATTAAGTATTAATATATATATATAATAATATTAAGTATTTTTTATATAGCTGAGTAAGTGAGGAACAGAGTGTCTTAACACAAGGTTCTCTCTGCCTACTCTGCAGTCTGCGGGATACAACGTTTATAGCATTTTTTTTAGCTTCTGAAAAATATATATATTCCTTAAATACCTAGATCGGTTAGGGCTGGCTGGCGTAGAGACTGGTTTCCTCTTAGTCTTGAATTTCTGCTTAGCGCCAGGCGGCTCCAGCTTCAGGCTGTAGCTCGAGGAGGCCTTTCGTGAGAATTTGAATGATGGTGACTAAAATCACAAAAAGCCGGACGCATGTTAATGGCCTTACGATGAGTTTGGTGATCAATGTTTTGTTCTTGCTGTCTTCTTATGCATTCTTGTTTGATTTTCTCTCTTCACTCGTTTAATGATCGAATGTATAGACTAATGCATGTATATGAAAATTTTAATTAAAAAAAAATATGGTTCTGTTTGTATTTTGTTTGTGTAAATATTGCAATCAATTTTCTATTTATTCTTATATAATTTTTTTTTCATTGACTTTATAAATGTGATGTTATAAAACAATTATACACATTTAATAGATTTTTAAGTTATATTATTATGTCTACATTGTCAAAATAAATTATTTATTACAATTTTTATTAAAAATTTATAATTTATACAATGTATGTTCTTAAATTTCCAATTAAATGAAACCGCCATTCCGAAAAAATCTACTTTCAATTTTAACCCATTAGACTGAATAGATTAATAGAATACCGTATATTTATATGTAATATTATGTATACAATCAAAATAAATGAATTTAAATAAATAGGTAATATATCACTTACGCAACATTCTCTAAATTGTTTGGCGTCAATAGGTGATGTAAAATTAAGCCCCCATGTGTCGTTGGTCATCGGATCTTTCCAGTATACAAAACATTCTGACGCCTGACCAATACGAGTACCTGAAAAAATATGGTAAATCTTATTAAGAATTATTTTAAATATATTCATTTTTGATTTGAGGTGAGTCGTGGCACAGCGGCACGAAGTGTGACTGTAAAACCGACTGTTTGTGGGTTCGATCCCCACTCGAGGAGATAAAATATTTACTTAAATTTATATTTCCATTACTTCGCTCTGGTGTCGAGGTGAAGCGCGGCGTTGAGTTTTGCCACTCAACACGCAATGCCTCCAGAATTCGGCTGAAAGTGGGGAACGGAGTGTCTTAACACTAGGTTCCCTCTACCTACCCTGCTGTGTGCGGGATACAGCGTGAAGCTGTTTTTTTTTCATTTTTAAGGCAGCCGTGGTGCAGGGGCAAAAGGTGTAACTGTAACGCGACGGTAGTGGATTCGATCCTCACTCGGAGGAATGAATTATTATTTATTAATACTTCATTTATTCACTTTGGCACCAAGGCAAAAAGCCCAGCGTTGAGCTCCGCCACACAACATGCAATGTCTCGAAAAATTCGGTAGAAAGAACGGAGTGTCTTAGCAATAGGCCCTCTCTGTCTCTCCTGCTACATGCAGGATGAAGCTGATTCTTAATAAACGATTCTTGACATTAGTTATAAATAATATAAATAAAACTAAAAATAAACTTGTTTATAAATATGATGTCCCAAGCACAAAGATAATAAGCGTTCCCCTAATTTACTATTTTAAGCAGCACGTCGGGAAACATTTATTTAAAGCTCGAGTAGAGAATAAATTCTATAAAGGATTTTCTCCCAAAAGATATTTTGGACGATCCATATCAATAAAGCACTTCCATATGGACGGTGCATTATTGATTCTAGGACAAACATTGGAATTCATTATAACTTACGACATTCAAAAGGAAATAGAAGATGCAATATTCAGTTTCCTCATATATGTGAATTTCGGTCAATTATCCGTGCACCATCTAGTGTAAATTTAAAACTAGGTTACAGCGGCCGACATTGCTACTTTCAGGTTCGCTCGTAAAACTCACTACTATGTAGGTAGTCGAGAAAAATATTTGGCTTTACGTTAAAATATGAAAACACAAATTTCGTAAACCACATTTAAAATAGGCACGGATTGATGGCGGAACTACGTGAGTACACTTATTATTGTTTTATTCTTACATTTCAAAAATAATGCAAAAATAGCAAGATTACGATATCAATTTAATTTTAATTAAATTCAATATTAGTTAGATATCTATAAACCAAAATACTTATTTAGAAAACGTATAAGAATTTGAACGTAGGACCCGCACCAAGAGTTTCCAAGAGTCGCGGGTTCAATTCCCGCTACGTTCATTTTTTATACGTTTTCTAAATAAGTATTTTTCTTTGCCAAGTGTGGAATAATACGTTAAAAATATTTATAAACAAATAAAAATAACGTACCAGGTTGCAATAGTCTAACGTCCAGTATCTTATCGACTTGGGAGTTGTAAGCGGTGATATGGAACACGCACTCAGGTGAATCTTGTATACAGGTGATGTTCACCGGAACTAAGTCCTCGGACACCTGCTGCCACTTGACAGTGCCGGCTCCGCTTGCCGACACGTGGAATACCTCAGCCCAAAGTCTGTAAAATAGTTTTAATTAAACAAAGTAATGGATAAAATCATGTTTAATTTTCGACATTAAATATATGTATACAAATAGTTACATAATAAATCCCTTTAATATCTATTAGCAAAATTAATATTTTACAGTTACCTAATTAAAAAAGCAATGTTGTTTTAGATATTTTTCATATTCAAAAGTACTTGTATAAATAAATAAAATGTGTTAGCAAGTAAATATGAAAATGAATACTGTAATAAATATTTTACAAACGCGACACAAACGATATCGCTTACATACTTCGCCTTTATGGGTTATATTTATAAGAGAGAGATGTAATATAGTGTCAAGTGACAGACAGTTTACAACTCTATAATTATTCGTGTACGACCCACTTGCCTCCACAAGGATTGCATGTCACATGTGAGCTCATACATGTTTGAGTGGAGGACGTGCATGGCAGGAGTTGTTTATTGACCCAGAGCTCACAAATTACCCCACAACATATATAATTAACCTTTATTTCAGTCATGGCTTTGAATTTATAAAATTTTTATAAAAGATTAATTTATTTTTCTGGGAATAAATTTTAGATCTTCTGTGAATAAATTTTAGATCTTCACTAAATGACAAGATTTATAATTTAGTTAAAGTAAATTTAATTCATTTTTTAACAAATATGTAGTGTTCATATATTCATTGTTTTTATTGTTGAAGAGCTTATTAAAATCTGATATACAAAATAGAATTAATAATCAACGCTAAACTCAGTTTTATTAAATGTTTAAAATATAAAAAACAATCTCAAGGTAAACATAATTTGTTCTTGCTTTTGTTTTTAAACAGTTTCTATATACATATTTCATCTGACCAAAATATATAATTTTTCAGAATTAGAATGCGTCTTTACTTAAAACTTATGATATTAATTATCAGTCGAACCAGTCGTGGCGCAGGGGCACAAAGTGTGACTGTAAAACTGAGTGGTTGTGGGTTCGATCCCCACTCGAGGAGATGAAATATTTTACTTAAATTTATATTTTCATTTCTTCGCTCTAGTGTCGAGGCAAAGCGCGGCGTTGAGTTCTGCCACTCAACACGCAATGCCTCCAGAATTCGGCAGAGAGTGGGGCACGGAGTGTCTTAACACTAGGTTTCCTCTGCCTACCCTCTAGTGTGCGGGATACAACGTGAAGCTGATTTATTTATTTTTATTTTATTTAATTAATTAACCGTAAAAGATGTCCATCTCGTCTACGGGAATTCTGCCACGGGCTGTCCTCATAGCGGTACGCCTTGCGGAGGATGGGCGCGCACGAACACGATGACAGCTTGTTGCCCATCGTGCGCTGGCCGCACTCGGCGCACGTTACTACACTGCCTGTTTTTAACAATTATATAATATATAATAATTAATTCATGTTAATAATCATTAAAGGAAATGTGATAAAAATTGGAAAAAATGAAGTTAAGTTTTGAACTTTGTCCAGGAGTTTCGAATACATCACAGTAGTCTTACTTAAGTGTTTGAAACATCAGGTTTAATAAAACATTTTTTTCTTATATCACAATCTAAAAGTAAAAACGTTGTATGGAACACTTAATCCTGAAAAAATGTTATATTATGTGCATGAAGTGTACATAATTATAATATATTTATACTATAATACACGTTTTCTATTTTATCTTAGGGGAAATATTATGCACCAAGTGACATTTATCTTTACTGGAGGGCGAGGCTCATTCAAAAATATAAAAATAGTTTTAGTACTGTTTTTTTTTTTGTTGAAAAAAATGAATGCTGAGCCAGATTAATTAAAATAAAATAACATAATATGTATGTCTAATCTACATAATATTATATGATATTTGTTTAATTTTAAAATAAATCTATTTTCATATTTTAATGTTATAGATGAAAATATACGGCACTGAATTTTGCTACTCAACACGCAATGCATAAACAATTGCGGCGGCAAATGGGAAAAGGAAGTATCTTAATGAGAACGGAATGTTTTAACGCCAGGTTCCCAGGTTCCTTCTGCCCACCATGTTATATCCGGAATACAACCTGAATTTAATCAATAAAAAAACGGAAATAGGAGTTACAGTTACCCGTGGTCCCGTGATGTCACCAGGTGCCATCGGAACGCGAAAGGGAGTGTCCACGGTTGAGACTCTGCGAGCGTTGCGTTCCGTGTCTGTAGTGATGTTTCACAACTCCATGCTGAAATCGTACTTATTCTTAAAATATTATTACACGTAACAAAAATCGTTCACATTTTCTTTTACACACCTATAAAGTGATAGTAAAAAAATATTATTTTGAAAATTGCGTATTAAACACCACAACAATAATATATTTAAAAAAATATTGTATTTTATTGTATCAATAAATATAATTTTTAAAGCAATGATGTTTTGACAATATTTATTTATATCGAATATATATTTATAACATTATTATGTATACAATTAATTAATTTTATAAGAAAAACATTTCTTAAAAGTTATTTTACTATATAATTTAAAGCCACAAAATCGCAAGAGAACATGCTTATATAAAATCAGTCATCACTACATCAAACTTGTTATAAAAATAAGAAAGAAAATATGCTTCATTCAAATTTTACGCTACTTTCAAATTTATATACGTTTTCTAAAAAAAGTAAAAAAAATATACTAATATGTTACGCATATTACAGTGTTTTAGTGATGATTGATATTTATATGTTATTTAATAAATGTGTTATTTAAATATGATATTTATGTCTTATGTTAAATGAAGTGGACATGCATGATTAGAAAACTAAAAACTTACGGGTATATATTAGGTACTTTGCTCAAAATCTTATAAGTCAATACCAAGGTAGCACTACTTGTCATTCCTAAATAGATAACAAAATGTAGACAGATGCGTAAAACGCGATGATTCACATTCAATTCATAAGATCACCACAACCTGTACATTCTTGCATTAATTATACATATTTGTCAAACGCAAAATGGGTGTACGAGAAGATACTACTTACGTCATATTTCTAATTCTATTATATTAAACTGTATAAGTACTCTTTACACACATTTAATTTAACACAAAAGTGCTCTACTCTATTTGTAATATTGCGGCATTGATACTAATAACATTTCATCGGCATCTCTTTAAGAAAATTATATGTTAAATCTTATTTTTTAAATTATTTTAAAATAAATAGTGTTTTTTTTTATAAAAACTGGTCAATAATTACTTTATTTTGTGTTCGAAGCCCTATGGACTACATCGTGCCCGTGGGTGACCTTAATCTGTAGGCGTCAAGCATCAATCAAGTAGGTAAGTTAATAACACGGCCCTGATTGCATCATCTAAGCATCTTATCAAATTATACAATAGTTAAACGTACAGTTGTTTGATAGACGTATCTTATATATTATTATTGATATTACATTTTTTTAATTTTTTACTTCACAGCTCAAATTCCTTTTATATTATATTATATCGAAAATCTAATCTATACTTTTAAATAGCAATTAAAATTCAAAAGCCACATAACAATATGTGGGTCAGCCCAGTTTGGCTTCCCAGTTTAATGTTGACTAGACTAGAATTACTTTTATGTGACATACTTCGATTTAACTGTTAGTCATTAATCCCCAAGTGAGATGTCATTTTCAATTGACAACATGTATTTATTTATTTTTAAGTTAAGCGCAGCAAATACCATGTTGTCTGATTATGGCAAATTATACAAATATTATAATAAAACCAGCGAGTCGCGTTAAAGAAGCTAACATATTTACAATATTAACTTATTTTTCAATAGTATACATATATTTTAACACATCAATGGAAAATGCAAATTCAAATTACGTGTATCAATATAAAATTGAAACGTATGTGACAGCCACCACTCCAGAAATAGGATTATTAAATATTTATTTATTAGTTTTAGTCAAATGTGTACATGCATAGGGTTGCATTGCGTTACTGTGCATACATTTTTATGTTTATTTCAAATAATTTTATTTTGTATTTATTTATGGCCACATTACAAAAATACATCAGGACGTAGGGGAAACAAACACTCCATGTGCAAATTAATTTAAAGGTACTACGAACCTCGAAATTGTTCCAATTTTGCGCAGAAAATTTAGCAGCCTCCACGCTTTCTTTAGCACCCATACTTATATATTCGTGATATCACTCGAAGTCAAATGAACTATGACAATTCGGTTTCGATGCGTATGTCGAGCGGTTCGTGACACTGTGACAATGTGCGCTACAACTGTGCTCACTGTGGAGATTCGAGTTGAATAAACATTAAATACCTCAGAAGTCGCTCGTTCGTTAAGTTAAAAATTCACGGCGGCGAATAGTATATGAGGGGTGTCCGATGCAGCGAGCAGGCGCACGGGCGCCCCCGGTGCAGGCGCGGCGTGTAAACACCGCCAGCTGCTTCCGGGCCTCCGCAGCCCGAGCTGCTCTCTACCTGGCGCTCTCGCCTCGACACCGACGAAACGCCGGCCTCTACGGCACGGTACAACGGGCGGGTCGGCGAGGCGACGCCGGGACTTAGTAAAATGTCAGAGCAGACTGGGTCGCGAGGCGAGGAGCGTGCGTGGCGGCGCTGTCGCGCACGGTCGCCGGCCGCCGCCGCGCACCGCCCGCCCGCCGCCGCCCGCCGCTGCCCGCCGCCGCCCGCCGCCGAGACGCAGCGACGCCCAAACGTAGCGAACGCGACGGCCAGCGCCCACCGTCCTTTTAATTTTTACTAAATACTTAAAACTATTTTGCTCTATAATTATCGTTTTAAGCTTTTTCGAGATACTTCGTTTTGGATTTTACTTTAACACTACAAATGTAGTACGGAGTTAGGTTTCATACGAATTATGTTCATAAATATATTGAGATTAAGAAGATCATCAATGGGCGTTCGGAGAGGTACGGCGTGAGAGGGGGATGCGCGCGCAACCTGCCCGAGACATTCGATTTTGGTCCATGACTGTTGGAAGCTTACTGTGGCCCACCGAGATATTTAATAGTTCATTCTAGACTATGACAAAACTTGCAAATATTGGACATTTTTTATATAATAACATTTTTATTGAAATTTTACTGCAATATTTGTCGTGCAAAATTCATAATGGGTATTATAATGGTTGATAAGTAAAGAACACTGATTAATATTTGATTCTAATTCCAATTTGTAAGTTAAAGATATAAAAAAACCATTACTTATACTTAATATTAGGTAAAATTTAATATGTACATTTTTTTAGGGTTCCGTATCTCTAAAGGTTTAAACGGAACCCTTATAGGATCACTTTATTGTGGTCTATCCGTCTGTCAAGGTCATTTATCTAGAGATCACGTCGATTCAGGTCCACGGTCTTTTGAAGCACAGAAAAAAATAATCTTCTAAATCAACGCAATCAAAAGATATGAGCATTTATGTATAGTTTTTGTTGCATTTTGTATGAAATTCACCGTGTAATCAAAATTTATAGGGTACTTACTCCCGGTGGACTTACAATTATGAAATTTGACACGGAAGCCTCGGTAGACGAGTCCGACTCGCACTTAACCAGTTTTTTTTTATTTTAAAAATTTACAATTACATTTTTAGATATCACGCTGTATTCCGCACACAGCAGGGTAGGCCGAATTCTGGACGCATTGCGTGTTGAACTGTGCAACTCATTCTTTTTCTTGACACCAGAACGAAGTAATGAAAGTATTAAATATTTCATGTCCTCGAATGGGGATCGAACCCACAACCAGTTGCATTTACAGTCACACGCTTGTACCTTACCGCCACGATTGGTCTCTAGATATCATTTAGTTGAAATGTAATATGGAAAATACATACTGAATTTAGTATTTTCAAATATGTTTACAAGTAACCTATAGTAAGATAATAATTATATTTTCAAAAAATATATTCCTAAGTCAAAAATTTAAAGTGCTTAAAAATTTTATATTTTTATTTCTACAGGCAAGCCAAATATCTTTCTTATTTTCTTAGACTCGAAAGATAACGGCTGTCCGGGGTAACAGAATTAACTTCAAGAAACTACATAACCTAGTCTCAATGACATTATCTAGTAAATCTAAAAGGGAGATTTTTCCTGAAAAGAAATTTAGTAAAATTATTTAAAACTTTCTTTAAGACTTCCTACTATAAATTAATTATCATACAATTTATAATTTTTTAGAGTTCCCTACTTCAAAAGGAAATAAAGGAATCCTTATAGGATCCCTTTGTTGTCCGTCTGTCCGTCTCCCAAGACCATTTATCTTAAGATTACGTTTCGTCGAGTTCGTGTTGAATCGAGTTGAATCGAGTTTTTAAGTCAATGCAATCAAAAGTTACGAGCATTTATGCATCATTTTCATTTTGTATAAAATTTGCCGAGTTATTAAAATCTATAAGATACTTTTCGTTGACCTACACTTAAAAAAATTTGGCACGAAGTGATAAGTTACAATAAAAATAAAGAAAAAATCTGAAAAGTGAAATGTTATAGGTACGTCATAGAAAAAATCATAACAAATATATTTGTAGTCCATTTCATACAAAATGAGTGCATACGTCCTCAAACTTTATTTTTTCTTATTTTATTGCATCTCTTAATCTAAACATATAGGATATTTTCGTAAGCCTAAATTTGGCAAAAAGTGAGAACTTGCAGTACAAAAAGGAAAAGAATCAGAAAAATTAAAAATATATAATATATTTATATTACAGAAGATAATATAAACTATTACAAACTTATTATTGTATTTCACTTGATACAAAATGAGTGCATGCCTGCACGCTAAAGTTTGTCAAGTTTTAAAGCTGTACTTTCCTTTTACCTACAATCCTAAAATTGGTACGGAAACCTCGATGGGCAAGTTCGCCTCGCACTTGACCGATGTTTCTATATTTATAAATAATTACCTAATGATGTATACCTCAGAAGAAACTTGTATTTTTGATTTATAGTTGTCAATATTATGCTCATATTTGTTAGGTAAGAATAGTCTGTAGTCTCACCTCTCAATATTAAAATTATGATCAGGTACAAAAACGACAAGATTTAGTTATCTTATATACATAACACATGGTTAACAGCGAAAAATAATTAAATGTCATAAAATATAGTAAAATATTATAGAAAGAAAACAAACCTATTAATTCACTATGTAAGAGAAACAGACTTATTGTTTTGATTGTCACTTATTGGTTATCACAATTTTATAAATGTTAAAATATTATAACTAATAAATCATAATTCTAGAAATTCAGAAGATTATAAAAGTAAAAACAGTGTTGCCACTACTGTATTGCTAATTGGTAAGTGTAATGAAGCAAAATTAAATTCCCGTACAAAAACACACTATGCAAATAATAATACAAAGATTGTCCTAAGTTAAAGTAAAATATGAAACGTATTAATGATGATATATAAATAAAATATGAAATGTATTAAGTTGGCACCGCAAATTAAGATAAAAAAACGTTAAAAAATACTTTCAAAAAATTTAATCGATTTCAAAACTATACTTATACGCATAAACTTAAGCGAAAACAAAATTTTAGAAAATAACATTTTAATAGATAGTATTTCAGTATAGTAGGCCACAGTACCCAAATACCCAAATAATTTGATATTGTATTAAACAACTAGCCTTCTATAAGTCCATATAATATTGAAAAAATTGTCCCCTAACTCCTAATCCTAGAGGTCTACTATCATCATTAGCTCAGAAATGTCATGAGATGATGACTACAAGAACCAAATATATAATTTTCATAAGAAATTTCATGAAACACATACTGTAAAATTCAAAAGATTCCCTCGAATTCTATGGAATTTAATCTTCAGATCCTGGCTTGGTGGTAATGGGACCAATGGGAAAGTACGCTCGTTGAAATAAAAAAAATATTTTTATTTCATTCCACGTATGACGAATAAATCGACGGACGAACATAAAAAAAATTGTTAACAAATATAGAACCTCTTCTTTTTTGAAAATGTATAAATTAAAAAAACCGGACAAGTGCCAGTCGGGCTCGCCCACCAAGGGTACGTACAAAATTGGAGGTTTCGAACTTTTTATGAAATTCAGGCTTAACTTAGCCTTAGCCATTAGACTTTAATACAAAATTTTGCCCCCCTTTAAGGCTATTATTTAGGATTTAATCAAAAATGTATAGTTTTCAAATTTTCATAATTCTAGGTTGACTGGTGGTACTTCCTGTATGATATTAATTTTGATTCATCTTTATAGTATGGAAATACGGGTTTTTTACTATTTAAGGTTATTATTTTTTAGAATTTAATTACAAATATATATTTTTCAGATTTTATTCTGAACTACTACTGGCTGTAGATGCTCGTTGTGAAATTTCATAATAATAGGTTAACCAGAAGTATCCTTTTAATTTTGATTCCCTTATTGTCAAAATACGCGTTTTTTGCTATTTAAGGCTCTTATTTTTTAGGATTTAACCACAAATGTATGGTTTCAGAATTTTTCCTAAACTAGTACTACCTGTAGAAGCTAGCTGCCTAATTTCATAATTTTAGTTTAACTTCAGAACTATCCTATTAATTGTGATTCCATTTATAGTGTCAAAATACACGTGTTTTGCTATATAAACGACCATATCTTTTTTTTAATAAATTTAGAAATAAGTTGTTTTCCGGAAATTATGAGACCGTCGATCTAGGTTTGAATTTCAACTCATTATCTCCAAGCGTTCCTTAGATCAAGGCTCTTGACAGACAGACAGACGGACAACAGAGTGATCTTATAAGGATTCCTTTTTTAACCGACTTCTGTAAGAAAAAGAGGTTATCAATTCGACTGTATTTTTTTTTAAGTTTGTTACCTCGATGAACCGATTTTGATGATTTTTTTTGTAAGCTAGTGTTTCTCGTGCGGTCCCATTTTTTTAGTCCATTTCTGACAATGATATCTATGAGAAAATCTCATAAGTGTTAAATTTGCATTAAGTATGTGTGCGACAAATGGACGAATAACTCAATATCACGCCAACCAACTCCAATGTTTTCTTTTTATTTGAAAGGATACACATCAAGGATAGTTTGGTGAAAGTTTGGTTAGGTTCTGATTACGGGATCTAGTTGAAAATGGTAACCGTGACAAAATCAGATAAGTGTTAAATTTGCATTAGGTATACGCGCGGCAAATGGACGAATAACTCAATATCACGGCAACCGATTCTGATGATTCTTCACGACGACTTCAAAATTATAAATTCTTTTTTTAATTATTTTTGTTCAACAAAATCAAAGTACGTTTTACTTTATATAACATTATTTTTTACTTTTTAGTTGTTGTTTGAAATCGGTTTTTATTTGTTAAAAAATAATTTATTCCTTAAAAGGTACGGAATCCTAAAAATGAACTAGAATTGGTTAAATTAGCACAGATTTTCTAAATAACATTTAGATTTTAAGAGTACTGTTCTGATTGAATAAATAAATTATTTAAAAAAAAATAAATCAGCTTCACGCTGTATCCCGCACACAGGTAGGGGTAGGGTAGGCAAAGGGAAGCTAGTGTTAAGACACTCCGTTCCCCACTTTCTGCCGAATTCTGGAGGCATTGCGTGTTGAGTGGCAGAACTCAACGCCGCGCTTAACCTCGACACCAGAGCGAAGAAATGGAAATATAAATTTAAGTAAATATTTCATCTCCTCGAGTGGGGATCGAACCCACAACCAGTCGATTTTGCAGTCACACCTCGTGCCGCTGCGCCACGACCGGCCTCAAATAATTAATTATTTAATTGAGTTAAATAAATTATTATCACCAATATTTATATAAATGCCAAATTTTCATTAACTAAATTAAAAAAATTGTGTTATGGCCTGCGGGATACATTGTGTCAGTAAATATCGTGATTTTTCAGGAAAATAGTAAATACATTTTAAGTTCTATGTGTATTCCAAAATGCATTAATTATAGAATGGGCACAAAGTTAATTTAATAAATACTCAACAAAGAGATTCTTATAGCGCTGTACCTCTATTCCAGAAAAGTCCTCCACTAAAATCAACTAAATATACTAAACTTTATGATTTTGATAAAATTTACTATATGTTTTGATATAACTTACTCTATGTTTTGATAAAATGCTAAAAAATATGGACATTGCAGTTAATTACTTTTAAGGTACAATAAAAGATAAGATAAACATTGTTAGTATTTGGTTTGGGCAACTTTAGTTAACGTTAACATCACATATATATATATATATATATATATATATATATATATATATATATATTATACATACACACATATTTCTGGTAAATGTGCACTTTCAAAGTTTGCATAAAGTTTTAAATAAATTTTAATACATTAGGAGGATTATGAATAAATTTAGTAATAAAATAGCTTATAATATTTTATTTTACATAAATTTTTGTAAACGTATATATGTGGAGGCCAAATTGTTTAAAAGTGAATGAGTACATGTTTTATAATAACACAAAAATACTGACAGATTTTTGTTTAAAAATTAATATGATTGGACATGCAATCCTTACGTAGAGTTATCAGTTAGAGATAAAAGAAATAAAATTAGAACAAATCAATGGATCAATTTAATAACAAAGATCCCAGTGAACATTTGTTTAAATATAAATGTAAGATATTAGTATTTATATCGAGAATTTTATGTGTATTAAAATCTTATACCAAATAATATTTTTTAACAGAAAAATCCAACTTCTTCAATTTCAACAAGATTCCATAATCAGAACCAAACTTGCATCAACCCCTTGAAGTGTATCCTTTCCAATAAAAAAGAATAATCGTAATCGGTGGGCGGGATATTGAGTTATTCATCTATTTGTCGCGCACATACTTCTTGCAAATTCAAGGCTTATGTGATTTCCTCATGGTTACCATTGTCAGAAATGCACTAAATTAAAATTAGACCACCGAATAAAAATCATCAAAATCGGCTCACCCAATCAGAAAAAATTAAGCTTCTAAATGAACGCAATCAAAAGATCTCATATAATTTTGCATCGTTTTGCTGCATTTTGTATGGAATTCGCCGCGTAATCAAAATCTATTGATCTAAGATCCCATTGCATTAACCTGCAGGTATTTGTTTTTTTTTAATAAAACCTATTTTTAAGAATAGTACATGATAGTAGAATTTTTTGATTTTTTTTAGAAAAAAGTAGATATTAGTACCAAAAAGATAGTCACCTTACACAAGTAATACAAGTCACCTTACGTTCGTTACGTTCTTTCCACGGATAGTCGCCCCAGGGGCAACTGGGATTCATTATTATTATTATTTTATTTTTGCAAATTAGTTTTATTTATTATGATTCTACCTCGTTTATTTCTTTTCCACGCAATTTTTTAAATTTTCGTGAGAAGGAAAAAATGCAGTAACCGTTCTCAAAGCAAACGAGCAGAGATCGAAGAGAGAGAGCTTATTGAAATGTGATTTTCGATAACAAATTTTTGTATTGTAAAAATGAAACATATTTTCTTAATCAATAAAAAAATTACCTGCAATAATTGCACCCTTAATTTTATTAAGGAACCATGATATAATTAAGCCCTTATAATAGATCGATATTTGTAAACATTTATCTAATTAAGTAATTTAGTTACTTAAAAATGATAAATGTAATTGAGGCCGGTCGTGGCGCAGCGGCACGAGGTGTGACTGCAAAACCGACTGGTTGTGGGTTCGATCCCCACTCGAGGAGATGAAATATTTACTTAAATTTATATTTCCATTTCTTCGCTCTGGTGTCGAGGTTAAGCGCGGCGTTGAGTTCTGCCACTCAACACGCAATGCCTCCAGAATTCGGCAGAAAGTGGGGAACGGAGTGTCTTAACACTAGGTTCCCTCTGCCTACCCTGCTGTGTGCGGGATACAGCGTGAAACTAATTTAATTTTAATTTAATTTTTTAAAAATGATAATTTCAATGAGTATTAAGAAAACAGATTTAGCAATGACTCAACATTATGACTTAATTATTTCACTTAAAAAACAAGAATGATTACATCATTACATAATTTTCTGTATGTACTTAATATGATTAAATTCATCATTGAACATAGGAACAGTTAAATAAACAGGAATCGGGAAAAAACCCTGGGTTTGCGGCAGACTGAGAGATGGCAACCATTCTTTTTGTAATTCCTTATGCGATTTTCTTTCAAATTATGTTGGATTAACAAAAAAAACATGTGAGTGCAATTTTTCAACGAAAACGAATTACCATAAATTTAATTAAAGGCGATTGCGGCACGAATTTTCTAAGCAACCCTGATGTACTTTATTGTACTGTCATGTATCATTCTTAATAATAAATTTCATAAAAAAAAACAGATACCTGCAAATTTATGCAATGGGATCTCGACCTATATAAGGTACTTCCAGTAGATCCACAGTTATGACATGTGGCATGAAGTGAGAACTTACAATACAAATAAACAAATATCTGAATATCATAGAAAAAAAATATATTATAAGCTTACAATTGTAGTTAATTTCATTCAAAAAGAGTTGCATACTTGAGTTTGTCAACTTTCTTCGCCGCGTAATCAAAATCTAATCTAATTTTCTGTAGACCTACAATTATGGAATTTGCTAACAATCAGAACTTGTAGTAGTCACAAAGGAAAAATCTGAAAATGGAAATTTATATTTATGTTACAGATAAAAATTATTACAATGTTATAGTTTTAGTTAATTTCATACAAAATGAGTGCCTACGCCCGCAAACTTAAGTTTGTACGTTTTTATATATTATTCTTCTCTTGGCCTACAATTTCGAAATTAGAACGGAACCCTCGGTGGGCGACTCGCGGTTGACCGTATTTAGGGTTAACGGGGTCCAACGGGGAAAATAGAATCTTACAAGGGTGTTTTCCGAAAGTTGAAAAAGAGGCGGAAATAATATACTGAATTTATTAAAGAGTAACGGCCCAGCGGCTTCACCCTCTTGAAGACCCCCTTATTTTTTTTGGTTTTAACTTTACGGCACATAGAAACCTTGCTAGCTAGGCAAAGAAACCTGGTAATCTAGTGTTAAGCTACTCCGTTCCTATGAAGAGTATTTAATAAATATTTTATTGAAGTGTATTTAGGAAATATTGATTGATTATCTTGGTATGGTTATCCATACTGTTGTACACTTAATATAACATAAAGTAGGCGTTAGTTACTCGCGCACGACAGAGTAAATCCCCACCCCACGGGAATTTGGTATAAAAAAGTGATTACAATAATAATATCAGAACAGTTAAAACAAAGTACGATCTATAGGTACTGTAATCGACAAATCTATTTATTTTATACTATAATAAAGCAGGAAAAAAAGTGTCACCATCGTTGAATATTTAAAAAAAAATTATATCGTTTGTAGTGTTTCAGATACAAGGATTTCCATCCTTGATCCACTTCAATAGATCTGCTAATCTAAGCAAATATGTAAGTATATAGCGCTAAAAGTTATTCTTAATGTTTGTACAGTTTTTGTTAACAATCAATAAAAATCAATCATCACGAAATTGAGGTCAATTAAGCGTAGAGGACCATCATCTGATTGACGAGGGTTGGAAGTTCTATCTCCAGTCAGGGCCATAATTAAATATAAATTATTTTCACTTCTTCTTTCCTACTAATTAAAACGCATCGTGGAATGAACTGAACCACTTCCCTTGGGGTGGGTCACCACCCGTCAGCACATGTATACCCGTCAGCACATGTAGTTTTCGGGGTTTAACCTCGTTTGAAATAAAAAAAATACAGTCAAACGTTTAAAACATCTCGCGTGAATCTAAGAGATCAGCTACTAAGAAGAAGAACAAAAACCGGTCAAATGATTGTATGTCAACAGGAAATACAATTTATAAAAGTTGACAAACTTTATTTTGTGGACGTATGCATTCATTTTGTATGAAATTAAGTAATTGTACTAGGTAAATGTTGTAATGATTGTTTTCTATGAGACAGCAATACATTTTCACTTTTCGGATTTTTTCCTTTATTTATGTTAAATAGAGTTCTCACATCGTGTCGAATTTCATAACTGTAGGTCCACGGGAAGTACCCTATAGATTTCTTATACAGCGAATTTTATATAAAATGCACCAAAAACGATGCATAGATGCTCGTATTTTTTATTGTGTTGGCTTAGACTTACTTACTTAGTTTGATTTGATATTAATTTAAGCTTGATACCTAAACGCGATTTCGAGATAAATGATCTTGACAGACGGTCAGACGGACAACATTTTTTTTCGTTTTGAAATACGGAACTCTGTAAATATATGACATATTAAAAATGTGGTGTTACATATAACAACATGTCCTGGCATAATGTATGCATGACATGGCAGCATAATATTCGATTATGTGAAATATGGAAATATTCTATTCCTTTCGGTCATAAAGTCAAAGAAACCGATGTTGTCGGTGGCAACTAGTCTATCGTAAGAAACTGAACCCACAATCGTTAGTAATTAATGTTGAATGCAGAGATTTAGTTGACGAATCGGTAAATCATTGAATGAGTAGGTTTTAATTTATCGATATCTACTTACTCTGCTGCAAGTACGGAGTCTCTTATTAATACTATAAGATGATATTAATGCAAACTGAAATTAAGAATCAGCATATCCTATAAATCTTATATTGTATCCAAAAAAATAAACGTAAGCATCTTCTCATATATTTAGAGGCCAGTAGCGCAGAGGCACAAAGTGTGACTGTAACCGCGACATAGTTCGATTCCCACTCCTGGAAATAAAATATTTATTTTTTCATTTCTTCGCTCTGGTGTAAAGGCTAAGCGCGATGTTGAGTTCCGCCACTCAACACGCAATGCCTCCAGAATTCGGTAGAAAATGGGGAACGTAGAATCTTAACACTAGGTTCCCTGTGCCTTTATTTATAAATATATTACAAAATTATTATGTGAAAGATTATTTATATTGAAATTGGTTACAAATCAACAGTTAAATAACCGACCAATCCATACATGGTGATTGGCAGTTAGACAGACTAATTAAAACAAGTTCGAGGATCTTTGTTACTTCTTTTTCAATCTTTACCCCATACGGCATGTTTTACCATTTTCAAGATATTGGGCATTTAAAGATTTTCCGTTAAGTAACAAAATTTCTCGAAATAGTTTGTCTTGCGAGGTTTTTTACCAAGCATAGGTATTTTTGTATTTAATGATATACTTATGTCACATTTAGTCGTGTAACATTAGCCGCCTGAATATTGTATTGGGTATTGGGTATCGGGTTACAGAAATGGTTCGATTTGAAAATTAGGAGCAAAAAATAAATTTTTAAGCCTACTCCTTACTTCGTACTTTCCTACTGTAGCAACGAAAAAATTAAGCCGCTATGTCAACACACTCAAAACATACGAACATTTATGCCTCATTTTTGGAGCATTTTGTATGAAATTCACTGCGTAATCGAAACCTATAGAGTACTTCCCGTGGACCTATATTTATAAAATTTGATACGAAGTGAGACCGTACAATACAAATAAAGGAAAATCCAAAAAGTGAAATTTTATAGGTAATTGACTGTGAAATATCTTTACAAAGATAATATATTATATTTGTAGTTCATTTCATACGAAATGATTCCATACGCACTCAAACTCAAAATTTTGTCATGTTTTATAAGTTATACTTCCCGTTGATCTACAATCCTGAAGTTTTTACGGAGCCCTCGGTGGGCGAATCCTATTCGCACTTGACCAGATTTTATTAATACTAATATCACAGAAAGCAATTACATAATATAAGTACACTAGATTTACATAATTTTTCATAACGTGCAGTATCTATCTTCATTCTTGACAATAAAAACTATACTATATAACTAACAACCTACCGGTGCTACTAGGTACGTCTAGCAAAGATATAATGACTAAAAGTTATTATACATCGTTGAGCTTAATAAATTGTTAAATAAATTAATATAAGATCGCCTTATCGCAAGCCATAAGTTTAATTTATTTTAATAATAAGTCCAATGGGGAAGTTCTAAGATAGTGAGAAAATGATATCGAATTAAAAAAAGATAGGCAAAATAAATTTATCTCAAACTTCTACCACCTAATAATATTAAATAGAATTAAAATATCAGTAACCTAGAATAGCTAGGATTATAAATATACGTATTAAATATTTATGATCTCAATGATATAGTGATTCATAATATACTATATTTTCAGGAACTAAGATTACTGTTAAACACTTGAAACTTGCCAAATACTCCAGTCTAATACTTCCTAACTAACGTTGCGCAATGTTCTATACTCAAAATATTGAACCTTCATATAGACTTACCATCACCCTATTATATCAAATAAGTGGGTTAGATAAGGTTACATACATATATAAATATATATGTATATGTATAAATGCATATGTATATGTATGTATACATTATAATATGTATACATACATATACATATGCATTTACATCAAAACTAGGCCAAAGTGATATTTAAAAAAATTATATGCAATACTTGAAAATCATAATACTATTTGTGCAATAATGGTCGTAATCAACGTTTAAAATAAATCTAATCTTTCAAAGTATAAATCAAAGTCGGTTGACTGGTTTATCCTATCCTACTAATATTATAAATGTCAAAATTTGTGAGGATAAATGTTTGTTCCACTTTTACGCAAAAATAACTGAACGAATTTAGATGAAACTTTATAGTACCATAGCTTAAGCATCAGAATAACATATATTCAATTTTTTTTAGCTATATTATAAGAACTAGCTATATACAATAAGTTTAAGTGGGGGATACCGCACTAGGGTCGCCAGTATAGAATATGTATAAAGCTAAATTATCAAGAATTGCAGACAGAATTACCTTCATATATATGTTATACACGTGATTGTCGAATTAAAACAGGGTAAATTAAACTACAGAAATTTACCTAAACATTAACATACACTACATAGATACATACATATTTTAAACTAGCGGCTCCAGCGCGGCTTCGCGGACGCTTGAACTATACGAATATTTACTTTTTTATTTTCTTAGAAAATGTTTTTTTTATGGTTGATTGGTTTAGTATGATTATCTATATTGTTATACTCTTAATAGAACAGAATTAGATTTTTTTTTGGGATTTTTTTGGGGAATAAAAAACTGTTTAGTTATTTCATATCTAGCTAATTAGTTAGCGGTAGGTATGAGCGCACTACAAATCCGCGCTAATCTCAATTCCTCGGTAATTCCTGGATAAAAAAATGTCTATATGTTGCTCCATAATCCCCTCTATGTTTCAATGCAGGTCCCATAAAAATCGATTTAGATGTTCTGAAGATTAACCAAGAAAAGCAGAAAGACAGACAGACGGACAATAATTTTAAAATTGTTTATTTGTATTTTAGTATTGTGTAAATAACTACGACGAACGAGATTGTTTTAGAGTTACAGACTAAGGATTACAATGAATGGCTATAGCAGTCTAGCTAAACTGCATATAACAAAAATCGCAATGCCGCCTCAATAAAATTAAAATGTATAGATACAAAACGCTTAATACGTTTAACAACTTTTGTTAAGGCGGCATTCTGATCTTTCCTATGTAAGACCATACCAGTCTCTATATATATATATATATATATATATATATATATATATATATATATATATATATATATATAATTCACTACGCTCAACCAATTTTGTTAATGTGGCATTTTATTATTTCCTTTAGTTTAACTGGACTGTTATTGTTGTTTGTCAAATGTTCCACATCTGTAACTTTTAAATATCAATGGAAAATGTTCATCACACTTAATAACTTTTGTTAAGGACGCTATTAATTATTTCTTATAGTTAAGCTGGACCACTACGATTTTATATTAGGTGTGGAAGTCTCTGAAATCAAATATAGCTTGGATTTTGCCCAACCCTAATTAAAAAGTTTCATTTAAATCCGTCTCATAGAGCAGAAGACAAACAGACAAAAATCATAAAAATCATAGAGTCATGTTTTAATATTTAATGCACAGACACATTTTTTTACTGTTTTTTTTTACCTAATTTAAGGAAACGATATATGATAACGATATTAAATTAAACGTTAGTGGGTAAGCTATTGCATAACATAAGAAATTGAATGTAATTTTAAATTGCTTACCAAAAATTATATTAGTATATGTACGATGGCCTCACCGCCATTAGTTTTGAACACGCTTGGTATTAATCAAATGCTTGTGTACCGGGCAATTTATAGGTGCAATGATCCTCTGTTTGTGATAGAAAAGATCTGGCCGTCTACGTATTCTTCGTAAGAAAAAGCCGATCAATGCAGTAAGGAAAAGAATTCGATGAAATCCTACCCGAAAAAGATTTTATCTCAGGGAAGATACCGCCGAACCATATCACCTATTTTAAAAGAAGACTTAGGACTTAAAGCCTATAAATGGGACACTGGTGGTCTTAACTGATAATTTTAAATAGAATAGGGTGGTAAAATCAAAATAACTACTTAAGCGGTGTGCAAAGGGAAGTTATAGAAAAATGTTGGATGAGAGAATTTTTACAATTGAGCAATATTTTAACAAACAAAATGACCATATTTATAATATTTTGAAAGATCTAAAAAAGCTTCCCGATTAGTCAATAGAGTACAATGTGGACATTCTCCGACTTCAGTGATGGTTTAGTGTGGTGTAAACTATGAAGGAGTGACTGAGCCATATTTTTGTAAAATATCCAGACAAACGCGAATCGGGCGCGCCCACCGAAAGTTCCATACAAAAAACTAAAGTCTCGAGCTTTTCCTTAAATTCAAGCTTAGCTTAGCCAGATCCCTTTCATCTGATGTCTTACTTGAACTAGCGGCTTCAAAACCAAATTACCTCTTCTTCTAGAAATACGATCAGGAAATCAAGGGACCGTAGATTTAAGTATATGGTTTGAATTTTAACTCGATATCACCAAGCGTTCCTGAGATAAAGACTCTTGATAGACAGACGGACAACAAAGTGATCTTATAAGGGTTCCTTTTTTCCTTAAAGGGAAGGGGACCCTAAAAAGGTATCAAAACGTCGGTACAAGTATATCAGATAAGATAACCCTTAACAACGCCATGTTCAATAACCAAAACTGGTCTTTTCAGCGAGACTTGGCGCCGGGTCATGAGGCTCGATCCATCCCATCTTGGTTACAAACGAACGTTCCGAACTTCGTCAGAGCTGAAGGCTGGCTGTCATCTAGTTCTGATCTTAATTTACTACATTGTGATTTACGATCAGTTTTAGACAGTAAAACTTGCTATCAGCGCCATGATTGGAGTCTGGCCTCAAAGTTTAAAATACCACTTTATTAGCCTCACGCTGTATCCCGCACTCAGCAGGGTAATCAGAGGGAACCTAGTGTTACGACACTCCGTTCCCTAAATTCTTCCGAGTTCTGGAGGCATTGCGTATTGCGTGGTGGAACTCAACGCCGCGCTTTGCCTCTAAACCAGAGCAGCTTTGCCTCTAAATATTTGTTTAAATATAAATTTAAACAAATATTTCATTACCTTGAGTGGGGATGGAATCCACAACCAGTCGCGTCTACATACAAGTGTATGCCTCTGCCCCACGACTGGCCTCAAAGGACCACTTTGAATAAACTTTATATATTTTTAATGATTTTATAATAATATATTGTATAATAATTATAATAGTAATAAATGTTACGTACAATAAAAAAATATTTTCTTTGTAACAATATTCATGGCAAAACTAAGTATATTATATAAAATTAATGCTTACTAATTTAATCCAAACAATAATTTCACTTTTTCTATATATTTAAAATTTCTTTAAAACGAGTTGAATGACAAGACATGGCGTTTAAAAGAAACTCAACCCACCATATAATTTTACATTTTAGAATAAGAACAAGCCGTATAAAGTGTTGAAAATGCAACCGTACCTTTCATACTTCAACTCCATTAAAAGCATCCTTTATGCGTAAATATAAAGAATATAACTATTACATGAGGAACAACTTTTAATATAAAAGGTACAAAGCATAAAATACTTTCAAAAAAATTACTATATCATTAAAAACTTATTTTGCAACTTTTCATTTCATTTTTATGATATTTTTTTTGTCTATGTCCACAGGTGAGGTTTGTAGATATTTTGATCTATTATAATATAATATATTATTTTGCTTCTCAAAATGATTTTAAAAGAAATATGTTATTTTTTCTGCTATTTTCAACACTTAATTTATACGGTAAGGAAGATGCCTCCCTATAATAGTGTTGGTTCCACTCATTCCACTGGCGCGTTAACACGTACAGCGCATCGTTAATTCTTTTACCGGCAGCTACACAACTCTCTACCTCCATTTCTTTACTACTATTTCTATGAAAAAAAACTTCCCAAAAACATGTTTTCTTTTATGTTGGGACTTGTATTATTGCAAGAAATATTTATTGAATATCTCCACTTAACTCTCAATAACTATGTAGAAATTGGAAGACTAAACACTAAAGATGTTTTAGTAAAGATGTTTGATACGTCTGCCTACCAAATGTACCAAACATTTTTTCAAGAAAAAAAAGGAAACAATTATTTAAAAAATTTAAAAAAATTAAATCAGCTTCACGCTGTATCCCGCACACAGGTAGGGGTAGGGTAGGCAGAGGGAAGCTAGTGTTAAGACACTCCGTTCCCCACTTTCTGCCGAATTCTGGAGGCATTGCGTGTTGAGTGGCAGAACTCAACGCCGCGCTTAACCTCGACACCAGAGCGAAGAAATGGAAATATAAATTTAAGTAAATATTTCATCTCCTCGAGTGGGGATCGAACCCACAACCAGTCGGTTTTACAGTTACACCTTGTGCCGCTGCGCCACGACTGGCCTCCAATTATTTAAAACTACTTTTCAGATTGATTATCTTGAGCATATTATAAATATAAATGTCTAACTATCTGTAAAAGAAATTTGAAATCATATATTACCATCAAAAATAAATAATTTATAGAGAAACACGTAGTCCAGATTTATGGGCAGCCTTTCAAATAACTTTTTGGAAGACGAGTATTGCAGCTTTCTACTATTGATTTCTGCAAGCTTAATTTTAAATATCTTTAAAGCAAAAAACGGAACCTTGTTAAGAATATTTTGTTGTCTGTCTGTCTATCAAGACCATTTATCCAAATTCGCGTAAAGATGTCAAACTGAAGTTAATATCAAATAACTTGATATTAGATTTTTAGTAAAAAAAAATCTATAGACCTGGGTCCACAGTCCCTAAGAACAGAGAAAAACATAAGCTTCTAAGTTAACGCATTCAAAGAGTACAAACATTTATGCATCGTTTTTACTGCATTTTGTATGAAATTCTCCGCAGTTTATGATACAAATGAAAGAAAAATCCGAAAAATAACAATAAAATAAAACTGGATTACTTAATAATAACTAAATATGTTATAGATATAAAAAAAATCTACATTAGGTAAGTTCAATGTAGATAATGTTATAAATAGTTTATACTTATACAGGTTGATAGAAAAAAACTGATACAAGTGATAGAGAAGTTCATTTCAAACTATTTTTACCTTATACGACATGGTCCGAAGTGTTATCATCTTTGAGACATCAGGTATTTAACTTTTTGTATCTAAATATATTATATATAATATGTGCAATTAAATATTAGATAAAGTAAAATAAAAATTGAGTGTTTTCTCAATTAGTTTAATTTTTTTTTATGTTTTTGTATTTTCTAATTTTCCCATTTAATAACATAGCACACTGTACTATAATTTTTATTGAAAACTTAAAAATTTCGTCACACGCCGTAATTTTTAATTTATGCTTTCTTAAAATATTATACCAAAAAACATTGTATCAATTTTTCTTTTTTCAATTGATTCCATAAGTGGTATTCCAACAAAAAATATTCAAGAAGCTATTGATGCCAAACTTAGCGAACCAACATTATGAATGTTTTAACGCGATCCTACTATCAGATACGTCGAAACTCTTATACTCTTGATACAACTTATTTATAATATGTTGATAGCATAAATAGCTAAATCGCGCTACGTTCAAATCTTTATACTTATTCTAAAAAAGCATTTCCGTTTGCTAAGTGGTATAACACGTTAAAAATATTTAATCTCAAATGATAAATCTATAGAATTATGTTTGGATAGTGGACTAAAAATTTTCCTATAGAGATGCTAACAACAAAAATAAGGTTCAATATATACTTTAAAAAAAAAGTGTAGAATGGGTAACTAGCAGGAAAAACTAAATGTAATTAAAACATCTCTAAAATTTTAATATTTTCACACAATTTATAGCAAATTTGTTTTGTAGAAATATATGTCACTGAAACTCTCCGCTCTACATCTTTCATCATTTTAATTATATTAACCTCGACTGCTTATCGCTATTTAGCACATGCCGTACTTTAAAACAATTATGCAAACAGAGAGGACTAAGAAGATGCTAAGTACGTATATATATATATTATCTTTTAGAATAAATTAGTAACTTTCAACACTTGATTATATATAAATAAAATACGAGTATTCATATTTTTGCGACATTCATTATATTTTTTGTAACTAGCTGTGTTTCTTTTATTAACTTAATTAATTAAATTTAAATTAGCTTTAATAATAACTATTTATCTAATTCAAATAATGGTGAAGGTAAATATATATTTAACAGTAGGACAGTGTCCAGTAGTAAAAGTGATGAATGTGGATTTCTCAGAGAAATTAATTATTTTTATGAGTTCCTCCACTCAACAATCCACTTTTCGCCAAAATTTTAAAAAGCGATCTCTTGTTCATCTCTGATTACACTACTATGCAATAATACGAGAAAATTAAAAAAAAAACAAAAAACAACTAATTAAAAAAATATGCTTCTCCGATAGATTTAATTTTTAACCGACTTCTTTTTCAAAAATTAGTAATTTCTATATGTCAAATATATTATACTTATAACCATATTTTTTAATGTGTATCCCTTAATTTCTCCATGATTTTTAATTGTTTTTTTTTGACACATAACATGGAAATTGAGGGAATCCCTCGATTTTTGTAAGCACTTACTATGTCTTCCATATTATTATATATTTTATAATAATTAAAAAATCAGCTTCACGCTGTTTCCCGCACACAGCGTGGTAGGCAGAGGGAACCTAGTATTAAAACATTCCGCCAAGTTCTGGAGGCATCGCGTGTTGAGTGGCGGAACTCAACGCCGCAATAATCATATTATAAAAATAATGTGAAACCAGCTTCTTTTTAGTCAAAAGACACCTAAACACAGTATTGAGCTGATTATGATGACAGAAGAGACAACTCCTCAACGGTTAGGAGTTATGGTATAATATTTTAAATATTATAGGGACTTCTAGAAGGCTAGTTGTATATTATCAAGTTACTGGGATAAACTAATGATAGTAGATATAAACACTCCACTCCTAATGGTTTAGTTGTGTCTTTGCACTTACCCATATTAACTTTTATATTATATAAAGATAAATAAATAAACTAAATAAGAATGTGTCCGTTAGATGTTAATTAATATCAATTTTTAACCGACTCCAAAATGGAGGAGGTACTCAACGATTTTTGCAATCACCAAAAATTTGTAAATAAGTCTTTATATATATAAAATGACGATGTCTTGGTTTATTCAAGTTATATTGAGCAAATTGAATTTCTGTTTCTTATAAAATTGTAAGAAATGTAATTGAACAAAAATAATTGTAATGGAATTGTAATTATTAGTCGTAAGAGTTATAGTAATTTTTCTACATTAATACCTATTTAATTATTATATTAAAATTCGTTATTTTTAGAATCGGTGCCAGCCAAGAAAAAAATAACATTAAGTGATAAATAACTGCTAAACACACTGAACAAAAGATTAAAAAAATATATTTAAATGTACTGCAAGTTCTCACTTCTTCCCAAATTTAATATATTCTTTAATCTTTCAAGACATGCAATTTTTCTGATATTGTGGTCGATATTATTTTTATATTGTATATGTAATATATACATTATGTGTTACGTTTATCTTCTTCATAAAAAAGTATCAACGAAATTAAAAATATAGTAATTAACCTTTTAGAATTTGTGTAAAAATAAGCAAGTGGGTTTACATTTCTTGTAACTGCCCATACCTGCTAATATAAGTAACCAACCTTAAGGCTTAAAGTCCATAGAATAAGATTTTCGTAATTTTTTATAGTTGAACATTATCCAAAAAAAACACTTAGCTCTTTTCCACATTTATCAGAGTAGGCACAGGGACCGTAATGTAAAATTATTCGCTAATTTTTTGGGCAACGCCAGTTCTTTCAACTTCCTCTTACTATGTTAATATGAAAAATATTTTTATTGAAGAGGCCTGTCGTGGCGCAGGGGCACAAAGTGTGACTGTAAAATCGACTGGTTGTGGGTTCGATCCCCACTCGAGGAAATGAGATATTTATTTACATTTATATTTTCATTTCTTCGCTCTGGTGTCGAGACAAAGGGCGGCGTTGAGTTCCGCCACTCAACACGCAATGCTTGCAGAACTCGGTGGAAAATGGGAAATGGAGTATCTGAACACTAGGTTCCCTCTGCCTACCCTGCTGTGTGCGAGATACAGCGTGAAGCTGATTCGATTTATTTTATTTTTACTGAATATTTTCGTCAATATTGTGTTAGTTAATATGTACAAGTTAGCAGTATACAAAATCGTTATTTTTTTAACAAGACCTTAAAAACTGAAATATTTAAAAAGTAAAGATTACTGGTGTATTTATAAAAATTCGCAGTGTTATACTCCGCCGGTTACCTATTGATATTGTTCAGTATATGGAGAAAGAATTCATTTAGTACTACTTCTAAGATAAGTGAAATAACGATTTATAGAATAAAATCTTTTTATGTAAATTTAAATAAATGAAAATTCATTTTCTTTTACAAATATGTAAAAAGTTTTATTACTTTTCATCATAATTATTTCCTATATTTTCATAAAGGCGTTAGCAAAGAGCTTTAGCCAGCGCGAGCTCGTTTTGCCCGATGCATTGACTCATTAAATGTATGAAATAAGGTCTTTTCTTACACGTGCCCGCTTTCTTTTAACCTAAATCGCACTTAGAACTTCTTGTTTAGTGGTTTACGCCTTTGAAGTTAAATTAACTTAATACATTTTAAGATAGATTTAATGAATACAGGTTTTTATATTGTAATACTGATAAAATATAATTACTATAACATCAATAATATAAGGTGTATATATATATATATATATATATATATATATATATATATATATATACACACATATCTCAATGAATTTTCAAAATATCTATTAATAATCTTTAAATCTAGGGGAGTAGAATCTGCGAAAATTATCTTAAAACATATCACTTAATAAAATATCATATTTGTAAAAGAATAATATAATTGTTATTTCAGTATCATCTGCTAAAAATATTTAAAATTTTTAAAAACTTGTAAAAACAAGTAAAAATTTGGTACGACTATACAAAGAAGATTTTTAAGATATCATCTCAAAAATATTATACATCGTATTTTACAAAAAATTAACCCGATGCGCAGAACATCCATGCGAACATAATTGCAGGCCATATCAATCTAGAAAACCAAAAAGAAAATATCTGAACACGAATTCCGTACAATGTGCATATCTACAACTGGGAAAAAAATCCGCAATTTAAAATATCAGCATTAGTTCTTAGATGGATTTTCAAGTACATGTAATTACTATGAACATAATATGTGATCGATGGCAGTACATACACTACAAATTATATTCTCCATGCTTACTCTAACATTCAACTATTCTCCTCCTCAGCGATATTATATATCACTGAGGTGAAAAAGATTTTATATTCCTATAACGATACTATCATTCAATCTAAAATGAATGCCATTTGTACGTCGTTCCTATTGAACTACGCGATGGTGTAAATGATTACTGAATGAATTAACATTTGAATGCATTTCTTTTGCTTGAAGTATGTATGTATATATAAGATAAATAATGTTTCTAAAAACTAAAAAGCGCTGTCGTTAACTACCTACGTCTGGGGCTGACGAGTGACTTACCATAAGAGCATTAATGCCAATATTATTGTCCAAATTTATATTTTTTAGAAATCATCCATGTTCTACATACACATTGCATGTCGATTTACAAGCAGTTAAGATATATCTGCACCAGTCGGATCATAAATACGTAATCTGAAGCAAGTTATTAGTTTACAAGCATATTCTGCAATATATTAAACATCGGAAAATATGATTTAGCCTCGCTCTATTCTCTATTACATAAACTGCTACATACATAGATCTATTACGCTACAACGCTACAAAACCTAATTCAATCAGAAATTTAAATCAAAATAATTGCATTATTGGCTGATAGCTCAGTTAAGAGGAACAGTCTATACTGCTGATGCGACGATATCTTAAATAGTTCAAGCCGACTATGGTCACTTTCCTTCCTGACAGATATATCTTAAGTGAACTTGGTTTTTACCTTTTAAGTTAAATTTTCTATTCATATAATTATTAACCGAAACCTAAAAACATTAATCGATATGCTAAGACTCTAAACGGCGCTGAAAAAGAGGTTTTGCAACGCTGTTAACGAGAAGTTATTGAGGAATGATATCGATGCATCCGGTAAGAGGGTTAAAGTGATCCTAAGGTAAGGGAAAGCACATGAGCACGTGCACAGCTTCGTTATCCACCTTTTAACAGAGCTCGATACCGAATCTGATGTCCAGAAAGTGAAACGTCAAATGATTTGCACTAAAGATTGGTGGGCGCGTGAGTGATGCCCGGTCGGTCGGAGCGCGGCGCGGCACACACTAGGGCGGGCGGACACGGCAGCGTTACGTCAGCGAGGGGCGCGGGGCGGCGGGACGGGGGCGCCCCGGACGGAGCCCCGCACTGCTGCATCCTCGGGCGCCCGTCTTCCCCCAGCTTCCCTGAAAAACGTGACATCTCTTGCCGTCGGCCGCCTCCGCGCTCCCCAAGGACTGTGACGGATGACGATCTCCTCACAGTTATATGAATCTATAATATGCTCAAGTATGATATTGAGTATGATTAAAACTTAAGCTAATAAATTAATACTGCGCTCGCATAATAGTATAAGTTATGTGTAACCTGAACATTTTACATTTTATTTCAGGTTACACCAAGTTTGTATACGTATGTACATCCTTCAAATTCTACAGCACACTTTTAGTTGTATTATGTCCTATGATTAGCCACTCTAGTCTTTTCAGGCTATTTTTTAGTTTAAATGAGTGCTTCTCATCATAGATTTTTTTTCTTCTTTTAGATTGTCAAGTGTAAAATAGAGTTAAAAATGCATGTGATTGAATTCATTTTTTTTTTCAAATAAGATTTTATTTGAAAAAAAAAAGATTTATTTTAATTACAGTATGCACAGTATTTATTATTGATACACCGTTGTTATTTTTGCTATAGTGGATAATACTTAAGCCATACTGAAAAATAGTGACCATGAACTTCTTTTGGTGGACGTCTGATTATGAAATAGTTCGATTGTTTTGCAAAAAGGAAGAATACAGATATGTTAAGAAGACACATGTGTCGACAAAGATGTGTCGAGTTGACGTTACTTCTATGCGTAGCTTAATACACTTACCGAGTCAAGATTGCTTGCTTTGATTAAACCTTAATAATTTACGTGCTTTTTGGAATCACTTCGTCAGTGGCTTTCAAAACGTCATTATACACTTAATTTTGTGTCGGCTACGTGCATCATTAAACGGATCAAACATCCTAAAGGATTTTTTTTAAGCCAACAAGTTACATTCACGTTTGTAGCCACTTGAATGCTGAACACACTACTGACATTAGCGACTGCCAGCCGTGTTGTGACTGCACGTTGGAACTCATGCTTCATTGACACACGAAGTTGGCTGATTTTCATGGCATAACCTAAACTGTTTAGCTTGTACAAAAGAAATTGTCTAGCAATCTTATCTAGTAGAGATTCGATATCGACTGTGTCGTGTGCATTTCGTCTATATTGAGGAACTGGAAAAGCTCCTCCAAGCAATTCCTTGTTCTCGTCTCTGCCTTGGTTGTGTTTGGTTGCGAAATGGTTGGTCGTCGTCTAGCGTTGACTGTGTTTTGTTTAGCTAATTTAAAAGTATTTTGACGCTTTGAGGCTTCGACGCTGTAGGAAATTTTGATATTGAATTTAACTAGTATGTCGGTGTCACAACTCTGGTAGGAATGACGTATGAACCTACTGATGCTGATAACGTCTTTCACGGCGTAGATGCAGTATTTACATTTATGTTCTGTTACTTAGTCTCGTAGTTGACTACGTCGTGTCTGGCTGTGGCTTTCATACCACTCAGTAGCTGTAAACCGATGGCTCCTCGTAAAATTCTGCTCTTATGGCATCATTGCTTAACGGCATGTATGACATTCTATCTTATCCAGCATGCCCAGTCCCATTATCTGATAGTGGGTTTGCTTTGTAGTGGCTTTGTTAGTATTAAACTGTGTAAGGATAGTTAGATCTGGTGAGTTATAGATCCATTTGTTTGGTCCTGCTATGCAGGATCTGAATCTCTATTTCTTCTCTCATTCGTCCATTAACGTTCTGCAACATCGGATATAGAACTCTAATAAACTAGCTAGGCTGTTAATGATATTAAAAAATCCAGACAAGCCCGAGTCGGGCTCGCCCGCCAAGGGTTCCGTACGAAAATTGGAGATCCAGAGCTTTTCCAAAATTCAAGCTTGGCTTAGCCAGAGCTATTTCATCTGATATCTCACTTAAACTAGCGGCTTTAATACCAAATTTTACCATCCTTTTAAGCTATAATTTATATACCTTTTTAACGCTATAATTTTTTAAGGACTTAGGACCACAAATGTATAGTTTTCAGATTGTTTCCTAAACAAGCACTACCTGTAGATGCTAGCTGCCAAATTTCATAATTCTAGGTCAACCGGAAATACCCTATGAATTTTTGATTCTCTTTATAGTGTTAAAATACACGTTTTTTGCGATATCGTTTATATCTTTTTTTTTAAATAATGTTTTCTTAGGAAGTCATAAGGCCGTAGATCTGTGTATATAGTTTTGAATTTCAACTTGATATCTCCAAGCATTCTTGAAATAAAGGCTTTTGATAGACAGATACGACGGACATCAAAGTGAAATTATAAGGGTTCCTTTTTTCCTTAAAAAGCCTTAGGAAAAACTTTCCCTAATGAAACAAATATTGCAGTATAATATATATTTTCGATTAAAATGTGAAAATTTAAGGTCTGTCATCTGACGTAAGACTCCAACAAATTCAAAAATAGAAAAAGATTATGGAAAAGTACGTCTCACCAGCCCCAATCCATCCACACCAGCACGCAATTTTCGGTGCTAATGCAAGTATCATAAGATCCACGTGAACGACTCTACCTTAGGTATCATACAGTCGCATCACTCATAAATATCTATCTTATTTTCTAACCCAATAAACCTTTTATATTATATATTTTTATTTTATATATTTCTGAAGGTAAGTGAAATATTATTAGAATTCCATTTTTTAAATATTTGGAGGCGGAAGTTGCACTAGTATGATATTAGGAAAACTGTATTTAACATAATATAAGATATTAAATGTAAATAATTTCTTGAACATGACTCGAACTTTTTGTGATATATTTATGTTTTTTAAGCATATATGGTAAAACAAATAATAAATAATAACATTTTTTTGGTTCTTGGTACTTGGTAAACTAGTGTCAGAACACTACCTGCCGCCCAAATTCAATACATTACAGATTAAGCAAAAATAGACGCCGCGTTTCTATTAATTGTGTAAAAATACATATATCATCATTTAATTGAGTGGAAAATGAATTTGTTTCAATCGTGTTTCTAGTCAGACCACTGGCCTAAATACATAAAGAAACATTTCAGTAACATTCTCTAATATCCAAAATAGACGTCGTCTTAAGGTAAAGTCTATACTTTAAAAAATCGTTTTTGCTGAATTTTTATAGTTTAAATCTTTGTTTCGAATGATAAAATTATAACTTAACTTCAAATAAACAAAATTTAAATCTCTCTAATACTTAAGTAGTTACTAGTATCGCTCACTAACTATTATATATCTTCTTCTACCTGCCATTAATCTGATGTTTGTTACCAGGTCCTACCATCGAACACAACCTACTCCACCTTACGATCTTCACGTAAATTTCAGTAACTACATCTTTAACATATTTTAACTTTGTATAATTAAATACTAAAAAATCATATAGTCGTTAGTCATCAAATAAATGACGATAATATCGACGTTGTACTATATTGTAACTTTAAGTTATTACATAACGAAGTTGAAATAAAAATATCAGCTTACATTTTATACTTTATTTTTCTTTGAAAAATAAAAAAAAGAAAACAAAAATTAAACTCTAAACATAAGAAATACAAAACTTTTAATTATTTTGCATTCGATGACAGAATGACAATAATATTCAGAAATTGTATAATATTATAATATTAACTTATCAATAAACTTTAAATTTTGTTAAATTATGAGGTAGATGATTTCAAATAGTCTTTAAAATCTTATAAATAGCTACATTAACTTCTACGTTCTATAATTAAGAAACCCGTATTTGTAATACCTAATTTCAAATATTTTATTTAGTATTGCTTAAGATTTAAAACTCCAAAATATGTCTGATTTCCTTTCAGTTTCACCATTTTTCTTCTGCGCCTTTTTAAATCGTGTTACAGATATGTAAATTAGTAGACATTGGTGATAATAAAAACCCCATGTACCTTCTAATTACATTTCTTTGTACTTATACATATAATATATGTTTAAAATGTGTGGCGCAACTGTCCTACTTAAATCTTATTTATTTCGTTTTCTTACTTCCTGTGCATTAGCGACTGGCTACGATAAGCTTGAAAGCTGCGATAGTGACATGACAAGTGATGATCATGTAATTTATAATATATTTTATTTAATGTATTATAAATATTGTTTAAGCAAAATAAACCTTTTCACATATTGTACTGTATTTCATTTTCAAATTATATATTTTTACCTATTTCATATGTAGTAACTATTATATAACTACCACATTAGTTTCTATCTTTGTTTAACATTTTTATGTAAGGTTTCTAAATAAATGGTACTCTATTGATAATTAATTGCAGAATATCGATAAAGAATATTTTTTTACTTAATAATATTTTATAACTATTATTATTATAAAATGAGGTAGTCCTTTTACATTTAGGAAGATATTTTTTTTCTTACATATATTGATACATTAATTATTTATTTTGTCGGGTTTTTTAAGAAAATAACTCAAGTACCAGGCACTAAAACTCTTGCAATTTTGCCATAAAATAAAATATAGTTTTAACACTTTACTTATCTTATTAATCTAAAGATATTTAAAATCGATGGGCTTACACTATTTTCATAAATGACAAATATAAAATCTACATAAAATGCGGTGATTAAAATTTGACTCATAACTCTTGATTGTGCTCCTTTAAGTACTAATTTTTGTTTACGACAATGAAATATTTTTTTCGAAACATTTTGTTAAATAATATTATAAGAAAAGCCTGTTTAATTGACATAATTGTTTTAAATCTAAAATTATAAAGTCATTACATTAGCATTCTCCACTTTGGCACATAGAGTTGCACTCTACTGACTCTACTTTCTAACTTTGCAATAGTAATAGTTGATTTACCTCATGTACATTTCAGGTAAGATTTTCTGCGAAGACAAGGTAGTTGAACACAATCACATATAGATACAATTTTAATTGGGGTATTTTATAATTACATATAAAATGTATTCTTGTTTTGATCATATCCGACTACCCAGCTGGTCCTCTAAATGCGAATAATATTGTTATGTTATAAGTTTACTGCGTATTTTAACTTGTGCCGGAAATATTTTTTTTTTCGATATTACAGTCGTTGTATCAAAGAGCCATATAAAGTTACACTTCGTTTACATCATAAATTTAAAACGTACTCTAACTTAAAATAGCTTTAAACTAAATATAACTTAAGTCCACTGAAATAGAATATAGCAACAAAATTAATAATAATTAATCATACAAACACACACAACTTTGGGTATAAAATATTATGTAATAATATAGATATCGAACACTCGAACACATAAAATTTGTACTACGTTACATTTGCAAACTTAAATTATAAAATCTAAGAGTAAAATATTTTTGTACTTCATGGTTTACATACTGATCAGTCTTGTATTTAAACGTGTACAAAGTTTGATCTTTGCAAAAACGAGGTAGATTGTTTAAAATTAATTAATTACATATATTTAAATGTTGTCATCATATTTGAGTTACGGTATCTTAATAATCCTATATGCAGACGACGATTACTAAACGATGTTAGAAGGTAAAAATTGCAAATATAAACGAAGAATGTTACAGGTTACTACTGAGGAGGGCTGCCTTGAATACTTTCTTGTGAACTGTTAGAATTCTTAGACTGTGAATCATCCTTTTTCTTCTCCACCTACAAATTATTCAAAAATATGTTAAAAATATTTAATAAGTTTATTAACAACGATTTTTTTAATAATATTTTTATAGCTATAGTTACAACGGTTTAAGCTGAATCGCAAACATTACATATTTAAATAAAACATAGAATCGATATGAATAGCCATAACAATAGCCATAGAAGAAAACCTCAACATCAAGAGAAGCTAAATATTTATTTAATTTAATTTAATACCTTTATTGGACAGTCAGCAATCAGATGGTCCTCACTTTTGCAATTGTGGCATCTCTTTGGTTGTGGGCCCATGCCGCACTTGGCAGCTATATGGTTGGCGAACTCACCGCAATTGTAACAACTAAAAATGATGCAATCCATATAATTGATATCCAACCAAATAACATATCCCATAGATAACGACAACTACTATGACTAGAGTATATTTATAAACATTTGCCAATATTTCATAAGACTATTTAAATTTTATGGCAAAAAAGTAAATACTTATACAATGTAATAGTAAATGATCTGAGCGTAATAAATAGTAAATATATAAATTACTAAGAAAAATTCATTATATATTTTTTTTTACTATTTTAGGCTGCTTGAATTTGAACTGTAAAATATTTTTAAAATCTGTATAAGAAGTATATTTAAATAGTATCTATTAATAAAAATATAACAATCATTTAACAATATATGTATTTTACCGTATCTTCCTGAAACGTTTTTTGGACAAAGGACGTCGATGTGAGCCCTGGCAGTCTACGGAAGAAGGCCCAGAAACACGTGTTGCTTCCAATCCCTTGTCCGACTCTTTGCACTCGAACTCTACCATTTCTTCGTCACCCAATGATCTAAATCCAGGCATCTGTATGACACTCTGAAATAAAATAATATAATACTTTAATAATTTCAATATAAAAATTATTTAAAGCCTTCTGAGGCCAGTCGTGGCGGAGAGGCACAAAGTGTGACTATAAAATCGACTGGTTGTGGGTTCGATTCCCATTCGAGGAAATGAAATATTTATTTACATTTATATTTTCATTTCGCTCTGGTGGCGAGGCAAAGCGCCCGCCACTCAACACGCAATGCCTCCAATAAAAACTCGGCGGAAAGTGGAGAACAGAGTGTCTTAAAACTAGGTTCCCTATGCGGTGTGCGGGATACAGCGAGAAGCTGAGAATGAGAATTAAAGACTTTAATTGCAAATTGAAAGAACTATTTTTTTGATGTTCTACTTTAGAACATTAATAATAAACATTTGCTTATTTTGTTTTCCTACACATACAAGCATGATAGTGGGTAGCTTTACAGTGCGCTCTATAAAGGAAGGGTATTAGGGTATAACTCGGTGTTGCAACTTCTGCATAAGAGCATATGATAACTTTAACGTGATTTAATGTATGACATGTATGTATATAGCAAGTCACCTAATTTTTTTGCATTGGCAATTGGGTAAACGAAATCTTAACAGGCATTTTAAATGCTATTCATCCTTTTTAATACTGGCAGACGTATACTGTACAATCAATAAAAAAAAGTAAAAAAGTAGATACATCCATGTCGAGTAGATATATAAGAATACGGTATAATATACTAAAAGATTATTAGTAATTTAAATGTTGCTTAGACAAGATGCAATATTTAATGTCCATGCAATAGTAGCTGTCCATATGTAAAACGTAGCTTTGTCGCCAGCTTTTAGAATGGTTGGTTTGTTGTTAATAATTATTAAAGCTACAGCCACTGCGTATAATATATAGTGAATAACACCAACAGTGTTATATAGGACCGAAGTACAAATTTGGTGGCACAAATGTATAAAAAAAACATCCGGAGTTGATAAGGGGAACAAACAAACAAGCTCGATATCAGTCCACTCGCTAGATACGTAGAATGTTTTCTCAATGGTTATATTTATACAAAACCATAGAAATTTTCCAATACTGCAATGCAATGTGACATTATGAAGTTGAAATTTATAAATTTAAACGATTAATAAAAAATAAATGAAATATAATAATTATTTATGTACATATATATAAGACATTATTATAATAATTTTGACAAATAGTTTTTGCTAATTATTCTGTTACTTTTCAAGATTTAAATATAAACAGATAAACCTGGTGAACGAAGACATCTTGGCCACCATCATCTGGGGTGACAAATCCCCAACCTTTGGCCACATTAAACCACTTGCAGCGACCTCGCCGTGTCACGCCTATCACGCCACTTCCACTTGCGCTCCCCGCACCTAAAAAAATAATATTTTTAATGAGATTTACAAGAAAATTTATCGCAATAGGCCATAGCAGAACTTTAACATTTTTATTTTTATTTTAAAGAGCACCTTTGAATTATTTTATTTCATATTATAATATATTACAAACATCTGCAGAAAAAAATATCCAAAAGCCATTCTCTTAATTATCTAAACAGTACTATTTACTAGTAACGTTTGTACTAAATATCGTAATAATGTAATAACTGATAAGCAATTAGTAAAGTAGGGCAACACATGCATATATAATGGGGCATAACGATTGCATTTTCCATGTTTATCGTGGGCTTATCTACTTTATTTTATAAAACATTAATTAATTAAAGCCACCTGAAGGAACTTGGAGAAAGTTGTAATTGAATTTTAAAACAGTACATTTGACTGGAAGTGTGGTTGCATTAAGTAGATCGTCCCCTCTTTAAAAGCACACGTATTTAGACATTTCACCGTTCGGAAATCTATTAGCAATAAATAAGGGCCCACGATCATTTACAGGACTAAGAAAGGGTATACTATTCCCCTTATCGGCTCCTTAACAAAAAATAACGTGGGAACCAAATGAAAGAATGAACTCTTCTTTTTATGCGTTGATATCACTATGGTTGTTAAGGTTGAAGACCTCATTTTTAAAGGATTACAGATACGCATTTTTAATTAAATACCATAGGAACTTTATGATGAATTATTAAATATCTAAAAATAAAATAGTTTCTTGTTTTGTGAATTTTAAAAGCAAATGACTAATATATATAACTATTTCCGGAAGTACATTTTTTGCAAATGAATTCTGGTAAAAATATATGACAAATATCAGTACCTATACCTATATAGTCAGAGTATATGACTAATATTATAATACAAAAAATTTAATACATTTTAGCTACTTAATCTTAAAAATAATCTTACTACATTCGATGATTACTATAATGAAATATGTATACTATTATCTAAAAATTTAATAATTTGTAGAAAAATCTGAAAAAAACATTAAAAAAACTCGAAATGAGGTGAAAAGTGTATGAAAACATTGAAAATTTTGTTTTATCTGTATTTCATGTACGTAGAACAATTAATAATTTATCGAAACAAAATAATAATCGATATAATGAGGCTTATAAATTTATTTGCTAATTGTACTGCGCGTATGGTAGGGTAAGCTATATTATTTCGGGCTGTAACGGCGGTAGGTAAAAGCGGCAACACACGTGGCGGCGACGACGGGGACTCGAAGAATGTGAGGTATTTAGGTTGCGTTTCTGGTACCTCTTCATTCATTGCCGTAACACTGCACCTTGCCTTACCTCGCCCCCCAAAGTCTTGTCGTCAAGAATCAAACGCACACCAGTTAGATACTCAATATTTATTATTCCCTATACTGCTTTAATGAGAACGTATAAATGTTCTTTTGGTTTGGCTATTTCGTCATATCATTTTTTTGTGCGTTTATTTTAAAATATTATATGTTATTACTACAAACGTTCATAATTTAATATGTTAGAGTACTTGTACTAGATAATAAAATACACACGCGCTGTATTTACTATGAGCTTTACATTGAAGAATATATTTTATCTTTAATATAGACATAAAAATTTAGTATGTACATTTGAGTTTTACAGCTGCCTTTCGATATTAACTTTCTTTCATTTATTACTTATTCTCAGATGAGCTTTTTATATTATATAATTATAAAATGTTAGCGATATACATACATTTCAACATCTTAACCGTATTTTATTTTAATCAATTTAGATTTTCAGTATGTTGTAGTAAGTATTATTTATAAATAAAGCCTTACCTGAACACTATAAATAAAAAATATTTAAGTAGATTTTATAAATTGAAAATGTTAAAGGAAAATTTATATTAAATCATTTTTTTATTGTTAATCCCTCATACTTTTTTTAAAATGATAATTACAATGTCATCCTTTTTTAACAATCTATGTAATAATATGTAAGTTTGTGTTACTAAAAAAATCATTTAAGAAGTTTTCACATTTTTTGGTTTAAGTTTGAATGAGATGTACTCGTATGTACATACAAGCACACTTACTCGCTACTCTCGTATTAACGTAATAGACTCAAAGGAGTAATATTTGTTCAAAACATTCCGAAATAAAGACTAGTGGTATGTTCATACAAAAGGGATTGACATGCTTCCTCTAATAATTATGTTGGTCTCTATTTAAGTGTATAATAAAAGCTATGAGTACATTCATCCTTTTATAATAATGAAGAATAGTTCTGTGTAATATAAAAGTTTTAGAAATAGAAAACAGTTGGAATTTATCCATGCCATATATTAACATATAGATATATGATGTATGTCCATCGTGAATAATACGTAAATTATATTGAATAATAATAATATTTACATTTATTATTTTAATATTTCCATCGAACTAATGTAAAAAAATCCATCTTAGAATTTCATTTTAAAAAATACGAAAAAAACACGAATAGTGCTCGATTCCTTTTGTTATATATCTTTAAGTATAGTGTTACGAAAGCAGTAGGATTAGCTTTAACAAACAAAATAGTAAAGTATTTTTATCCCCCACATTGTGAATATAGGACAAGTGCAGGCGGCGGTAGCGGCGGCGCATCCGAGCCGTGTATCTCTTGTGTTTACTCAGTGTGGTGCGCGCGAGTCGACGCCCGCACCACTCCCCGCCCTCCCCCCGCTGCCCACTGCCTCCCCCGCGCCCCCCCACACCGCCCGCCCGCATCAACGCCCTACCACTAAAACATACACTTAGGAATTTCAAACTTCACATGCCTGCTTAACTTTTGATTGCATTCCATTAGACAGTGCCCTCAAATATTTGGAGATAAAATATTTACTAGTTTCATTTTCAGACTTATTATATGTTTCAACATATCGCATTCTGTTAAGTTTTTTTTTATATATAAATTTGAATCACACGTTCGAAATATGCTTCTCTAAAAAGTATTTTATAATATTATTGCTCTATGGTTTTCAATTCCGTTCTATAGAAAAATACTGTGCATTTCTTTAAATAAAAATAACTTTAGAAAGATATATGAACAATTTGTGTAATATCTATAAAGCACGAGGAAGATGTCTTGATTCTTGACATTCTTGTCTTATTGCTAGTTCCTAAAGAGATTACCTTAAACTGCTTCGAGTGTGAGTTAATTTAAGCTACTTTATTTTAAAAGCGAGAAAGGGATCCACATATTTTACTATAATTTAGGATGACTACGACTTGAATTTATTATTTCAGTTTAAAAAAACTATATAAGTTATTTATAGTCATATTTTTTATTATTATATATACATTGTTATAAATAGAAAAATAGTCATGTTACATGTTAACAGTTTGTAATTATTACTGAACTTGAAATGAGTCATTGATGACAAATAATTCCAAAAACTTACTACTAACTATATTTTTTAAACTATTAAAAAATTATGAAATAAACCTTTAATAATTAAAATAGAGTGAAAAAAATAGTTTCTGCTACTTTTAATACTTCTTTGAAGTAGTTTGGATCCTATTGACTCACATAAAAATTATGTATATATAAAAATATAAGTAACGGAAATCTAAAATATTATAAACGAAAACTTAACAGATATTTTCTATAGTATACTTTGTGCGAATTGTCAGATTCCTTATAATTGCTATGAATAATAAAAACACTAAGCCAGCCTAATTTAATAATTTACTTCCGGTCGAAATATTTTACTATAATTACGCCTTAGGGCGGCGCGGATCAAATAAAGTATTACGCATAAGTATTTTAAATAACTATAAAGTATAAACGAAAACGAGTCGTAGCGGTCTCGATTGACATGCATTGAATAAGAATTTATTTAAATAGAAATGCACATAGTTTAGTATTCCGTTATTTTATGGTTCCCACTTATTTGTATGTTTATACATAATTTTAAATATTACATTATTGGAAATTCCCAAGAGAGAAATTATTTTAGTTCTCGTAGTTATTTAGTCGTAACATCGTTTACATACCAAAACCAGTCAATCTAAGTAAGTAGTTCTAAAGAATACTGTGCCATTCACTGCTTTTTTGCTGTTATCAATCGCAGGTATGGAATTTAAACATGAATCATTGTCAAGTGGCGCTTGCGTTCGGGAACATTGGCCGAGAGTGAAAGAGACGGCTAAATGTACCACCATTCAGACTTAATTGACTGGTTACGGGTTCGGACCCTGCCGTAGGGACGTAGCGTTACTTAACATCGACTTTCTAAAAATTCCGATTAGGTATTTCTTCTGCCACTCTGTGTGAATAACAATTTCTTTTGGAAATAACGCGCTCACGGCTTACATGTATTTACTACGACCAAATAACATCGTTTGTGACCGAAGTGTTACGATAGTTCATTGAAATTCAATGATACCCGTACTCCATGATGCAATAGGGGACTTCCAAACCTTGAATATTGCATCAACAAACTCAAATCGACGTAAACATATCGACACGCTGCTCTTCCCTATACGTTTGGTATGTCAACGACAAAAACACGTAGTTGAGGAATGGTGGGGTATAGAGATTACAGTCCTTCGAAAATGCAGTCGGTCTAAAATGCTCACCAGCTTCTGTGACTCTCACAAGTTAAAAGAAAACATTTTAGATATAACTTTAATATAAGCTCTATATCAAAAGGAATAAAGTTCGAAATTATGAATATTTCTCTAATGCATGCGCTACGCTAGCGAGTAACTTAAATGGAATCGTATGGTTTGTACGACTATAGTAAACAATTTACGGCATGATGCGTAACTTGGCTAGTAAAGAGATTTAAGTTTTGCTTTTCCGAAGCAGTAGATGCCTCACTTATTTTAGCATAGCTTAGTCGCTGTCGAAAAAAAACAAAGTAATTTAAATAACAAATATTCAATAGAGTTTTAACGTATCAGTTTTCTATCAATTTTAAATCAATTTTATTTGATATTAAAAAAATTGAAGGAATTTGAAAGATATCACCATTCAAAATATATATTAATTAGTACGCACTTATAATTAGACAAATGTTGTTGTTGACGGACATGATCGAAGTAAACATGGCTCGCATATGTGCGACATCAATGAACAAGACTATTAACCTCAATTCAAATAATTTCAATGATGTTGTAAACAATTTCTATGATTGGCTTCCCAGGCCCTGCGAGTCACACATCCGCTCGATAAGGCCAAAAGTTCCAATCTATGAAATGAATTATACGTTTACAAATCTCGTAAACACGTGCTCGGGTAGATAACAAACAAACAAATAAAAAAAATATATAAAAACAAAAAAAAATAAAAAAATTAAACAACAAATTTTAAAAGTATTATAAACAAAATAAAAATGTGTATACTTACTCGAAGACGGAACTGCATTTCCGCCTTCCCTCCCGCTCATGTTAACTAAAATATCTCAACTTGCACCACTGTTATCACCTCTGCGTAACATCCATCCTCCGCGTAACGTAAAGGCACTTTTAGCTGCAGTTCATTGGACTTTTATAGTTTTTTACAGATACAAATTTAAGTTATCAACTATCAAAATTGATAGAATGCACGAGAGAGGACGCGCGTGCGCGCGTAGCGGCCAGCAGCGCGTACGCAGGTCGACTGCATCGAAAATGAGTGGCAGTGGTGAAGAGTCGACGACGCACGGTGATGTGGTCCGTCCCTTCCCGGATATAGTCAAATAAGTAGTTTTTAAAATAGAGAAGCTAACGGAACGTGTACGCCGCCCGAAAGCGCCGGCTGCTTTACCCCAATACGAAATATGTCACTTGTTGACGAGGTGTAGTGTCTAAGTGTAGAGAACGCACTACGATTAAGAAAGGGAACGGGCACCATTCATATAATAACTATTGCCGCCTCTATGTTTACTTTTTCTTACGCAAACTAGATGTATCTTGTTTTATTTAAAAGCAATTAGTTTAATAATAGTAGAATTTTTTTTGTTCATTGAAATTTTTAATTAAAATTAAAATATTTAATTAACATCATTTACTACATCGATCGTATTTTATTATACCTTATTATTTTACAAATCAAATCCCGCACACAGCAAGGTAGCAGGTCTTAACACTAGATTCCCATAGTATTAAGACACTTCGTTCCCCAAGTGGCGGAACTTAACGCCGCGATTTACCTCGACACCAAAGCGAAGAAATTATAATATAAATTTAAATAAATATTTCATCTCCTTGAATGGGGATCGAACCCACAAGCAATCGACTTTACAGTCACACTTCGAGCCCTTGCGCCACGACTGGCCTCATTATTTAACAATTAACGAATATTCGATCATATTTTATTATAGCAGAGGTATATTTTTTTTTTATTAAAATATTGATATTTTAGAGTAAAATTTTATACTAAATTAATGTCACAAGTGCGTTCAAATTTTTCAGCAGCCTGACGCAGTTATGCTTATAAGGTCACTTTTATCATATATAAGTAAGATACACTTTTCAGATTTTTTGCTATATTATTATATTAACCTCTCTACTTCCTACCAAATTTCATGACTGTAGATCTACCGGAAGTACTACAGGTATTGATTACGCGGCGAAATTAGTACAAAATGCATCAAAAATGACGCATAAATGCCCGTATCTCTACGTTACATTGACATAGAAGCTTGATTTTTTTCTGTGCTCCAGGGGACCGTAGACTTAAAAATTTTAAATTAATTTCAGCTCAATACCTTCCCGCTATTTTGACAGACGGATAGATGAACAATAAGTGATCATATAAGGGTTCCTTCCGTGTTTTCGTTTTAAGGAACTCTACTCTAAAAATATGTTTTATACGACTTTAGGAAAAATAAAAGCACTAAGGGAAAAAAATAATTTTATCGAGATAATTTTATCTAAGTACCTCTCAAGTACCTCTTAAAATATAATCATATTGAAAAAAATTGGCTCAAAATTCAATCACCATAACTTACCATACGCGTGATATAAGAATATATACATTTTTAAATAAATAAAAAAAAACTATTTAAAAGTTAAAAAAAAAATGTAGTCGAAGATTTTTAGTCATCGCTAATTTTATTGAATTGATGTGTGAAATTTAAAAACGAGAGCTTTTCTCTTCAAATGGTCAAGGAAGTCCCCTTCGCTGACTTGTCAAACGGTGACGAACTTGCCTGTTGGCCCATTGTCATCCATCTAATCCTTGAATGGTTATACACCAAAATTGTCCGACAATAGAATATACACTAGAAAGACAAGTTTCGAAAATAATAAGACCCGACTGATTGTCACATTTACTTTCTCTTTACTTTTCACCCCTGTAAACGTTGGTGCTGGTAGTTACCTATATTATTTTTTAATATGCATATTGTGAATTAAATTAGATCCAGAGTATTTTATTCATTTTTACAAAACTTCCCCTTCGTCTTACTAGTTTATTTTCTATCATGGAATTCATTTAAAGCTAATTGTATAAGTTATTTTCCAAAAGTCGAATAATTATTAGAAATGTCCCTGTCTAATTACCTACTAAAATACTATTGAAAATCTAAGATGCAAACGTCAGTGACGGTTTTACACTTAATTGAGATATAAATTAATTTAATTGTAACTAGATCTTTTAAAATGAAAAAAAAAATAGTACTTAAAATAAATTAAATTATCATTAATTATATATTGAGGCCGGTCGTGGCGCAGCGGTCCGAGGTGTGACTGCAAAACCGACTGGTTGTGGGTTCGATCCCCACTCGAGGAGATGAAATATTTACTTAAATTTATATTTCCATTTTTTCGCTCTGGTGTCGAGGTTAAGCGCGGCGTTGAGTTCTGCCACTCAACACGCAATGCCTCCAGAATTCGGCAGAAAGTGGGGAACGGAGTGTCTTAACACTAGGTTCCCTTTGCCTACCCTGCTGTGTGCGGGATACGGCGTGAAGCTAATTTTTATTTTATTTTTTTTTAATTATATATTTTTTTTTCGAAATTCTGAAAGTTGCATTATAAATTAACAAGTAGATAGAGTTAATTATTTTTTTTTTAGAAAAAAAGAAAAGAAACTATTGAATTGCATTTATTGTATAATTAGAAGTAGCCAAGATTAATTATTATTTTTGTATTCACCATATTTTTGTTAAATTATTTTAACAAAACAACATTGGAGATGTAGAGCTTTTGACGATAAAGCTAACTACTTATATACGAATCCATAGATAATATAGTTATCGAGATTATTCGGAACGTATATAATCGGTACATAAACTTATTAATTACACTGAATAATTTACGAATAAAATTCGTGACTCATTTCACAATACTTAGAACTACGCTGCTAGTATTGACTCATAGTGACCTCTTGATAAATTTATGACGCTGAATCAAAAGTACTTCCCTACTACTATATCAATTTTTAACAATAAAAAAATATTAAATATTAATTGCTATATCTATTTAGATGCATATATATATTTAATATGAAATTAAGTGACATCTATTACCGTATAACAGAACAATTCACATGTATGGATGTAGGTTATTTTTATCAAATTTCTTTCTTTGCTGTATAGATGACAGCACCGTCACCATTAGTAGTGCCATCTCTGGTTAACACGACAAACTTTTTACAGTAAACGCTTATCATTATGAAACAAGAGACCCCTCAATTCTAATAAGATAGGGCGGCACCCCAAAGAGTAAAATGGGTGGTACCTATTTTAACAAATAAGTAGGTAGTTTGCTTAAAATATATTCCTCTATACTACACACACACACATACGTATTCACTTCGAATGTGAATATATTTTGTAAAATAAAAGCATAATATATCAATCAAAGTGTATAACTATATATACACGGACTGGTTATTAAATAATGCAAAGATTTTTTTTGTTTGTTACATACATATAGGATATATTTTTTATATATTTTTTATTAATTGATACGAAACTCCAGGGGGCTGTACTCTCTGTTAAAGGCGTAATGTCTTAAAAAAATAGTCAACATAAAGAACAATATCTGTTGATATAAAAAAACGAAGATAATAAATTTTCCTTTTTTTAGGACTTGAATTTATAACAAAATAAATATAACACCTTAACAGAGGTTGTTCCGCATGATGAACACTTTCTGTTAACGTTAGAAAATTGGAAGTCTACTCATCTGATATAAAACCCTGGTAGCGCGACTAATATATAAGATATATTTATGTATAAAGAACTTTAAAATAGTCAACATTTTGATGAGCCCATGGAAAAGTCTTGCCATATATGTAAAAGCTTGTTAGTAGGCTTGTTTATACAAAGGAGTGATTAATCTTTCCCTGTCAAAATAATAGAGAAAGATTACAGCCAAAAAACCAATAGTATTTGTGAAAGAAGCCTTGTCAAAACAAACACACACAAAATCCTTTCTCTATTTTTGATTCAATTTCTGACTGGACTCTTACAATAGACACCAAGGAACTGATTAGGAATATGTTTATAGTGAATTTTGCATTGGGTAGAAGTAGGAACGAAAGATATGACAGCGAAATCTATTTATAATAACCCTAAAGATCTAAGCTTGCTTAGTTAGATCTATCAATACTTAATTTGTAGAACATACTTTGAAGACGGTGCTTATAGAATCATTCAAATATAGATTAATTTTGATAGAAAGAGGATCTTTGCTTGGCACAGAAGGAGGACAGTGGAAATAAGCGTTAATGTGCATTAAAAGGGCGTCTTAAGCCTTTGGTACCGTTTGGTAACCTGTAAACCTTAAGCTGGGTCGCAAATCCCAGGCACTGTTCTGCTGTACAACTGTCCATGGAATAAATATGTATAATATATATGTAATAGCCATATATTAATTGGAAATTCTTTGGGTTATGCCAATTGCTACTATGTCATTAAATAACACTGAACTATCTGACTGTGATTTCAAATAACTTTGTTTTTTTCAAGTGTGTATAGTTATTTACACGATACTAAGATATTCAATTTTTGTGTCTTTCTATTTTCTGTTTGATCTGGCTAATCTCTGGAATTGCTGAACCTATTATTGAACTACTGAAGGGACTTTCACTGGCAGATAGAGGACATAATAGAGCAACATATACACTACTCTTTCAATCCCGAAATTTCTACACGATCAGGATTTACACAGGTGCAAGAACCTACCGAATAGATTGTTACGATTCCTTTTTTGCAAGGACAAGCGCAAATAACATTTCAAAACTTTTAAATTACAATTTATTTTGTGGATAAGAGAATAGATAATCATTCTAATATAGTCAACCAATTCCTTAAGTACATTTAAATAATATTAAGTATGGCTGGAATAGACGGATTTCCTCTCGAGGAAATACGCCGCTCACTTTCCGCCATTTAACACGAAATGCATTCAGAATTCGGCGGAAAGTGTGGAACAGGAATGGCCTAATGGGAACGAAGTATCTTAACAGTAGATTGCTAGGTTCTGTTTATCCTGTTATGTGCAGGATACAGAGTAAAACTTTAAAAAAAAGTAAATAGATATATTATTAAAAGGGCTAGTCGTAGCACGGGGGCACAAAGTGTGACTGTAAACGCGACAGGTTGTGGGTTTAATTCCCATTCGGGCATATGAAATATTTAATATTTTCATATAGTCGGTCTGGCTAGGAGCGGCGTTGAGTTCCGAAAAACACAAGACGCAATACCCCCAGAATTCGGCGGGCGGAAATGAGGTACTGGGTGTCTTAACACTAAGTTCCCTCTGCCTTCCATACTGAGGGCGGGATACAGCGTCGTCTAGCCGCTTATCTTTGGTTGTTAATAAGATAGCTTAATAATAATGCTTTTAAATATTTTGATTATTTGGTACATTTAAGTATTTTTCATAATTAAATAACATAATACAATAGGCATTAAAATGTAGTCAAAAATGTACTATTTTATGTTACTAATTCAACCAATACTTATACAGGTAAATTACATTTGGATGCATGCTATATGTTGGAAAAATTTATAACTCATATCTAGCTTTTTGTTTCAAATATAGTTTAATAAAATCAAGTTCAAGATATTTGTTGTGACTTATAAATAGTAAAATTAGCGAAGATCTCTCAAAGATTTCTTTTTTAGTAGAGAAATTTATAAAATTATAATAATTAATTAAAAACATGAAAATGTAGTTTAAAGATAAGTGATTTACTTTAAAAAATTTAAGTTACATTCATTACCTACCTGCTCATAAGTATTATTTACCTAATATATTAATATATAAAAAATATTTTTGCCTATTTATATTAAATCAAGTAAAATAAGATACTTAAAATCTGTACCCTGTAAAAAATATCACAAATCTTAAATCTATTTATGTTATATATTAAGCATACATTTAAATGTTTAGCTATTTATATTAATGCTGAATTCATATTAGTGCTTTATTTCAAAAGACAAACAAACAGTTGAGTTACTGCATCTTATATTTAATTTTTAATATTCAATTTTGCTAGTCAAAACTAAAACATTACGCTTGCCTACATAACTTTTGCAAACTTTAAAAATTCTAAAGAAATATTTTTTAACTTACAAGTTTTGTTGTAGGTTACATCGCCATTGATAGCTCCACCATTTGGTATGTGTAGTGGCGAAGACTTTCTCGATTCTGGGTCAAGCGTAACTTGTGATGTATTCCATGCTACAGCCGCTGCAGCTGCTGCCGCTGCGGCCGCGCACACACTGCACTCTGTAACAATTTAAATTAAAGGTTTAATAAAAAAAGTTTCTTCTTAAATACTGATATATATTTGTGTGTGTGTGTATAAATGAGGCCAGTAGTAGTGCAGGGGCTAAAGTGTAAGCATGATAGTTTGTGGATTTGATTCCTACTCGAGGGAATGACAAATTTTTAATACTTTAATTTATTTCTACTGTCGGGGCAAAACGCGACCTCCAGTTTTCAGTGGAAAATGGGGAGTAGAATGTCTTAATACTAAGCTTTCTCTGTCTACTCTGCTATATGAGTAAATAAAAAATGTCTGCAAATCTAAATAAACTAGCCATAGAAATAATAATTTAAAGGAAAATTACATATAATAAAATTTGCTCTATTATTTACTTTGATAAAAATATTTTCTCATTTATAAAAAAAAATTTTTGCAAAGTATAAATTCACTAATAAAAAAAATAAAAGATTGATAAAGCTTTATATCTGAATAAATAATACAGCATGGAATTTTCAATGCAATAAATTATAAATTTTAATATTTTTTACATAATTTTAACTTTACCTATTTATTAAAATATTGTTCTAAAACAAAATTTTCTTCGTTCTTTCAACTAATTCTCAACTAAAGTCGCTTATAAACTTGTCTAGCTTATCAATGTAAAATTTAAAGTACTAATATTAAATTAAAGTTTGGAGCACTTGGACTTGCTCTACATGTGTAAATGTTTAATTTAATTTTTTTACCTAATTTTACCTCTGTCTATTTATTAATATATTGTTCTAATACAAAATGTATAAAAAGATGTTTTAGTTACATAACTAATTCTGTAGCAAAGCTGTTTATAAATATATGGATATCAATATTAAATTGAAAGTATATGATACACAAACATTACATAAAAAATTCTACAACAGCGCAGCTTGCATTTGCTCTACTGCTCTTTATAAGATTATTGTGAGTTCAAATGCATCTTGGGGTATGCCTACATTTATTAAATATTTTTGCTTTATATCCAGTTAGAAAAAGCGAGGGTAAAAGTCTTTAAATAGAGATCGTAGAGAATGACGAACAAGATAACTGCCGTTTTCTAAAATGAAACATTAAAAGATTAACTACTTATATTAATATATGGGCCAATACTGATAGTGATCAAAGGAACCGGTCAGAAATCGAGCGGATGGTGGTTTTATTAGAAGGCCAATTAACATCTTAAAATGACTATTCTTTAAAATAATAGAAAAAAATAAAAAAAAACTAATTAATATTGTAAATATTTTAGTTTCATTTTATCTTAGAATGCTTAGCTTTAGCGATCCTATATAGTTACTTATCTAACATTTTTTTATATTATATTTTAACAAATAAACACTATCTATCATGCTTTTAAGAAAAAAGTTCAGCTTACGAATAAAACTACAGCAACAGAAAAGTGAACATTATTTAATTGTAAAAAATTCAACATTTTATTAAAAATAAATAAAAAAAATTACCAATAAAACAAGTAAAGGCTCCTTTAACGAAAAGCTTTGTTTCAGTTGGCAGAACCTGACAAAGCACAGTCATGTACTCTAAAAAAAATCTTCTTAATACATAATAAGCTCACCCTTCATATAAAACTATTGCAACCCTCCAGAAAACGGGAACAAAGTATATCAACACATATTTAATGTATTACAAAACATAATTATTTTATTATTTAAATATAAGATAATCTATTAAAAACACTCAATTATCGATTTGACAATATTTTACACAACCCGCTTCTATTCTTACTGAGAGAATAATGATTTCAGATGTTGATTTTGTTCTTTCGACTGATGAATGAGGTATAGTGTGATATATTCGTACATTATAGAGACGTGGTGCGTGTGACGATTTGAGAAGGACTGCGTGGTGAGTTTTACGTAGACCAGTAGGTACGTAGGGGTCGACGCGCATGGATGGGGGTGGGCCACAACTATTTACATTAAACAATTATGTAGTGTTTGTGCTGTTTTTTAATATATAAATATCTATATTAGCTTAAATAATTTTGAGTAAAATTTTATTTAAATACTATTCTTTGTAAGAATATAATTTGGGTCAACGGTATGTAAATATATAAAAGATATGAGAGATATCGTTTATAATTTTAACTAAATACATAAAATATAAAATATAACAAGACGTGACATAAAAAAGAAAACCACTTATTATTTCACAAAAGAGAAAGAAAAAGTAGAGTGAGTAAGTAACTAGAGGTAAAGATAAAGGTCATAATCTACTAGCATGTAACCTACACTTGAAGCTTAAACTATTTTAAAAAATGAACAATCCAAAATTACAGCGACATCGATTAATTTTAAGTATTTTCTTTTTGAAATTCGAAATTTCAAAAAGATTATTAACAAAGTAAGCCTGTAGTATATTTAAAATAGTTGAGTTTAATTAACTCACTACTAATGTTAAAATATACTAATGTGTAAATAATAAGAATGTGGACTGTAATGAAATTCATAACAAAATTCTTTCAATAAAAAAGAGGATTTTTTGTAGAATAAGAGAATCACTGCAAAAACTACCGAACAGATTTAGATGAAACTTTACATTAATATCACTTACATGTCAGAAGAACACATAGTCTAACATTTATGTAAATATTTTGCACCATTTGACTATGATATAACAAGAAATTGAAACGGGGGAATCCAATACCTCGCTAGTTGTACAATAAAAATATTTTAATAAATAAAGAAACTGAGAGACCGAGATTATAAAAATTGATCTTTTATCGTATAAACCTTATTAATGTTCTGAGCTTAAAATAAATTATTATTAATACCCCTATATTTTGGTTGCAAAAATGCATTAAAATTGGCCATAATGACAGTGGCCATATTTGTTCGTGCGACGCATGCGCTGAGTGAATGCAAACAGCCGGCTCGCACATCTGCTGGTCAGCTCGTGGACACAATACTTGTACTATTGACACCATCTAATCATTTCTATACTAAGATTATTTATTTATTTTATTTAAATTCATGATTTTCTTGGTGTTTAGTTTAAACGTTAGCTATGTATTTTTATAATAACAAGAAAAGTTATATTTCTTAACGAAAGTGGCCACTACAACAAATGATGTAGACAAAATATCAATACAATCATGTTATAATTTATTTTTGAGATATAATCCAATCCAAGTTTAATCTATTAATAATAATTCACTGACTAACGAACCTGTCTTAGATTTTATATTAGAAATATAGATATATCTAAAAATAGTTGAAGATGAATTTTGTAGTTGTGTACCTAATAATTACTGAAATTTAATCACGTAAAATACAACACCATTCCAAATGAATCTTTGACGTGGGTCAGACGTAAATGTCATGGTTACCCTATTGTTACCTGATGGACCCCATGCCGTAATTTTAGAGCGCTTGTGCATAGATTTAATGCTCTACTTTTTTTTTAATTCACTATAAATATAGTATTTGATATGCAAATGCATATCAAATATATTTTTTCAAGAAATTATTAAATACTTAAAAACAAAATTATATTGTGCTCTTTCTCTCTCTCTCTTATTATATATGTATTATATATGTAAGTACATATTTATATATATTCGTTGATATTATTTATATATATAATTATACATATTATATTATAATGGCAATGTGATTATAATTTTAATTAAAATTGTAAAATCGTTAGCAATAATTAACTTTTTCTGTTAAAGGAGTTATTTGTATAGAGAATAAATTTCATAAAAAATACTCAAGCGATTATGCTTTATGAAATATTTACATTTAATAAGCTCTCAGATCAAAGGTCCCTGCTATTTGTCAAAAGGGGAGGTTTTTTAGGAGTAATATAAAAAATGCACCAATATAAAAAAAACGTAGATTGGACGCGTGTCTAACAATAACTACAAAAGAAGAGAGCGCCTGATAATAAGGTTTGGCATGGGACAATTAGCAAAAAGCGTGGATATTTACAAGGGCTGTCTTTATTTAATTCATAGATAAAATTTATTTGCCCACATCTTTATTCTCCCATATATATTATAAGTAAAATAATTAATAGTCAACTTACAACCATGTATGGAACGAATATAGATTAGTCTTACTATTTCTAACATATTTCATGGATTTCAAAAAGTTACTATTTACAAACACCAGTAGTGTGAGATGTGCTTACATCTATATTTAAATCATTTTTTTTCGATATTAAATATAGCGGGTAATGCTTTTATAATTGGTTTCTATTGATTAGAAAAGAACGCTCTTTTCAATTTCAAGCCCTGTTCCAATTATCACGCAGATGCAGTTGTGAATTTGCGAATGACCGTTGTCTGTCAATCAATCAGAACAAGGGACAAAAAAATGACCCCTCGTTGACCAGCCAAAAAAAACGCAAAAAGCTATAAAAAATAGTGAATACAGCTAAAAAAAATATGAATACACCATTCGTTGAGATTAAGCTCACGTGCCATATTATAGTGTTTTATTTTTCATCAAAAAAATATAATACTCTTTTAAAGGAAATTATAAATATATACTTACTTATAAAATATTTGTTATATATTATCTATTACTTATTTTAAACAGTTACACATCAAAAAGTAATTGATATTTTTACCTTGTTTTGTATAACTATTAAAGATATCAGAACCCGTAACTGTTGGGTAATAAGTACCAGAGCTACGACAAAATTTCGCTACAATTACATGATGGATTCATTGTTACAGCAAAGTGGCCGTGTACTACAAGAGAATGCTATTTTATTTATAAATATTATTATATTTTTTAAAGCGTTTATTCGCTTAGGTACGTAGATACGTACGTTAGGTACGTACATAAAAATATTTTTTGAAAGGATATAAAAAAAAAAATTTCTAGTGACCAACCGAAATTCGACTTCGATTTCGGCTGTTTCGACCAAGAACATTTAGCCATACTTTCGGTTTTGGCCAAGAACCGGCCCAATCTTTGCCCGGTTCGTTGGCGAAACTTAGTACTTGCCGGGTATCACCCGATCCCGTCATACCGTAAGTCTCAATAAATAATAGTCAATTAATATAGTATAAATAATAAATAAAGTACTCATTTACCTATTAATATTTACTTTTTACTATGCTGAGTGAGTGTTCACATTAATATATAAAACAAATACAAGTAAATTTTGCGTGGAAAGTTTTTAATAGTTGAGTATCTATCTACGTCGCAAAAATTGTAAAATATTAGATTTTTTTGTAAAAATCAAAATAAATTTAGATTTTTTTGATAGTCTATAATTTAAGTGATATAAGAAGAATACGAGTATGGTTAGTTCTTGTCTATTTTTTTGAACAAAAAATATTTTAAATATTAATTAGGGAGCTCTGACGTTATTGAAGCATTATTTCAAACCTAGTATAGCAAAATATTTTTACAAAACGTATAAAAAAAGTATGAAAAATTTAACCTAGTGGAACTTGAAACTGCGCCATCGTCCACGTGCTTTGACTACTAATCCATACATTCTTATCAAGAGTTCAAGTCCCGCTACATTAAAATGTTTGTACCATTATTAAAAAAGAATATTTACTTCACCTATTTGTCTAAATAGGTCTACAGATACAGGTCATAAAACTTACAACTTGTGATAGAATTTTACGTTTTCAATTGTAACCTTACAAGAAACAAATTATAATATTTATATACATTTATATACTTGCCTAAAGTATGGATATATCAGAGAATACTTAAACAACAAGAGTCGATGAAAAACAAAAAATAAATTTTCTTGACTATTTTATTACCTGATTAAATATTTAGAAAAAAATCTTTATATGACTAGTATCTCGAAAACCGTAAAACTTCTAACCATGCAACACAGGGTAAAAATGATTGGAAATTACCATCTCTATCGACTACTTAAGTTTGTACACAGATAAAAATAAATCAGTTTCACGATCCCGTATCCCGCACACAGCAGGATAGGCAGAGGGAATCTAGTGTTAAGACACTCCGTTCTCCACTTACCGCAGATTTTTTGGAGGCATTGCTTGTTGAGCGGCGAGACTCTATGCCGCGCTTTGCCTCGACACCAGAGCGAAATAGAAATATAAATTTAAATAAATATTTCATTTCGTCCAGTGAAATCGAACCCACAACCAGTCGCGTTTACAGTCACAGTTTGTCTACAGTCAATCTGAATATTAAAAAGTTTACGTTTCAGCTAAAAACTTTTTTTCGGTCGGATATTATATATTTTTTTCCTACAGACACATACACAGTTGGAAAGTATCTGACTGTAAGCTGGAAATTTGTAAGTTTTATTCCTAATCGGCAATTAGTTAAAGAGTCGATATTCTCTTGGAATACACTGATTAGATTATATTAAAAAAAATTTTTATTATGTCAGTTCGCCACCCAAAACTTTAATTTTAAAAACTTTCCTAAAGCAAGCCTCACGAATCAGTAGACAATATATTTGTATACATTTCATTTTTTTACTACTAAACGCATTTTTTTAAAATTTGTACTAAGGAGAATAAACCTCAAAATTTTAAATAATAATAAATAAAGTCTAAATATAAATAATAATAAATAAAATCTAAAAAAAATGTTACGGTGAAGTTTTTAAAGTTAAGCAAAATTATAAAATAAAATAATAGAATAAATTTATTCTACTTATAATATTATTTATTAAAATTAAAATCCTCCTTCGCACGCTTGCTTCGCTTGTACGAAATTATAAAACAAATATCATAAGTAACGATAGCGGACTGCGCATGCGCCACAAATTTACAACCCTCATAACACAACGAGGGGGCGGAAGCACCCGTGATATAACAAAAATGACAACTTTTTGCCTATTTGACAATGCTCTTCAATCATGAGTGTATGACAAACCTTGCTACTTACAATGCACAAATTAAGAACTGACAAAACTGACTGACAAGTTAGAATCATGCTGAGTTTGTTTATTAGAAGATGATCTCTAATGCATATACGACTAAACTAAGGGTGTTTTGGCTTATAAAAATAAACTATTACAATTTACTCTACTATTGTTTGTATTATTAATATATGTTGCATTAGAATGAATGATTGTGACTCTGCTTAGAATGAATTTAGAATTAACGAATGTAAATTTATAAATAATATTTTTTATTATTGGATTAATCCATTGGACTCTTGCCTCTTGCTTTATTATTGAACTTTCGCTTTGAATACCTATACGATATATGATTTACTAGGACTGCGCCAGGGACTGTAGCCGAGCGACAATATGTTTTTTAGGGTTCCGCCCTTATAGGATCACACATTTCGAGATAATTTATTTCGAGATCACATGGAAATATGAAGCTGAAATCAATATAAAATATTCAATCTATGGTTATTTAAAACACAGGAAAAGTAAAGCTTTCGAGTCAATGCAAACAAAAGATACGAGCTTTCATGTATCAATTTTGCTGCAAAATATGTAAAATTTACCACGTAATCAAAACCTATATCACTTCCCGAGGACCTAAAGTTATGATATTTGGCACGAAGTAACAACTCAATAAAATTATGGGCATTTAATAAAAACAATAATCACTATAAACAAATATTAGTAGTTAATTTTATACAAAATATATCTGTTATTCTTCTTTGATTTTGCTTTTTAAGGCTATGTACCTCTAAAGATCACCTTCTTATAAGATTTGTTGACACTTTGTTGTTCGTCCGTCTGTCTGTCTGTTAAGAGCCCTTATCTCAGAAACGCTTGAAGATATCGATTTGAACTTCAAACCATATAGTCTGGTCTACGGTCCCTTGATTTTCTGAAAAAAAATATATTTCTACATTTATTTTCAAAATAGATATGGCAAGTGATGTCGCAAAAAAAGCGTATTTCGACACTATAAAGGGAATCAAAATTAGTAGGGTACTTCCAGTAGACCTAGAATTATGAAATTTGGCAGCTAGTATCTACAGGTAGTACTAGTTCTGAAAACTATACATTTGTCGTTAAATCCTAAAATATAGCCTTAAAAAGCAGACAAAAAATTATATTATAGCCGCTAGTTCAAGTGAGGTATAAGGTGAAAGGGATTGGTGTGCATATTATAATATAATACAATACATATTTTATTCATTTTTTATGACCAATTTTTTACGGAACCCTCGGCGGGCGACTTGCGCTTGTCCAGTTTTTTATTCGGGCGCATAAGAAATGCATAAGAAAAATAATTCAAAAACAGGACAGTGGCACCACTCGACTTCCGAAAAAAAGAATATTTTTATTATTGTGAACTCAATTTTTTAAAATTTATTCATTTACTTTTCGAAGTTTATTTTTTTTGCTTATTTTTGCTGAAATAACAAATGGTGTCAATAATTAGTACCTTACCTTAGTATCTATTCAATTACTGGCGCCTCAATGCCATTAATTGAATCTATATTTTTAATACAAGTTTAACATATTTTCTGGTAACCAAAAAAAAAACTTAGCCATTACCTTTATCATTTAAAATCCCTTATTTTAAAAGTAGTACCAGCTAAGGCAAAAATAGCACTAATACATAACAATTAAATACATTAAAAAAAACTAATAAAATTCATTTAAACATAAAAAAGTCTAAAATCAAATATCTTATTATATTAAAATTACTTAGATTGACATGTAGAGTTATTTAAACGCACGAAGTAAAAAAAATATTGTTGTTGTATTGTGTTGTAAAATATAAATATTCATTCGAAAAAGAATAATTTATAAAATATAGAGCATATGAAAGCATAAAATTGGTATTGCACGAAATATTTTCGTCGTCGCATGTTCAATGTTAATTTCAATGCGAAAGGGCGCGGACCCTCTAAGGGTGCTTTCGCTGTCATTGGTCGATTTTTAGAGGGACGCTGCGCGGGCTCGAGGGTCGCTCGGGACCCCGCGCAGCCAATCAATTCCCTTATTTTTTAGATAAAGAATATAAAAATAATAAAAAGTAACGTGTTTTTTAGTGTGTGTATTTACCCCTATACATATGTTATATTACGAATGATAAATGGATTTGTAGTTTTATTGAAGAGAAGGGTTGTTTACATAGGAATAAATTACATTGATACAAACGTTGTTAAATGAATTTTTGGTTATTTATATTTCACATTGACCAAATAATAAAACTACATTGTATTTGCAATTGGTAAGGATTACAACATATAAATAAACATATAAAAACAATAAAAATATAATAGTATTAAAGGAAAAAAAAGTATTAGAAAAAAATAGTATCATAAAAAACAATTAGTAGATAAAAGCAGTTACAAAGCAACTTGTACAGAACAATAATAAGATCAAAGTTATAATCAAAATAGTATGCGAATATATTAAATAAATGTATGTGTATGATCAGAAATTGGTGTAATCTTGATAACATAGTAGCATATCAAAATATTCTCGTTGCTTATTCCGCATAATGCAAAGATGTGTACAGATAAAAAAGTAACATATAATAAGCTAAATGAAGATGAAGGATTTGTAAGCAATTGTAACTGAAAATTATATATTTTAAGAAAACGACAAATATCCATTTTAAATAAGTCAGCTTCACGCTTTATCCCGCTCACAGCAGGCTAGGCAGAGGGAATCCAGTAACAAGACACTCCGTTCGCCGACCCACTTTCCACTAATTCTGGACGCATTGCGTATTGAGTGACGGAACTCAACGCTGCGCTTTGCCTCGACTGTAAAGGAGGCACTAATTGATGAAAAAATTGTTTATTCGCATATTTGCTTCGTGTGTCAACCAAAATATCAAGTAAAGCTCATCTTCATTTTTATATCATTTTAAGTTTAAGAATTTTTTTTAAAACTTTGTTTAAGTTCAATAATTTTTTTATAATCTTTTTAAACTGTCATTCCATATTTAAAAATATTTTTTGGAAAACATACAAATCCCGCTACGTTCAATTTTTTATATGTTTTTTTAAAAGTATTTCAATGATTTAGTCAAATATTCCTCATCAAATCGTGAATTCTAGGATGTGGCCACGACATAATTATGTATATAAAGACAAGCTTTACATATTATAAGCAGAAAAATATTATTTTTAACTGTTTATTCTTTATTACTTTAACCAATCAACTTATATATTTCTTACGTAAGATGATTTAGATTTCATGGTATTAAAAACGCCGGATAATATTAAAATATTGTTAATAAATAACCTTAAACAATCATTATGATGTTTTACCGTTTCAAAACTACAACAACTATTGCAAAACGGGACCCGAGACATGGACGTACCTAAAATTTGCCTTGAAAAATTAAAAAATATCACGAACGCTTACACGAACATATCTGTTCAAAACTAAAGTTCAGGCCTTTGCTACTATTACTAAGATTTCGCTGTCTGTCTGTCCGTCTGTCACTTGGCGGTATCTCATGAACCGTAATAGTTAAACTACTGAGAGAACAACTTATATAAAAAATAAAATAATATGATCATTTAAAGCAGTGGTTCCCAACCAGTGGTCCGCGGACCACCAGTGGTCCGCAGAAGCCTAAAAATGGTCCGCGAACTATTTTAATTTTATGATTGAGGATGGTAAGGCGAAGTTTCTGTTTAATTATTACAATTATTTTTTACTATACCTACATACCTACATGCATAGTGGTCCCTGCTACCAAGAATGATATAAAAGTGGTCCTTGATCCAGAAAAGGTTGGGAACCCCTGATTTTAAGGGATTCCCACACAACGGTATATCTTTACCGTTTTTATAGTTAATAGTACGGCAACGGAACCCTTCGCCCGCAATTCCGATTCGCACTTGGCCGGTTTTTTAAACGTTTCTTACGTTCATATTTGTGATCTCATCATATCAATAATTTACTATAATAAGATTTCAAAGGTAAGGAAATTTTGTTTGGTTTTCACCACTCTAGGTCTACATACTTACATAGTATTTCTAGATTACTGTATAGACTACTATCGATTTGCTAATTCTCAACAAATCTTATGTATTTTATTTTTTCATTTAATATTTACTAATATTATATAATATAATACTTTAAAAAGGAATTAATATAACACTTCTGTTATTTCTTGAAATGGTTGGAATAATTTATTTAGTGACGCCATCTATAGTGTTTACGCTGAACTACGTGGTAACTTCGACACGACAAAATGTCGAAGATCTAGTTTGACTTTTCAGTGAGTTTGATATATTCCGAGCGATGTCGCTGGCTGTTACTTAAAGAAAGCCAAATAGAAATTTTACCAATCTTATATCTTAGCTCCTCCTTCCTCCTAATCGGTTGGACCGATTTGGATAAAAATTTGTGTGTATATATGAAATATAACTGTACTGTGATGTCAAAGTGTATTGTAATAGATCAGAGCTGCAGTTCTTATAAGAAATCATTACGTATAACTTATTATATATACTGCTTCTTTTCCTGACAAGACTGCCGGGTCTCTAGTATAATATCGTTTCTTATTAGACTTTTTTTAATATGCGTTATATATGAATATAAAAACTGCTAAAGTTTATTTCAAAATTTTATAATTTTCGATGCAAAATTTTACATACACAAAAAATATGTGTGTATGTATTAACAGAAACGTTTTTCATTAATACGCTCTAATTACATTGTAAATATTTACTTGGCCAAAAGCCTAGCTAGGTAAAAGCGGGAAAGGTCGTGATCTATCAACACTATCCCGGCGGGCTGCTAGGGCGAGGGCCGCTAGGCCGGCTAACGGTATCACGTGTTTCGATTTCGTAGAGCATTTCTCCGCAGAGTCCCGTTACACGCCAGAAAGTACTTTTGTTGCTCGCTCGCTCCGAGCGTACAGCCGCTCACTATATGACCGATCGCAAGTTCACCGTATTGAGAACACCGTTTAGTTGCCTTTATATTTGTTCAAAACAAAGCTTGCCTTTTCAAAATTCGTAGCCACAATAAATACGCTAAGTTCATCGAAGAACAGTGACCCCCGCGACTCCATGATGGTCCCGTTTTAAATAGAGACAAATTAGATAATCACGTGGATTCGCATTACACTTTAAGATATATGTAAATATGTGATCAGGAATATATGTAATTTTTGGTGGGGAGTTGTGTAAGGAAATGGCCTTGCCAGCGAGGTTCAGGTCAATGACTGCACCGCAGATGTTTACTTTATCGAGTGAACGTGAGCGGCGACACTCAAAATTATATATAAGTATTTAAAAATATTTGAGCAGTGAGATTAACATTTTTGTAAATATTTTAAGCTTCAAGACATTTGATATCAATTATTCCATTATATACTTGCAGCTGTCGTTTATTTTGTTACTAGGCAACCATTATATTGTCATTTTATTATGTTTTATTTTATTTCTAATAAGATTAAATATTGTTCATCGAAAAATTTATGTAACCTTTAAATATTTACTTAAATATTATTAGTAATATAAATGTGGCCAGTCGTGGCGCAGGGGCACGAAGTGTGACTGTACAATCGACTAATTTTGGGTTCGATCTCCACTCGAGAAAGTGAAATATTTATTTACATCTATATTTTCATTACTTCGCTCTGGTGTCGAGGCAAAGTGCGGCGTTGAGTTCCGCCACTTAGCACTCCATCCAGCAATGCCTCCAGAATTCGGCGAAAAGTGGAGAACGGAGTGTCTTGACACTAGGTTCCCTCTGCCTACTCTGCTGTGTGCGAGATACATCGTAATCGAAAAATAAATATAAATAATGAGAATTTATCTAATGGAATGTTATTCAATATATAGATATATTAAATAATTTCAATCTTTAAAATTTTCAATTCCATATATATCTACCGGGCGGAGTTATGACATGATAGCAAGAATACAGAAGACTTTTTCAAAAGGATAATGCATCCCTTCCTTTACTTTTCCTTGTTATTCAATTCTAAAGCATGAATAAAAACTAAACGGAATACAACTTTATAAATATAATATAAATAAAAATATATATTGACGTCATCTTGGTGCAGTATAGCGGAACAAGACGGCTATGGGTTCAAATTCAACTTTTCCCTGGATTTTCTTATTACTAGATTACTATGCCATAAAATATGTTATTTACTTGCAAGACAATAAGAACATATATACCAATTTTATTTATGTCATTAATACAATGCAATTAAAATAATATTACAACACGTACCTATTCCAGATGGAATACGAACTAAGGGACTAGAATTATCGTTTAGTATTGTTGTGAGTAAAATTTCATGAATTATAATATCTATATAACTAAATTTTTGATTCATTTGAAATGTATATTTACATATACAGAATTACGGAACGGATTTATACGGAAATTAAATTCTATATATTTTAGAAGTTATTTAATAATCATCGCGGACTTAGACTACAGAAGACTAAGATTAAGTAAGCACGTGAACTATGGATTCAATGGCTATTGAGAAGAAATGCTTATACATAGTAAGTATAAGCAGAATAACTTAAAAGCGTCCTAAATATAAATATACTACATATTTAAGTTTAGGACCACTATGAATATATATATAAAAAAAACAAACAACTAATATTTAAGAGATGCATGAATTCTTAAAAACATAAATTATGTTCACTTTCACATAATATTTTGAAATACATATGTTATCTACAATTTTAAAGCATTTCTGCTAAATCATCCTACTTTTTATAAACGCTTCCTTCTTACACTTATAAAATTTATTATAAGATGAATACATAAAATATAAGATAAGTATAATAATAACAATAATACTATTCACATAGTGACATAATAATAAAAATAAACGTACATATTTTAAAATCACAATTTGTCAAAAATGTAGCAAGAGCGAAGCATGGCAGTCTTCACGGATGGTGGATGGTGGGAGTGAGGCTTGCGCGGTGACGTAATCCCCGCGGTTCGATACTCTCGAAAGGCTGCGGGGTCGACGTCCGCTAGACGCAGAATAGCCTATCTTCAATTACACCTTCAACACTCGCTTGTTTCATACATCCTAAGCCGTGTTTGGCATTGAGACTTTGAATTGCATGAAAAAAATAAAATAATATCGACTTACTTGATACTATTAACTTGCCTTAACTTATTTTAAACGAATTAGGCTGGGCTTTATTAATGTGAAAGTAAATAAATAAAAAAAACACGGTTGTGTATAGATCATCTACTGTAAAAATGAAATTATAAACACATACAAATAGGTAATCACAATGATAATAAAATAGCATTAGCAAAAAAATTTCAACCAATAATAAATAAAATATAATAATAAATAAGTAATCTATTTTTTTATTTATTTATTTACGTATTTATATAAGAGCAAAAATACCATCTGTCTATAATATTGTATATACCTGAAAACATTATATATTGCTTAAAACATAATTGTTTTCATCGGACAGTCAAAATATTTTTTCGGACAAAACTTGGATTTTTTTATGCCATTAAAATGACAAAACAGTTTTTCGGGGAACAGACAAATCTCATTTTCTTTTCGAAAGCTATTTAAAATAGAATTAAATAAAAAATCAGCTTCACGCTGTATCCCGCACACAGCAGGGTAGGCAGAGGCAACCTAGTATTAAGACACTCCGTTCCCCACTTTCTGCCGAATTCTGGAGGCATTGCGTGTTGAGTGGCAGAAAATAAAATAAAATTATTTATTTGTAATTTGTTATATACTTTGCTTATGCTATATTTTTTGTCGTGACGTTTACTGAGTGGCGAAGGACAAACTGCCTGTTATTGGAATTATACTTATTTTATTTTTTACTTATTTATTTGTCAGTTGTGTTTAAGGGTAGAATGTCTCTACTTGTATTGAATTTTCAAAAATCATTAGATCAGATCGAGTAAATTTAAAAATAAAATATTCTAAGAATGATTACGTCTTGAAAGTGTATATCAATTTACTGACATATAATTAAGATTATTTAGGTCCATCACATAAAATACTTGGTAAATACGAGTTATTAACGGAACAATGGGTAAATGTGATAGAGATACAGATGAACACGAAAATCCTTGCCTGAAGCTAGAATATGTAGGCATGCTAAAGGCCAATTTTTTCAAAACATTATTTAAAATGTATGTCAACGAAAATGAATACTGGCTTAAATTATTTTTTACGTCTCCACTAATAAATTTAAGAACCAAAAGAATTAAATCTGAAATACCTATATCTCAGTGACTATTTAATTTTCTTATAAAACTGTAACTGAAGTTGAAGTCACAAAGTGTATAAGATCCGTATGAATAAACACATTTAGAAATCCCTTCATTTTCATGACTGTTTCAGTTTCGACAGGATGATGATTACCTTTTGTAGCTTCACGTTGTGTCCCGCACATATCAGGATAGGCCGAGGAAATGTGGGAACCTATTGTTAAGACACTCCGTTCCCATAAAAATACTTCCGTTCCCCGCTTTCCACTGAATTCTGAGTGAGAATCGAACCCTCAACCTGTCACCTTTACAGTCGTATGCTAGTACCTCTGCGATAAGACATGGTGACATAATATTTCTTTCCCAAAAACGTCCGATCCCATTAGTAAAAATCAAATTAAATCAGCTTCACGCTGTATCACGCACACAGCAGGGTAGGCAGAGGGAACCTAGTGTTACACTCACTCACCACACTCACTCTCTCCACTCTCTTCCCCACTTTCTGCCAGTTCTATTAAAAGGCCTTGAATTCATCATAAACCAACTCTTTCCTTTTGCTCTTCTCTAAAAATGTACTAAATCCCCAACAAAGTTATTACGCCGCTGAGTATCACGGAGGAGATTCGGTGTGTTGTGGATGACATCAAGCTTAATATTGTACTGTAAGCTACTGTAAGGTTACTATTAGATTATTAGAGCACTTTCAAGGAATTTCCTGGGTCTAACGTGGCTTTATATAAATATCTAGCTACTATTCTAACCTGGGATTAGAAATTTATAAGGGAATCTTTCAGACTTACTAATCCTATGGAAATCTCAAGCTATTGTCATTAACAGCAATAAATTTAGATTTAAACTAAGTAGTATTTCAACGCTGAAGATCCTGTGCTCGGTAGTTGATATCGGATATTATAACAAAATTAATTTAGGCTTAATTTTTGACAGTAAGTAACATGTCACGGATACCATATATTAATGATATCAGCACACTCATATAAAGACTTAATCAACATTCAAATAGTGATTACGAGTATTACAATCTCCTTTTCTTCTTATATTGTGTGCTTTTTCTTTCTTTTTACACTTTTTGTGTAAATAGAGTAAGTATTTTAGGAAAATAATAAAAAGTAAGAAAAAATCTTAAGATAAAATCTGAGCAGCTATCGCTTTACCTTTGGCGGCCACGACTTCAACTGTAGAAATGTATATATTTAATTACTATGTACATATATGCCTAATACCAGTTTTTATGTTTATTTATGTAATTATTATACATTATTTTGAACGAATTCACTACTAAGAATTATCTAGAAAAAATCTCTTCTAGATATAAATAAGTTTTCCGATGTAAACAAATTTACTTTCCTAGGTATGTATTTAGTGCAATTTTTTTTTCACACTTCACACTGTATCCCGCACACAGCAGAGTAGGTAGAGGGAATCTAGTGTTAAGGCACTCCGTTCCCCACTTTCTACCGAATTCTGGAGGCATTGCGTGTTGAGTGGCAGAACTCAACACCAGAGCGAAGAAATGAAAATATAAATGTAAATAAATATTTCATCTCCTCGAGTGGGGATCGAACTCACAACCAGTCGATTTACAGGCACCCTTTGTGCCCCTGCGCCACGACTGGCCTTAGGCTTAGTGCAATTAAGAATATATATATAAATGTATATGTTAACATTGCATAAAATCATGGTGACGTATTTATAGCGTATAAACACATAATATGCATCACAGAAATGCGGAAAATCAGCAAGATATGAGTACAAGTGAGAGGCGCTCGCCTCTCGAAGGGCCACCGAGAGCGAGTTACACAAGAAGGGTTACAAAACTATGGCAATGAACCCAAGTGAACCTGAACCTTGCAAACCGCTAGGCGCCGATAGCGACAGATGCCGCCAACGCTTGGTACGCTGCATCAATTGTGCATAAATTTCATTGTTCGAAATATATTATAAATTAAATAATTATTGCAAATAATAGATCATCTTCAAATTAGTCTTGTAACAAATGTAAATAAAGAATAAATAAAAGTAATTTGAATTTTATATTTTTTATTAAAATTGAACACAATTCAAAATCACAGAGTGTAAGTATACATATCTATATCACAGTCAAATTTAAATATTAATACAAGAATAAAATAACAAAATATTTTGCAAAGATAGCTAACTAATAAATATTATAATATGTTATTACCATAAATTGTTTGATAATAATGAAATAATACTAGCAATAATAATAAATAATATAGAATAGAGTGTCTTAACGTTATATTCTATTAGGGTAAAAAATTACAATAGTTTCATCGTATTTTTTTTGTTATATATTTAATAAATTAGTCATTTGACGACAATTTGCCTCTAAGAACTAATTTTTAAAATTATATAGAGTCCAAGTCCCACAGAGTATTTATTATAATCGTAAATCACTGTTCAAAATTTTAAGCGTAGTATATAATTTGCAATTATCTGTAAACACCCACGGTATGCTACTACAATAAATCATAAATACAGTACACCTACAACCCTGTAAATATATTATTTTTTTATAACCAAACAAACGTAACCACGATTATATTATAGATGTATGAATTACGAAAGTCTCATAATGAAAGAGAATAGTTGAACTAATGGAAGGATAACTGCATAGAATGTGACCGTTCTGCGCAATGCGGAAGCTTTTTCGTGACTGTCGCACTATGACATTCCTGAAATCTTGAATGAGTCTGAAATAGTTTTACTGTAAAGTTCGTTTAAAATATTACTAAAACACGCGTTTAATTTTAATCCACTTCTTAAAACTATATACTTTTTACACTCCTCATGCCTTAACTCATATTTGAAAGTATTTTTGTAATACAATGATATGATGACACATTACATGAACAATACATGAAGGAGGCTTGTACAACTTACACATTTATAAAATGGTTCCACACCCCCTAACCTACGAAGAAACCTGTATTTTAGTCAGAAGTGAGTCTGGTGAAGTTTATGTTTAAAAGAGAATTAATTATACACACCGAGAACATTATACTTTTTGAGTAGAATATTACACATAACTATATATAAATATATCTTTTCTTAAAGAAGACACAAATAAATAGGAAATGTGCATGTGAATATTTGTGTCTGTGTTTGTTTGTTTATGTGTGAAACAAATTACACACACAAATTACATGACAAAAGTCACTACTAAGTTGGATTGATGGTGGAATACTTTGGTGTTAATAATACTAATATTAGTAATTACTAATGGGACAATGAAAAATGAGTAATATGTATATGAAATAGCAAAGGCGTTGTAATTATTATGTTACAATACGTGTTACGAATATAGGCGAGAATATATAAATATTCCGAAAAAATACTCAGCTCATACAAACGACATCAACGTGTGCTCAAGCCGAGCTGTGCTTGATTGCTGTTTGTTTTTTTTCTAATAAGTGAAAACAAAAGGAAATGAAGCATAGAAACAAATTAACATTTTTATTCGTTTTATTTTTTGTTAATAAGACATTTTAAAATATATTATAATAGTTTATATATTTTTTGAGTAAAAATATTTAATATATGTAGTATATACTACATATATTAAATATTTTACTTTTAAAAAATATGAAGTATATCTGATCAATGTAAGCATTTAGAGTAGACATTTAAAATATAAAATAAATCTTACTGATTTCATTTAACAAATGATTATCTGAAACATTATAATGAATTCAACCGCGCCATGTGGTGAAACTATTAATATACTTTTCAATTTCATGACATAGTACTTGCTTGTATATAACCTACAAGAACTAAAATATATTTCTTAAAATAGGATATATTAGGTTGTAAATTCCACGTGTAGCCAATTGGTTCTTTCGCTAAAACCGACCGGTGCTTGCAGATAGCCGCAAAATTCCCGCCAAACACAAGTTCGTTGGCCTCCGCTAACATTCGATATATTAAGTACTTGTAACTTTTATCAAGAGTTAAAGTTTTTACTTGACTTTAGACCTTATGTTTTCTGTTTTAAAATATTATTTTAACGTTCATAAGGCAGTCCGCACTCGATAAAAGTAAAAACTCCTGTTTTTAGCGTTACCGCTCACGTTACAAAATATTTTGTATTCTCCACGTTGAATATTCAAACAAGCATCATATACACACATACATTGTTCTCGAGGAGAAAGGAAAAAGGACAAACAAAGAAAATATATAATGTAATTTGCTACGGTTTTTTGGTACTCTTAATATTTGATTTTTTAAATAACTGTTCTAATTACTGCTTATTACAATATGAAAGAACACACGATGCTAATAATTTGTAAAATAGAATACATAATTTTTTTATCCTGTTTTTATTAAAAAAGGTTATAAATGATTTATTATTAGTTATCTATTTTAATAATAATATTTGGTATTTATAATATATTAGTTATTAATTTTATATTCACAATATATTAATGATTGATGTATCAATATGATGTTATTAAAACGCGTTTTATTTTTTCTTTTTAAACATAATATTGCGAAGCATGCGCAGATGAAAAGTGAATCAACCTGACGTTTTGTTGCGCGGCCACTCACGTTCGTTGAACTCACAAATTTTCGTTTCGTTGGTTACTGCGCGCCCCTCCCCCACCGCCTGCCCCCTTTCCGCAATCTTATAATACTTCACACTTTAAAGCAAAAACAAAATCTCTCACACATAAAAACTTTGTGTTTTCAAACAATTCAAGATATCATATATCTTCTAATGATCAAATTCACAATATTTTACTCCTTTACAAACAATATAGATTTGTTAAAAAACAATCTTTTCAAATATGATTTTATGAAAATATTAAAAGAAATGCGTTGCCTCAAGTATAGCAAATGCCGGATGCGCAAGCGCAAAAACACGAAACCAAACTCGTTTTATGTAATTTTATAATGTGAATCATCCTATTTCTTTTACTTTTGTAATGGTACAATTATTTATATACTTCCTGGAAACGCACCTAAGTATGTACTTAAAAAAAAATCAAATCAAATCAGCTTCACTCTGTATCCCTCACACAGCATGGTAGGCAGAGGGAACCTAGTGTTAAGACACTCCGTTCCTCACTTTCTGCCGAATTCCGGTGGCATTGCGTGTTGAGTGGCAGAACTAAACGCCGCGCTTAATCTCGACACCAGAGCGAAGAAATGGAAATATAAATTTAAGTAAATGTTTCATCTCCTCGAATGGGGATCGAACCCACTATGTACTAAATTTATTATATCAAAAATGTTATTAATCGAATCAGAATGATGTTGATGCAAGCAAGGCCTTGTCATTGACCTCTATTTCGCTATCAAATGTTATAAAACGCGACGTTCTTTAACGAGCATCGCTGTCTCATTTCTTATAATGGATTGTTTCTATATTTACTGAGCTACGGCTTAACTTAGAAATAAAATTACACAAATTTTGTGACTATAAATAAATTAAATTAAATGTTAAAAAAGTAATAAAGATACAAAATGATCTTATATCGAAAAAAAATAAATTCTACCCATCTGCGAAAACATGCAGAACAACAGGCAGAGACTCTTTTCAGATATTTCGTTTTCTACTATTATTTGTTTAACGCTTATTAATTTAAAACATACTATAATCTTCGCTTTATTTTTTACTTATAATTTTATTAATTTCCTCGAGTGGGAATCGAATCCATAACCAGTCGATTTTACAGTCACACTTTGTGCACCTGCGCCACGACTGGATGGGCTAAATATTTTGCAGCCTGTAGGGAACTTCTTCGTTGCTTAAAATTAAATCTAACCAAAAGTATTTAAATTTAAACTATAAGATACAAATCTCGGGTGTTAAATGACCTTCATTGCAATGCTAATTAACATCACTGGATGGAAAGTCAACGAACTACTTTTATAGTTTAAATTATTAACAATTATTTTGTGACTCTTTCTTACTTCCTACAAATTTGTCCGTTACCTTTAGCAGTTTAGGCCAAAAATATGAAATATTTATCATTTGTACTTAATCGGGCAACAACAAAAACACCTACACTAATATAAAAAACGTCGATTTATCATGTCACCGAAATGATTGACACAAGCGTACAACGGTAAGGCGCACTTCTTTAAGGGGCAGTGCGACCATAAGATGGCAAAGATAAAGTCATGGTGACGGATTGATAGTATGACAATTGGTGAGTAGGCCAAGCACCGCGGAAGACTTTGGCCGCGGTTCACCATGGTTCAACGTGACACTTTCCGACGTCATAAGCAACTTTCCTACTAGCAATGCAAGCTACTACTAGCGCCGCGCATCGCGAGCGGCATCCATAGGAAACTGTGTGTGCTAGTTTTCTAATAAATCTATTAACTTATATCATGTCATGGAACACTTTAATGTGTAATGAACTTGAGCTGATAATATTAGGAGTCAAGAGGCCAGTAGTGGCGCGGGGACACTAGCGTGTGACTGTAAATCCAACTGTGTGGCTTCAAATCCCACTCGAGGAAATGAAATATTTAATATTTTCATTTCTTTGCCCTGGTGTCGAGGCAAAGCGTGGCGTTAATCCGCCACTCAACAAGCGATGCTTCTAGAATTCGGCGGAAATTGTTGGGCGGGATGTCTTAAAGCAACTAATAATATCAACTTGCTTAATTTTCCATGGGATTTATAAATTGTAAAACGTCATAATTTATAGACTACATCGACTGTCTAAATGCCTAAGAGCCGTAGAACTTTTATATACGACAATTTAACAATGACAATTTATGTATTACTGCGAAGCTATCTTAAAATATTCATAACTGATATTGTCAAAACTCATTTTATTGTAAGAATATAATACTTCTAACATTCTGTGGCTAGTTTTAAGAAACTTAGATACCTATAATATATAGTTACCTATGTGTCATTATAGAATATTGAAATTTTCTCTAATTTAGCTTTGTATCTAAATAATAACAAAACTGTTCATGTGAAGTACTTACGCAGCCTTCCTCGATAAATGGACTGTCCAACACAAAAATATTTTTCATAGTGTATACTATACTATACGTACGTATACTATATTATACGTTATGCTGTTGTGGACCTTTTTCTACAAAATTTAGAGCTTTGGAAGGAGTAGGATTTCGTCATACATGATTTTTGCGTAACCACTTACACAACGCTCTTACAGAAGCTCTCAATCTCATTTGTTTTTAACATTTTTTTAATTTACTCCACTCATATTGGTCATAACTTGCAATGCCTTCGGGCCTTTTCTTTAAAGCATGGGCTAATTTCCAAAACAAAAATAAATTATCAAATTGAACTACTACTTCCTGAGGTTAGCGTTCAATCAGACAAAGTTATCCAATTTATAATAATAGGTATTTGTATAGACGTATAGATTAGTTACATTTTTACAAATATGTATTTAAACTTGTTAAAACACTTAATATAGGAATTTTAAAATTACTTAAATAAATAAATATTACAAATAGTTATTCTATAAGTTTTTATATTGTGATGTAATTTCTGTGAGCATAATTTTTATAATTTAAGCCGTTCTTAAACGGTCGATGCACCAAGTCAAGCCTACCAAATCTCTCCTATTCTACTGTTAAACACATTGTTACGCAGCAGGATACCGGAATAGTAACGGGACTGACATTTCTTTTTCCCTTTTTTTGAACTAGACGGGCCGAGGCATGCGTTCACTTTTAATAGAGCCTAACAATTTTTTTAAGTCCTTTTTTTGACAGCATTTTTAGATTGATAGGTAAAGCTTTTGGATAGCCATGGGGATCAGGACAGTTACTCTAACATCACTACCGTTTTAGAAATAATCATAGAATACAAGTATAGAATTTATAGTGTATAGATATAGAATGTAAATATTTTAAAGCTAAAGAAAGGTATTATTGAAAAGAAATCGTTAGTCGTTCTCAACGCTTAAAGGCTAGATAGGTTATGTAATATAATATTGCATAAACATTATATTTAAAAAAATATATATTCTTAAAATAATAAATTACATAAAACTTATTAGACTTGTTGACATAGACTTGTTGAATTTACAATTTTCAATAGATATTAAAAATAGAAACGGTTTTAAAATTCATTTTGTTTTAAGATTGATTTACGGCCTGTGTTTTCTGTATAATGTACAGTGAGCAGCTACTTTGTGGTCAAACTGAAGATCCTTTGTTTACGATGCTTTTGTACGAATAACGGACGCTGGTGTTGTCGTATGGAGCTTTATGACGTCACACGATTTTTTTTAATAAAATATCTGATGCTTGTCCCGTTACTGAGTAACAGTTTCTGGTGTAAACCGGGATCAATAGTATGTAATAACAATTTCTAAGAACGACAAAACCCTATGAAACAAAGGCGCAAAAGATATATAACAGATCATAAATCTAGTCACTGTGACGAATTTGAGGTTTAGAATAATGTTGGAAGTGTAATGTAAATTTAGCATACAAAATATAAAATAAGAAGTCGTTGTGGTAGAAGGCTATAAAAAATCTTTTAAAGGGATAGTAAAAGGAATAAATAAGTTCTGTGTTAAGTTAAGTTCTCTGATGAAAAAATAAAAAAAAATAAAAATATTTTGTCATGTATATTATGCATCTATTCGTAGTGGTAATATATTTTTTAGATTTATATTTTATATATATATATATATATATATATATATATATATATATATATATATATATATATATATATATATATATATAAATANTAATTATAAACGTACAATAAACCTGAAAAAATGCAGTTAAATAAATAAAATACACCTTTTACAATACCGTCGATATAAAAGAGTTAGTTCGTCGACAGCAGCAGTTGACAGTAATTCAATTAACATACCGCTAAAGCTTGCAAATGTCGACTTTTTTTTCAACAAAGTGTTCTGTTACGGGACTTTTTAATGAAAGGGGTTAAATAGAGAGGAAGTAGAAAAAAAAAGATAAAAATGCCTGTGATTACTTAACCCATATCCGCTATTTGGACGGGAGCATATGGCCGGGTAACCCTTTGGCCCCGTTATGTTGCGTTCACCTAGCAGTTGCGTTATACCCGCATAACAATCAAAGTTTTTGTTGCACAATAATAGATTAAATTTTGGCCAGGTGATTATGATAATGTTTTTTTTCAGCTTTACGCTGCAGCAGGGTAAGCAGAGAGAGGCTAGTGTTAAAACAATCAGCTCCCCACTTACCGCGGATTCTGGAGACATTGCGTGTTAAGTAGCAGAACTCAACGCCGCGCTTTGCCTCGACACTAGAGCGAGGAAATGAAAATATTAAATATCGAGGAAATGAAACGAGAGTGTGAATTGAACCCACAACGTGTCGCGTTTACAGTCATACGCGTGTGCCACGACTGGCCTCAATTTTATAATGTTATAACAAAATAAATAAATAAAAACAAGAAAAAAGTAGGCAGACGAAACTTAGTGTTGAGACACTCCGTTCTCCACTTTCCGCCAAATTTTGGAGGCATTGCGTATTGAATAGTGGAACAAAATAACGCTCAACAAAATACGTATATTTAAAAATTAAATTATCTCACTGGCATTGAAAATATCTCTTATGAAATTGAGTTTTTATACATTTAAACTTCAGTAACATCAGGCAAAAAATATCTAAAAATTAACTAGAGTATTTATAAATATGATTAATTTACCTTTATAAAAAGTTTATACTTGTACATATGGACCAGATAGTTTTAAAAAAAAATATAAAAAAATGCTACACCTAACTTATTCATTATTGATTTGCGTACATATTATACATATGTAGTGATGTATAATAAATATGATTATTAAACTGAGTTTGTAAATTCTTTGGGCTATTGGTGAATCTCTTGTAAATAGAAACAAATATTAGAACATCTATTAATAAAGAATAATTATATACATAAACTCAACAGATGTTAGATATACTCAAAACTCTACATTTTACATATTATTATCAAATTCTAATAAAAATAAGGATATTGTATCCCTAAAGTATATTTGTTTATGAGTATGTTTGTTTTTTAAATATATAAATTATGAAGTTGACACTTATAAAAATAAGAAATTAAATACATATTCTAAACGATATGATACATAGTCATCCTAGCGCAGGGGTACAAGCATGCGACTGTAGACGCGGTTGGGGTTGTGGGTACGGTTCCCACTTTTGGGAATGAAATATTTAATATTTTCATGTCCCCGCACTGGTTACGAGGAAAATGTGATGTTGAATTCTGCCATTTATCTTGCAAAAGCTCGAGAATTTAGCAGAAAGTGGGGAACGGGAGTGTCTTAATGCGACCAAAGTATCCAAACACTAAGTTCTCAGATTTCCTCTGCCTGCCCTGGTATGTGCGGATAAAGCATGAAGTTAAAAATACATACATATATGTTATACCATATCATATAGGTAACATATATGTGTGACCTACAGGACATGTGTATATAGTTGCAGTCGTTGTGACTAATAGTTATTAATAGAAATAGTAGTGCAGTATTGAAATTATATTAGTATTCAAGTATCAAGTTGTTAAATAAAGTTATTCGATTAATATGTACTATGTTTTGTTTGGATAAATTAATATTTCCAAATATATTTAAAAAACCATCGTTTTCATTTTCATGACAACTTTTCGAAATCACAAAAAAATTTATAAGCACTTCACAGTAGTTAATTAATTTATTATGATTTATAATTTTATTTCATAGTTGTTGACATATTTGATGTTGAATGGCCCTAAGCCTAGCGTGCCTTAGCTTAGTAGATAAGTTAGCTAGTGTGTTAATTTATTTTCACTTTTCGCCATATCGAGTGCGTGGCGAGAGAGCCGTGACGGGGCGCTGTCGATGTATCGTCGATTCCTGGAACCAACGCTTTCCATTGCCGACTGAACTGCATCTTCCCGAGAAAATGCACGCGGGTTCGTTGCACTCACAAACTCATAACCCCCTTTCTAAAGCACCGATCCAATTATGTGCACTTTCGCAAGCCACTACTGTCACTCGCCTAGATACGGATAGGAAACTCGACGATGCGCCAGCGCCCACCTGCCTCTGACGCTGTTCCTACGTAGTATCCTCACTGCTTATCCTTAAATTTTGGAATACGACTTTACATTTAGAAGTATACAAAGTTATTAATTTTTAAATCCTACAATAATATCTGTTGTAATATCCATTATTCTTTTTACGTCATAGACAATACAAAACCTTTTAATCAGCGAAATCACTAAATTTTAATCAAAAATCAAGTATTTTATTAACCATCATCGAATTTTTTTTTCCTAATACCTAACTTAATGCTGTGTAAGAAAGTTTTTCCGGCGTAACCACGCTCCGTAGCGCACGCTAATGAAAACGAGACAGGGTATCGAACTCGTCTGCCACAGCGGTGATAATAAATATATCTAATATGGCTATTGTAAATTACTTTTATAATTACTTCCTAAAAATATTAAATGGAACAACAAAAATTTGCTATAAAATCTTAAAAGTGAATCTTTTTATGTAATTTAAGTTTAATTTTGTATTCATAATATAAAATTTCTGAGTATTTCATGTATTTTAATAAATATGGAATATATTTACAACTAATTCTAGTTGAATACAAGTATTGTAATGTACATTTAAGTACCGATTAAATTGAGATCAGATCACGACGTCATCGGCCGCTATTATTTAATCTTTTCCATAATTTATAAGGCAATTGGTAAACCAAATATATTATATTTATGTATCTAGTTCGTTTAAACACGGAAGATGATTTTGTAGCTTCACTCTGTTGCAACTAGAGATATCGTTTGAATATACTCTGTAACTATGTAAAAAATTTTGATAGATCAGAAAAGTTATTAAAAAAAGAATTCCTTTATTACAAATAAATTTGTTACATAATAATATAGATATACCTAAAATAATTCGCCAATTTACCGTCAGAATTATACGTATGTGTTCATATATAAAGAGACCTGACTGGATTTGACGAGCCTGTGCCAGATGCTATTTCCAGAAACTAGACAGGTTGAACTTGTCAAGTGGTTGCAAAAACAGAGGGGGGATTAGAGTGCATTGACATACTTACCTACTGTACACTGCAGCGAAAATGCATCGGCGGCGCGTCGTCACTCGCTTCTACGGACTCGAGTACCACGTCCATAGAACTTAGACACCCTCTCGATATAACTTAGTATCATAGACTTAGAGATGTTCACCGTGGTCGCGCAGCTCAGCATATAGTGGATGCATTATACCACTTACGCCGCAGAAAAGTGGAATGACGTCCGTACAGCTATGTGATTTTCACTTATAAACTCGAAGTTAGAGAAAAGTTAGGGTTTGATTTTAAAAAGTCACTTCTCACAATAACGGTGTCGTGATGAGAAATCATGAGAAATTAATAATCTTGTATTGTGTTAATAACATAACAAAATTTTCTGATAATTATTTAATTTTTTTTCCACGATATAACAGTAAATAATATAAGAAAAGGCATCTAACTAATATATTCTATGTACTATACGATATTTTATTTCGATTATCTACTTATCATTTAAAGAATTGATATTTTCTTTAAATATAAATATATTTTCAAGATTTACGAAAAATTTTACGTAAGGAATAGATCTATAAATATATTTTTAAATGCGACTTCGCAAAATATAAAAAAAAGGCTTGCAATTTTCCTATATTAATATTAAATAGATAATTGTATTACCCATATATAAACTTTTATTTACATAAAAATATAGTAGGATTTATTCATGAATAATTTACATGATGTAATAATTAATGAAATGCATCACAGTATAGTAGTGCACTTGACACCGCTAAGGTCAATGACAGCGTAGCGGCGTAGCATGCACTACTGTCGCCGTTGACAGCCCCGTAGCTGACCCCAACAAACAACAAATAACTGACAAAAATGATCATGAATATTTAATATGACAATAATAAAAATTTATTATATACTTTTTTTGTTTCTCGTTTTTTTTGTATTTTCAACTTATCTATTAAGTTTTGATACTAATATCAGTAATATTTATAACCGTCATACTATTGCATGTGCTAATTTTATCTTTATAAAATAGAAAGTATATTTTTAGTTAAACAAAAACGGTATAACATTGATATTTCATTTTAATTATAAAAATTGATGTATACCAAAGGAAATAACTAAATTTGAAAAACGTGAACTACCAATAACTAATTACAATACAGATTATATATAGCCAGTGGAGTTCTACCGGGTAGTACCAGAGTAGGAGTGGCGGGTGTCAGTGCATCGTGAGGTGACAATGAAAGTACGACGTTTCTCGCTTGCGATAGTTCGCGGCAATAAGGCCACCCGCGTTCAACGGCCCCGATCGCGCCGTTACGCCGGACGCCGCGCGCCGCTCTCGCTGATCGACGCACTTCCACTGATATAATAATAACACCATTCGATGATAGCATACAATACACATTCTATTGCTTAGCTGTGTCTTTAACTGGAGCTAATTCTTACTATTTTTTAATCATTTGATTTTAAATTTATATGAAATGTTAATATAATCTAAGATAATACATACAAAAAAGTTAAGTTTCACCCGTCAACATTGGATTATAAGCATAATTTTATTAAATTTTCACTACTATAATCTACTATTCCTATTTTGTTTCATTAACACAACCATTACTATATTTAAATCTACTTCGATAGGTAAATGATATCAAATAAAATCCATTAATAATAATATATTAATTTTAAGATCACTCTGTTTAATTTTTTTCAGCACCAAAAAGTATGCTATAAATAATTTATGTAAATATAATTTACTTATTATGTATAATAAATTAAAACAATGAAATAACAAGATGGAAATAAAGAAAAATTCTTTAGTATTCAACTATTAAGTAATCGTTGATAATGAAGTCTGTAGCAAGTTTTTGGCAGCGCACTAGTAGGTCGTTAACCCCAAATTCGTACAGCCTTTCATTTTCCGTTTTTAGATCTGTGTCTGTGTACACGAGCTTATTTAAATCAAACGTTTAGTCACAAACAAGTCTTACATTAGAATAAACTAGATACTCATAGTGATTTTTTTTTTCAAGTTATAAATTACTAATTTCACTGACTATACGTAACTTAAGTATATAGAGAAAGGTTTTTTCGTATGTGTTTAATGAACATTTGAACAATATTAACCCTTTTTATTAGTCTTACACGTCTTCCGCAAATAGATAAGAAAAGAGAATGGTATATTGTTTTCCACTCATTGCTCATTTTAACAGGTACTGCAACAAAATGAAGAAACCCAACATAAATAACCCTTTGCTTGGAAAAATTAAAATAATTTAATTTAAGTATAATCTTTCTCCAAGGGGGTATCGAATACAAGTCCATTGCGTGCACAGTCAGACAGTTTCCCACTTCGCCGCAATGGTTATTAGAACACTTACACATAGTTACAGTAAGTACAAATATTTCATTATGTTTTCATGAAAGTAACAAAATCTGCTTAAATTTAAGTAAAATATTTACATATTCGATAAATATCGTAATTTTCTTTAAAACTATTCGAACGATCATCACTACTTCGTCATATTATAAGATTTATATTGTAAGATATTTTTCCTACAAAACAATATTTCAAAACCATATTTAAAAAGCCCATTCGTTTTTTCGTAGAAAGTAACGGTGGAACCATATACCTACGTATGCACAGGAGCCTCGACGGCGGCCATGATTCACGAAGCTTCGATCGCGCTGTGAGTTGTGACATAATGAAATGAATTAACATTATTTGGCCGTTTGTGTTAAAACTCCTTTCCTTCTCATCTTAGTCATACTACATGCTATGCGGGTCATCGGTAAATCCAAGAATTGTCATACATTCACAAAAGACGAAGGTAACTTCATGTTATATTATTTTATTTATTATTTAATTAATATAGGTTGTAGTCAAAGATAAGTAGGGTAATATTGAACTTAGTTTTAAATATCAACTCAGTCTACATATCAAAAACAAAACTAAAGTATAACTATAATAGGTTTACAAGTATAATTAAAAGATATATAAAGTCATAAAGTAAATCTTAGTACAAAAACTGCTTGATCCTTTTTTTGCACATAAACTACTTGATCCTTTTTTTTTGTTATAATATAAATGAAAGAGACAATTTCAAAAATAAACAGGACTATTTTAACAATGTCTACAAATCAGAATAAATCATATTAGTAAAACCCTTCACATTAAGGTGTTTTGTGTGATTCAGATATGAGTTGAACGTTGAGCCGTCGTCGTTCCGAACGGCAACGTTGCCGCGTATATAGATGATTGCAGCAGCTTTCCGGTAATGTAACACTCGCTTCTGTCTGTAAGAATTCTGCTGGGGGTTCATTGAACTTACGCGAGTGCAGAACGCAGCAGAATAGTGGGGGGTATTACACTAGGTCACACCCGGCCGTCGACACACTTACCTTGACTCGACGCAGTCGGCGCCGCACTACGCTCTAGCATCGAATAGAAAACTAGGCACCCTGAACAGTTTCTCGCAATTATTCTATACATAATACAATATAACGACAACCTTAATTTTATAATTTACGAAATATCATAAAAAACGTCCATAATGGTCCGTAATTCTCTTCCAAATTATTTATCGTGTATCTTAGCAATTAACGTAAAACTACTTAGACTTCAGTCTATCTTCTTACTATTTAACTACTATAATATCTAGTATTTGGATATCAGAGGCCAGTCGTAGCGCAGGGGCACAAAGTGTGACTGTAAAACAGTCGGTTGTATAGGTTGTGGGTTCGATCCCCACTCGAGGAGATAAAATATTTATTTAAATGTATATTTCCATTTCATCGCTCTGGTGTCGAGGCAAAGCGCGCGTTGAGTTCTGCCACTCAATGAGCAATATCTGCAGAACTCGGCAGAAAGTGGGGAACGAAGTGTGTTAACATTAGGGTCCCTCTGCCTATACTGCTTTGTGCGGGATACAGCGTGAAGCTGTTTTATTTTATCTGGATAGCAATCATGAGAATTCTCTATAAAGCCCAGAGCATAACCCTGTCATTTGAGACAGACTTTGGACAAATTTTCGCTAACACCTAACAATTGTAAAATGTTAAAGCATCATCGTCGCCACCACATCACCTGTATAAACATTTTATTGCAGTATATGAGGTGTTAAGACAATTAAAACTGTAACTTATCACAATTGTATATTTCCATCTACATTTTCCTGAGATTCCTTAACAGTCGTATTCTCTATACAAACATGCATGCATGCATTTAATGAAAGAGAAATACTTACCAATTTTGTATTTTTCCATTATATACAGGGTGGAAGCCTAGTATTAAGAGACTCCATTCTCTACTTTCCGGTCGATTTTCAGGACATTATATGTTAAGTGGCCGATTTCGACGCCACCCTTAGTCTTGTTATCAGAGCGAGCAAATGAAAATAATTCATTCCCCAAGTGGGAATAAATCCACTGCTGTCACGTATATATTAAGACACTGTACCGCTGCGCCATGTCTGCTGCTGTACCTTTTTTTTGATTGGACTCTTGTTTCGACATTAATAGTCATTCTTTCGAATTTAAATATACATATTTATTCGTGATCCTAGAAACTTACCTGCGCATTAGGTAATAACAAATAAGAAATTTATACAAATAAGCACGGTCTTAGAAATGATGCCATCGTCCCCAGATGAATTCAACCTTGTTGTAACATATTTTTTATGCTATGCTTTATTTTATTTTGTCCATAGAATTATTTTGAATATTTTTAGATAAAAAATATGATTTTAATGTTTAGTCGCCCTTGAAAAGCAGATATTTGCTTAAATACTGTCAAATACGTGCCGGAGCATATGCATGCGACTATAAGCGCCATAGGTTGTGGGTTCGATTTCCACTTTACGAAATGAAATAATTAATATTTTCATTTCCTCATTCAGGCAAAGCGCGGATTTGAGTTCCGCCACTCAAAACTTTATGCCTCCGACATTTGACAAAAAGTGGGGAACGGAATTGTCTAAATAGGAACGGAAGTATCTTAGTACTAGGTTCCCACATTCCCTCTGCCTACCCTGTTACTTGAGAGATACAGCGTGAAGCTAAGCTGAAGCTAAAAAAATACTATTTATATTATGTCCGTCAGATAAACAACATTTAAAAATAGGTAAATGTAAACAATATACTAAAAAAATATTTAGGCAATAGCAATGTCATTAAAATGGTAACATCAACTCGTCGTTTTTTACATCGACAAGTCGGATTTATACGAAGCATGCAACGAAGATTTCTTGGTTGTTATACTTAGTTTGGCGTTTTATAACACGAAATCCTCCTGTTTGAGATAACTATAATTGCAAGGATACAAAAGGACATACATACGATAACCCAAAAGAGTTTCATATCGATTTTAGTTTTGACAATTCTTTTCGACATAAACAAGAATCTAAAAATATTTATTAATCGAAATAATATTATATGATGTAGTTTTTTAGGCCGTTATGGGTCAGTGGGTTAGCGTCTGACTGTAAACATGTTAATCGTGAGTACAATGCACACTCGAGGGAGTGATAGTACCACCTCTCAACCTCAACGAATTAGGGTGGAAAGCCAGAAACAGTGGACATCTAGTAATAAAATATGTAGTGTCTATTTATACGAGATGAAGCGTAAAGTTGCTTAAATACTGTTTATCGAATTTGCTATATTTTGTGAATACATTACATTTAAGTAGATGAATTAGATAACATTAATTTCAGCTATAGTTCAGTAGAAAAAATATTACTAGTTTATACCATGTGGCTGTCGTTCTGCTTGTTGGTATTCCGACAACGCTGTCAAGGGACTGGCAGATCGTTGTAAACGGTGTTTTTCACTGTTAAAGGTAGATGTTCATCGTCGCAGAATTGGTGGGCACTCTGAAACAAACAAAAGAGTACTGAAATTCACAATACCCAACATCAATAGAGAAGACAGTTGAAAATTTTTACTATATTGAACCCGCTTCTACAATCTTTGAATCTTAAACCCACCACACCAGAGGGCAAGCTACAGTTTCCGCTTTCTGTAAGAATCCAGAACAGTACGCAAGAAAATTAAGAAATCGTAGAAGGCAGTATGATGTAATAATTGTAGCAACTGACAGATGAATACCACCTCAGTCTACCAGTGACGCAGGCTATTAGAATTTAATACAAGCAGTTTACTCGGCATAGCAGTTTCTTTTAAAATATTGTTTATATGTTAATGAGTAGTATAAAGTTGTTTTAACGAAGTTCGACATCAAAATATTTTTATAGATATGAATATTTAAAAGCTTGGCATCCAATAGTCAAAAATAAAATAATCAAAAAATGTCTTCAATTCCTGTAGTTTGGTCGAAAAAATGTATTATCACAAAAGCCAACCTATTTCAAATAATTATATTTATACGAAATGAGTTTTAGCTTTAAAAAGTATAATAATAAATCTTACGAAAAAAAACTATCGAGAAGCATAATTAAATTATAAAATTTTATTCTTAGGGTTTTGTTTGAGGTCAAAAAGTAATAACGGAACTCTTATAGGATTACTTTGTTGTCCATCTGTCCGTATGTCAAAGCATGACTTGCCCAAGATCGCGTGGAGGTATCAAATTGAAATTAATGATCTTAAAGGTCTCTGGCAATACAAAAAAAAACAAGGTCAATCAATTCTGCCAAATATTATTATAAAATTAAAAAACTTATTATAGGATGCTTCCCGTGAACCTCAAATTATGGAATTTGGCAAATAAAGAAAAAAAATCTTAAAAGTGAAAATTTATAGACATTTCACACAAAAAATCATTACAAGCTTATGTGTATGTAGTTCATTTAATATAAAACGAGTGCATATAGTCGTACAAAAATTTAAGTTTGACACTCAACTCTTATAAGTAGTACTTCTCGTTGACCTACAATCTTGAAATTGGTACGGACGCCTCAGTGGGCGAATCCAACTCACCCTTAACCGGGTTTTTTTTAATCTTTGATTGATATGATTTAAACATTTTTTGCATCTTCAATAACATTTTAAGGACAAAATTTCAAGATTGTCAATATAAAGATATTATTAAGCCCATTATTATGTTAACAGAAAATACAAGTTTATGAAAATATCTTATTATTTTTTCGTTTTAGTTGTTAAAACAAAATATATATTCCATTTTTTGAAGATCAATACTAAATAGAAAATGTAATCAAGAGACCGTCTTATCACAATGGATCCTCAAAGGTCCTCCGCCCTTTTTATTGTATATTTTTTTGTATTATGCATCATAAAGATACGGAAGTGAATTACATGCATTAAAGTGTATGCATGATATGATTTGAGTACAATAGCTGTAAATTTTATCTAAAGTCTAATTATCTTTTAATACAACAATATTTTAGATGCTTTCAAAGATAATTAAGATTGTAATTTTAATGATCATAACTCAAACCACGCTGTTTGAACTCTATTGCTATAAATAACGAGAAGGCTGTATATTAGAGAATCGGAGAACCTTCTGAAAAACAACTACCTTCTTTGCCTTCTGAAACATGGCGTGCTAGATGGTAGATTTACATGATTTTTTCATTGAATATTTGAATAATCACTACAAGATTTTTATATGTGCGGCGTTGAGTTCTGCCACTCAACACGCAATGCCTCCAGAATTCAACAGAAAGTGGGGAACGGAGTGTCTTAACACTAGGTTCCCTCTGCCTACCCTGCTGTGTGCGGGATACAGCGTGAAGCTGAAGATTTTTATACTCCATAAAAACTATATAAATTTTGTACATAGAATACCACATGAAAATATAAAATGCCGTGAAATAAGATGATGTTAAGAGTTTATCGTATACTTTGCAGTAACTTAATATTATTTTTTTATATAACACAGAATAGCAACTTTGAATGTCAACTAGAAAATGCTAGTGGCATACACAAATCAAACAAGTTTTTTGTATTGATCTGCGGGTGATCGAACTTTGCCGCACACTAGACGAGCTATTGCCAACGCTTATTGCGAAACAAGCTTAGAAATAGAATGTTATCACGTTAAGGGCAATCGCAGACTTTAGAAAAAAACTTTTTTTATTTTACATATTTCAAGGACAATGGTAATAAATTATATTATCACATAGGTTCAGGATTTTCTTCATTTTAAGATCTAGTTTGAATTTTCCAAATTGTAGTACATAATAAAGATTTCCTAATTTATTAGTGTCATAATTTGGTTCTTATTAGTACTTTGTGTACAAAGTAAGTGATTTTTTTGTTTTAACAAAAATATTTATGTAAATAATATTGTAATATTTTTGAACAGTGTTCGCCATAAGCCTCCATATAAATATGTTCTTTGTAAAATAGATAAAAACTGAACATATAGTATGATATGGCCTTTAACACTATGTAATATGTATGCTAATTCAATATAAATAAACATCTCTACACTTAACCGTGCACAAACCAATCAGAATAAAGTTAAAAGTTCTCATTTTCAATTTTCAATAAAAAATATGGTAGTGTATGTACATAAAAGCGCAAAGAAAACAAAATTAAACAAGCAAGTCTATTCCTTTTTACAATACAAAAAGCACGTAATAAGCAAATAAAATATATATACGAGTATAGGCATAATACTATTTTCTTGTTTGATTTTAATCTTTTACGGTTTTTATGTAGGCTTATAGCGTAAATAATATTCAACTAAATTTGTATTTTAAACATAAGAATATAGGCAACAGAAGTTAAAGGTGCAATATCAACTTTAGTAGCAGTAGTCAAATGTTCAAAGCTGCCCCCCCTTCCGGGGTAGCTTTGAACATATATGGGGCAGTTTTGAACTATCATCGAATTCAATGAAATTAAAAGGCTTATCAAACTTTTAAGTAACTTTATTAATAAACTTAACATTAGAAACGATGGAGATCAAATATCAGTACCATGTTAACTTAAAAAAATAATATACCTAGTTTAATATTGCGATTGTACNTTATTTAAAAATGCATAAAATTTTACTCAAAATCAAACACTCCTCGTAACTCAACAACTGGTTCTCATGTATCAGCGGTGACAAGTGACACGTGTGTGGATTAGTGCTGCCACTACTCAAAAAAAATCTACCAAAATTTCTTTTAAAAATAGCTCTGTTAACACATATTTCCAAAGGTGCCCCTGTTCTAAGCTACCCCCCTCTCCCCTAAATAGATTTTAACTTCGTTTAACATCTTTTTTGTAGGTTTAATTGCTGGGGTACTCCCTAATACTTACTTTAATTTCTGTTTAACATTTCAATTAAAAAGATATTATAATAATTTGACTTATCATTATAATTTTTAGAAATATATATATTTTTTTCATAGTTCCAAAAGCAATTCAAACGTCGTTAACCCCTTATAATTGGCTAATGGTTGTAGCACTCAAAAGAGTTCAACGCACGTCCGCAGCCACAACTAGCCTCACGACTCTTATACAATGGCTGTTTTTGTACAGCCTCAGTTTTGGTTATGACATCACCATAGTTTATATCATGCTGTATGTACTTCTGCGATCAGTATCACTTCTGTTGAGCCAACAACTCGTTATAAAATAGATTTCCTCCAACGATAAAAGAAATTAATTGAAAAACTTTATGTTTTTATGTTTCTTAATGTTATTTTAGCACATTTATAGAACAGGCAGGAAAGTAGTGGTAAATTACGCTTTTTCGTATTCTGTATTAGGAGATATTATGAATAAAGCAGACCAACCCCGCATTTAATGTGATAAAGTCGGATCATCTATTTTGTATCCATACAAAAACACATTTCATAAATATTATCTGAAATAATGTGTTAATTTAATAAATAATAATATTAGACAATTTTCAAATAATTATGATATTATGCTAGCTCAAAAAACCGGTCAAGTGTGAGACGGACAAAAAGTTTCATTTCGTGCCAAATTTCATGGCTTATGAGTAGCGACCCTAAAGATTATGTCACGCAGCCAATCTCATTAAAAATGCAGATGCTCGTATCTTTTGACTGCTTTAACTTAGAAGCTTGATTTTTCTCTATGCGATCTTGAGATAAATGGTCTTAGCAGATCAAACAGTCATCCTAAGGGTTACGTTTTTTCCTTTTGGGATACGGAACCCTAATCACGTTCATTTCGTGATTTTTAGAATTCGGTTTCACGTACATTACGTGTTTTTTCATTTGAATTTTTATAAGTTAATCTAAAAATATATAATTTATTATACAAAACGTAACAGGAAATATTTAAAATAACATAAAGATATAACTCTGTATTATTCGCACTAAATTAATATATGTTTTTGGTTAGAAAGATGTCTAGCCTAGATCAATTTGGGTGTTTTTGTATTAGTATATAATAATTATTCAGCTTCATATGTAAGCATTTATTTTGTAGAATGTGGCAATATAATTAAATCTAGGAGGCTGAAACTTAATGTACATACGTACTTTATGGGAAGTGGAGAATATATTTTAAAACGAAGAGAAACATGTTAATATATGTAAATTGTATAGGTTTTAACGTATATATGAAACTTTCGTACGTATGTATATACTATTTTACCTACAATGTTGTTACTATTATTTTAATTGGTTCTCCTGTCACTTCTTTTACAAACGGCACCAAATATCAGGGTCATGTGTCCAGGGTCCTAAAACTCACGAGGCTCTAATGGCTAGTATACATATAGCTAGTAAATTACATCTCGAAATATTTTGGTACTTTTTAATATTTCGGATATGAATATTAATCTGAAATAAATTATTTTTATTTTTAAGAATCTCGTTTATTTCTAAGAGTCCGCCAGCATTTTATATACGTATATAGAAGTATACTTTCTTTGTAGAAGTAGTATTAATATTGGATAATATCTGAAATTTACTTTAACAACATATCAACCTTACCTAAGACAAAGGCCTTATAATATAAAAATAATAATTCGCCTAAAGCACTTAATTACACTAAACTAAATTAGTACTCAGCGATTAAGCAAAACATTACATCATAAGATTCCAACAAAAACAGTATATTCCATATATAATTCCCTCAAATACATAGCTCCTATGTAACTACAGAACAGACAAGACATCAATTATGGAGGTGGGAGTTGCAAAAAACCAAGGAATATTTCGGTGGAAGCTTGATGTCCGGTTACGTAAGTTCATCTAGCTTCAAGGCCGAGGACGTTGCACCCGAATCGCTGATCGCGTCCTGCCGGTCCGAGTTTGGACGACTCTTTTTTTACTAACTCAATATTTGTTACCCACCTACCCACACGACTCTAGCTGAAGTATTCGATTTAGAAATATTCAAGGATACTGTAGATTATTTTATTGTGTTAACGAAACTCGTTTATTTTCTTGTCTTATGAAAAGCCTAATGCTTCTTGGACTTTTTTTAATATTTATGATACGATAATATAGTAAAATTAAGTGTACAAATAGCATTTACATGTAGCGCATGATTTAATTTGGTAAAATATAAAATCTTAATTCTTAATTCAGAGGCCGGTCGTGGCGCAGCGGCACAATGTGTGACTGCAAAATCGACTGGTTGTGGGTTCGATCCCCACTCGAGGAGATAAAATATTTACTTAAATTTATATTTCCATTTCTTCGCTCTGGTGTCGAGGTTAAGCGCGGCGTTGAGTTCTGCCACTCAACACGCAATGCCTCCAGAATTCGGCAGAAAGTGGGGAACGGAGTGTCTTAACACTAGGTTCCCTCTGCCTACCCTGCTGTGTGCGGGATACAGCGTGAAGTTAATTTAATTTAATTTTTTTTTTAATTCTTTGATACGGGATTAAGTTATTCATTAGTTTATTTTAATATCTACAATAAATAAATTTTAATGCTACCTACTAGTAAATTAATTTAATAAAAAAAATCAGCTTCACGCTGTATCCAGCACACAGCAGGGTAGGCAGGGGGAACCTAGTGTTAAGACACTCCGAATACTGCTACCGAATTCTGGAGGCATTGTGTGTTGAGTGGCAGAACTCAACGCCGCGCTTAACCTCAAAACCAGAGCGAGGAAATAGAAATATAAATTTAAGTAAATATTTCATCTCCTCGAGTGGGGATCGAACCCACAACCAGTCGGTTTTACAGTCACACCTCGTGCCGCTTCGCCACGACTGGTATTTTTCCTGTTAAAATAGCTAAAGACAACTGTATTATCATAACATTCTGTTAAAAAATATATTTTAGTCCCACAAATAAATTTAATCACAATGCGAAGTGACCGCTATATTGTAAATCAGTCGATAAGACGTGCAAAGTTGCTACACGTCGTCTCTTAAAAGGCAATGGTGAGGAAAATATTTAAATGCGCTTAACCCTTTCTTCGGGTATTAGCTACTGTACAATAAAACTCTTTGTTATCTCCTGTTTACGGAGTAAACAGTTAAGCTGAATAAATTAAACAATTGTTACAAGTCCTTCCTTAAAACTTTCTTTGTGACAGTTTACTTCAAAAATCTTTCTCCTCAAATATATATACATCTATATTTTTTTATGAATGACATGAAAAAGATTTAATATACGGGTAAAAACATTTCTTAAGTTCACCTAATACTTGATAAATTTTGATTGCCATGTAATTTTTTTTTATTTAGTTATATAACCAGATCTACTTAGGAAATATAACGTCACATTATATTTTTTTCTATTTCTCTTAATAGTTTCGTTGTGTTTTTGTCATCGCAATGTGTGCCGGGGTGGATGAGGAACCGTTATGTTTTTTACGTGACCATGTTATAAAGGCCACCCTTTAAGGGCAAAAAAGCCAGGGGTTTCTGCAGGTAAGCAAATCTGATCACGGACCGCGATCAAGGCTGTGATCGAAGTTACATAGTATACTCCTTTGTTATTTTTAACACTCTACAAGTTCAGTTACTTAATGCAAAGCTTTATGCTTATCTGATATTTTATATATTGAACTATTTATTTATTTTCAAGTATGTTTAAGAGAAGGAGTGCCATATGATGTAACGTGTCATTGAAACACCATCTGGTTCTTTGGGAGCTCGTGCCTTTTTTGATACCATTCACAATAGATTTTTTTTCTTTAATATAAAACAATTTTACAGATAATGACTATTCATTAAATTAAATATTTTTATTCATTCTCTTTCAACAAATGTTTTCGGCAATTTAAACGCGGCAGCTTCGATTCCCACTCGAGTAAATGAAGTATTTAATATTTTAATTTCTTCGCTCTAGTGTCGAGGCAAAGCGTGGCGTTAATTTCCACCACATACCACGCAATGCGTCCAGGATTCGACGGAAATCTGGAGCAGAGTGTCTTAACACTAGGCTCCCTCTACCTACTTTGCTACATGTGGAATACAGTGATAAGATGAAAAGATAATAATTAATTATTCATTATGACGCAGTAGTTATGGTTTTTAGTTACAAATTTAATGAATCTAGTATTCAAGTAAGGTAGAGTTTATAAATATCTTGCCACGTAATTGATATGTTTTTTTTTTATATTTATATTTTAACTAAACAAACATTACAATGTAAACTACACGACACTTTTCCATTTTTTTCTAAATCATCAGCTTTTATTGTATTCTTATCTCTAGATATTTAATTTCTAATAGACTCCAGGTATTTAGGTTGCCTTTTTCTACATATTAAACCTTATGTCTATTAACTTAATACCTTTTAATATCTATTAAAATTTTGTACTCTGCTGAGTGCGGGAAGCTTGCTTTCGCAGCGTGAAGCTGATTTTTTTTTAATTCAGTTAATATTCTTATCAACTAAATGAGAAGACCATATTATCATTTTTATTACAATAAAATAATATTTATCTATTATATTTAATTTTTTTTATGCAATATATTTTTAGTTATAATGGAGATAGTTCCTTATTTATTTTAAGCTTACATAAAAATAACAATTTAAATAATTAAAATTCTACCGAGAAGAAATAAACAAATTTGTTATATTTTTCATACTTTAATATTTTAACAACACCTAAACGGAGATAAAAAACATAAAACCAAGTTATTACTAGATAATTTGCCATGTTTATTTTATATCAGCCTTATTCATTTTACATCACACAAACATAGGTAAACATATACAATCTAATATGAACAAACGGAAAATACATAGAATAAAATATATAAATTTAACACTTGTACTAGATCGAGTTGCTGAGATAGAAATGTTCGTGTGACCATGGCATTGGTCCTCTCTCTCGCACGCAGCAGTTCATTCACCCGGGCGCTGCGAGTGCGGAAGAAGCGCAGGCGGCGGTCCGGCGGTAGTCGGTACGGGCCGTAGGCAGCGGCGGGAAGGACGTCTCCGGCCATGACACAGCCACAACTTATCAGTTAAGCGGAGCTATCGGTGCGCTAACACCGCTCCATTATGACCATATAAAGTGTTTCAGACTGAAAGCAACAGAGATCTCATGCAAGACTTATATTTTTAATAATATTTTTTAAGTGACGTGAAGTGTAGTTTTAAGTTTAGTGAAATATTTATACGGATTATATTGCGATCTGGATATATTTTCGGGCGTTTCGAGGCTGGATTATTATGAGACAATTGGTGAGTTGTTATGTTATAATAAATATATAGGTTGCTATTGCTTAACGAGTGGGTAAGCGTGCAGCTTTCTTCACCTTTAAAAGACATCAACGCGCGTGTCTTGAAGAAAACTTCAAGGTTTTCCGATTGCATAACCTTTAAATGTTAAGGCTGAAAAGCTCTATATAATAACTTTAGCATTAGTTAACCTTATTTATAAAATTTTACCTAAATATTTTAATATTTTAATATTTTTTTCTGCTATTGTTTATAATTTTATTTTAACAGGTTTTATATTTTTACAATAAATTTATAATTAATATGGATATAAATTTCTTGATTTATAATATAAAAATAAAATTATATATTCTATTAAAATATGTAAATCTCTTGTATTGAACTTAATAAAGTAATCAGTTATGAGGGCTCTTCGAGCACTTATAAATAAACTTTAGAACTTAATTAAGTAATCAGTTAAAAGGACTCTTCGAGCACTTACAATAAATGGTAATAATATTTAAATTAAAAGTAAATTATTTGTCTAAAGCGGATATCATGTTATTTTTATGTATTATTGAATATTTACACATTCACACCATACACCATCATCCTGGGTGGGTTTTGGCTATAATTACCATAAAGACTTGAGAACTATATAAGTATTAATACATAACACACACAAACACACACGCACACACACTTGCGCAAGCGCAAACTTTGATGATCAGTTGCAAAAAATGGACCTTGAACTCAACAAGTTCAATTTCAAGGCGAACATTCGCACGTGAGGGCTTACGTAATACACCCCGCTCATATAATAGCATGTGCGTGCGACTGTAAACAAACTACAATTATTTATAATTAACTTTATAAATAACCTATATTGCTTTATTAGATCATCGTGACTTGATTGTGTATGAAGCTTTACGATAACGACTCTATGAATACGTTAATCGTCTTTTAAATTTTAATGTGGACAATGTTAGTAATAGTAAAATTTATGAAAAAAAAAATGTTATATTTATATTATTATATAAAAACAGAATATAAAAAAACAATGTAGTATGTGATTTCCATAATAATGTCTGTTTTACAGCTTATTAAATATTTTATTTTAATATATATTTAAAATTGATATTATATTAAAATAAAACATACATATAAAACATGCCCCTAATTACATATACATACATATATTGCTCGCACATTCGCATACATCATCCTGAAATAATTGACAGTATAAAGACGTACGTGATCGTGTAAAATATGCACGAACACAAGCATCTTGTAGTCTTATATATAAAAATTACACACACAATACATAAATGAAGTGCAAATATAGTAAATAGAGCCAAAAAACTTCTTCGCGTTTAAGCAAAAGTAAGCTCAATATGGAAAGAGAAAGGATTCAATTTGGCACACACGCTTCTCGCTGTTTCGGCAATGACACTGACTCCGGCCGATGATATAACAGCAAGCTGACAAACCCGTGAAAACTCAGTCATTGACCCGCGAGCTCGCGGCCGTGGCCAAACTGACTGCTTTCGCTTACGCGATTTTGTGTTTACTACTCTCATCATAAAGTTCAATCTCTCTTGATCTCCTTATGTTTATTGTGTTAAATCTCCACTAAATGATATATACGATATCTTTAAATATTTATAATTTATTTTAATATTGATTAATGACGATTAAATAATAATCAAATTAACAAATATATAGATATTATAAAATTAGTTTGAACTATATAACCTTTTTTTATAAATTGATAAGTGTTCAGATTTTGTTTTGTTTTTAAGAAGTTCAACGCAAGTCAATTAAATAATATAAAACAAATACACATCAATATTTACATAATTTTTAAATAAAAAAAAATCAGCTTCACGCTGTATCCCGCACACAGCAGGGTAGGCAGAGGGAACCTAGTGCTAACACACTCTGTTCCCCACTTTCCGCCGAATTCTGAATGCATTGCGTGCTGAGTGGCGGAACTCAACGCCGCGCTTTGCCTCGACACCAGAACGAAGAAATGAAAGTATAAATGTAAATAAATATTTCACTTCCTCGAGTGGGGATCGAACCCACAACCAGTCGATTTTACAGTCACACTTTGTGCCTCTGCGCCACGACCGGCCTCATAAACCTAGGTATATAACTTTTAAGCATCATTAAAATTAAGTTTTATACATTATTTTTAGATATGACAATTATTATCCTAGCTATTTCTAACGACACGTCGTTGTGACGACGTTGTGATGGAGACTGAATTTATCTTACTACTATACAATATATACATAACATGCACATTATATATGCATAGATCATGGAATGAATGCGGGTTGAAACCTTAACAGGGTACATTGAAGAGGTCAATCTAATAAATACTATAATTTTGATCAACCAATATGACAAAACACGATCCTACGTGTAGCCACTCAGATCATTATTAAAATACAAAAAATGGTTATCGTGCGCATATAATACACAATATTCCTGTTTTGTAATAAAGAATGTTCTATTATTTTCATATTTTATATTATTTTGCAGTAAATTCAATAATTACATTTAAATCAGACAGATTTTAATCAAAGTATTGGCACATACAATACATTTTATACATTTTTTCGAGTATTTTAAAATTTGATTATGGAAAACGCATTATGAGTACTACTACATATCTCAATTAAATTATAAACTTACTTGGAAAAAATACTATATCCAATTGTGATAATAGATATATACACAAAAAATCTGTAATCCAATATGACTTGTGTCTAAAAAGTAAAGAAACAACAGGTATATAAAAAAATGTAGGCATCTAGTTCTCTTGCCATTCGACGAGATCACTTACGCTTACGTGGGAGTGCCAGGAAGGTCCTTGATGGGTAGAAAGTAAATGTTTGGTAAACATCGCGGGAAGAAGGGACGCGCGGGCAGCGTAGTGAAACCTGTTCGATCAACGGTACCTCGGTGTGCCCCGGGCGCGCGCGCGTCTATTATGTAACAAAGATTTTTACGCTTCAGTACTCTTTGTTTGTAGCATATATCATTCGTCATATATGGTACGAAATAGTAGCTGTATTTCATTTTGTGTGATAATAACGATTATTATTATTATTACTAGAATATTTTTTTATAGAAAGGCTGAACTATATGTTTAATTCACATCTATGTAAGTTATATAGGCTGTTGTACGAATATATCTGTATTCTGTCGTACGTATAAATTTGAATATTTAATTAGTCTATAAAATAGAGTCACAGAAAGTGTTTTATATTATAATAAACCGTGCCACATACATGTAATTCAAATAAAACGCATGGATCGTGATTTCCGGCGGCCGTAATAGCGGTTACCGCACCATAGAGAATCATACGAGCACACCACCATGCCACAGCAAATACCGTTCACTCCATTGTCACCCCAAGTCTTTCGAATGCATATTTATATACATATGTTACCGGTTATGCAATAGGAAAAATACTTGAGACTACACTACACGCAATGTTCCGAACCGTGTCACGTCGGTACGTTGACTTAACTTGACATTTAATGAATGAATGCACGTGTTAATTACAATACTATTATAAAAATAAAATAAATAAATAAATCAGTTTTACTGTGTATCCAGAACGCAGTAGGGTAGGCAGAGGGAAGCTAGTGTTAGGACACTCCGTTACCCACTTTCCCCCGAATTTTGGAGGCATTGCGCGTCGAGGCGGAACTTAACTTTTCATTTCCTCGAGCGGGGATCGAACCCACGTATACTGAAATCCACAGCTATATTATTAAAGAGGAGTAAGTAATGTTATATGTACATATACAAGTATATAAAATTCTTCTTCTTACCAGATAAATATTAGCGCCCTGCAGAGGCCATCACCCGCTGGGCTCTGATTTCACCCTCCTATTTTATTTTTTATCGACTCTACCTAACGGTAGTCGGATCCCATAGGTACCGTATGAAATATCTTTGAATCAATTCATGCATTCTATGATTTGATCTTCCTGTTTAATGAAATAGAATACCTTTCTTTTATTTTTTAAGTAAAATGTCGCAATAGTATATTTATTTTAAATAAAATCATTTGAGAACAAGTTTTTAAAATACATTTAAATTTGTTTCTGACAACACTACATTCGACTAGTTCAATAATTTATTTTTACAGCTATTGGTAATGTTCGTATCGTCGTACGCTACTGCAACACAAAATTATGTATGGAAACTGTGCACTGCATAGGCTATAAACCTATTTGGAAAGGATATATGACTCAAGTTCCAGAAAAGTCTACTATACTGTTATTTTGCGGAAAATATTTCTAGAACAGCTTGTTCTGAGTAATACAATCACGTTATATATTAATTTTTATATGAAATACATGCATGCATCCTTAGTACGTTGATTGAAAACATCTCAAATGAACATAACGGTACGACCTCAACAAAAGGTTCGTTGTTATTTTTTCCGGACTTAATCCTCTACCTGCGATATGAGCAAACACTTGCTCCTAGCCCTTTGTTGTTTTTTTTATAAACCATAGATAATTATTAGGAATCTACTTTGTCACAGTGGTATCGAATTATGCGGGTTTTTATATATTATATATATTTTACTATTGTAAGAAACTAAACTAAAATACACTTATTCAGGAACAAAATGGTAAAAAAACATATCACATAATAAAAAAATAAACACGTTAAGCTAATTGTGACATTGGCATAATGTTAACAAACATAAAATTGATCGAATTTTATTTAAAAGTAAGTAACAAAGGAAAGTAAACCGTGGTCGGTTGGATCGATGAAAGTAAAGGCCGGTGTAGACGGGTCCCGTTAGCCGGCCGGGCTCGGACTCACGGAATACTAAGCGCTGACATACTGCGCGGCTTTTGACCCTAGCCACATTCTAGACTTGTACTTCACAGTTCTGATAACTAAATTTGTAATTTATTCTTATACTAAGACTCTTAAAGCAAAAACACACACAAGTAATGTAAACTGTAAAAGGTACGTACTTACGAGAAATATCACAAAATAGGTAACTTTAAACGCAAACGTTACATAAATTAGAAGTATACCTCTGTGCCATTGTAAAATATTATTTAAAAAAAAGACATTTTACGATAATTGCGTTATTACATCACAATTTACACTGAACTCCAAGGCTGAGCAAAAACATTAAAAAATCTCCAAGTAGAACCTTTAATGTTTTGTTACTAATTACCTCGGGACTTTGTACACTTTTTAATGTATATTGTTTCTGAAATTGAAAAAAAGGCCTTTGAATTTGTGCAAAAAATGCAATTTGTGCAAATGGTACTTTTTAGCGTGATTCTTTTATAGTCACCAACCATAAAGCAAACGGCCTTTACTTAGAATAGCTTTTGTTCTCACCGGTTCTGTTATACAATTCTATAGTTTTACAACGGCATCTACAAAAATTGCACATCTCTTTTAACATTGGAGCGTCATAAAAGTACAAGGTCTTAGTAATAACGATTTTACAGCTGATTACGGTCTACGGGCGCAGTCAGATTTGAGAGTCGTCTCGTAATAGCTAGTACTTAAGTTTGGTGCGGATATAGCAGGCGAGGACAACGACCCTACGCAAAATTCACTGCATTGGGTTAGGTCTAGTGCATGCGCGTATGTACCGGCGTCAACACGGAAACATCACGAGCGGGAGCGCATTATGCGCCTGCACCCGGCTAGAGCAGGAAAAAGGCATGAATGAGTATTGAAGCCTACCCCAAGAAGGGGGAAATCGAGTTTGCACTGTACTGTAGGCTGTGGGCACTGTAACTACAGACATAGACGAACCACACACTACAATGTATTGTGAGATCGATAACATTTTATTCCTTCAATGGATGCAAAACGTAATAATTTTTTTTTTTCGAAAATCTATCGTTGGGTTAATTTCTTTTTTACCTTGTGTAATATAGATAAAAAATGTTTTTATCCATGTAATGAGGGAAAAAAATGTCTATTAGTTATAAAATATCAAGCATAATAAATTATACCAGTCATATTTATAACATTCTATATTTATTAACAAATAAAAAAAATATTAATCTATCAGATTTAACAAATAAAATAATTGGAAGCGATTAAAACAATCGAGATGAAGCCTTCAAAGCTTGAAACTGCATGCTCAAAGAAAATTAGTGTGATGTGAACGACCCCTGTGCCCAATAGTCGTGCACACACTCGCGGACGAGCGAGACGCCGCGCGGCGCCGGGCGGCGGGGGCTAGCGCAGTGGGACGACGCAGCCGAGGCCGTTCACCCCGGAACATTCTGTGTTTTGATACCGCTCGAGCCTCCACCGGCGCGGCGGTGGAAAACTGCATTTTCTTTGACGCGCTTCACTTTTCACGCTCTAATTGAGAACCAATTACCCTATTTTGGATAAAGTCATTTTAGATAAAATAAGATTTAGAATTTCTACTGCATATAAATCTATGTTAAACACTGATTTTGATAAGATTTCTATAAATATTATATATAAATAAAAATAGATGTATTGTTTTGTTTCATGATTTTTATATATTACTGTATTTACTAAACTTAGAATTGTATTTGCATTAAACAATACGAGATATAAATAAAATTTTGTAAAATTAAAAAAATATACCGTAGCGTTCGGCTCTCCGTTCTCTCTGACTACCCTGCTAGGGATAAAGCGTGAAGCGAGTATAGTATAGTATAAAAAAATATATTTAAATTATAAATGATTACATAGAGATATTTCATGTTTATTATGTTATGTTGCCTTTATAAACATTTAATAAAATTGAAAGAATATTGATGAAAATATTTAAAATATTCAAGACATATACAGTATACATACATTCAGACGTTCCCATGTAGCAAATAATTCATAAGTAAAAAAATATATTATCTATACAAAATCATATGGGTTTCAGCGTTTGTAAACATCAATCTTAATCGATCGCGACGGAAGCAGAGCTGCAGACCTGTCTGCAAGGATGCAGACGTAGGGTAGGTCATGAGCGATAATGGGGTGCAATGGGCCCGTGATGTAACAAGGGGAGAATAATTTAGGCCAGTATTAAATAAATCGGTCACACTGTCATACCTGATTAATAAATAATATTTATATAGGAAACGTGTTTGTAAAATTTAAATTCATTTGGTTTTTTAAAAAGAAAAATTTAACTAGCTTATCTTAAAATCTATTTCCTGAATACTTTACAATGAATTATATGTATAGATTTTTAACCTAAAGTATCACCGCCTACTCCTTAGCTTAATTTATTGAAGCGTTACCAACCCGCGCAGCCACCATGTTTATTATTCATAATTCACAGGGTTTGAGGCTGTTAACAGATTAAAGACTGTAAATAGTGAAATCAATATTGGATAATGGTGGATGGCAGGGTGCGGTGTGGCTATGTCGACAGTGGAGGCTAAACGCATCACCCCTACCACGTTTAAGCGACAAGTTTTTACAAAATTACGTATTGCACTATCTCTTTCCTGAAATGACGCTTTAAAGCGAGTTAACATAGGGAAATGGTGCTATGACATCGAGAATCGCAAGTAAGGGCATGTGAAGCCCGTGTCGTCGACCTGCGAGAGTGAAAGCTTGTTCCGGGGAGGCACACGGCCGCCCGCCCGCCCTATCATGGCTTTCGCTACCGTTCTCACGCTACCCTTTCGTATTTTGTTTTTAACGTGTTTATTAACAGATTCACACTGGACGTGTAAAAAAATTTTTATAGTTTTGTTTTGGCTATTAAATATACTGATTGTATTTACATTGCAATAAATGTAAAATGTGTTTGGAGTTTGTATTTTTTAGGGATTTAGAGGCCTACATTTTTTTATTTTTTTTGTTGAAATTTAACATATTTCGAAGGAAAATATATTTGTAAGTTGACACGGTATTGTCATGGAAGTGCAAGCGCGGATCGGGAGCATGGTCAGGGCGCGCCGCGACCGCCACACTACGGAAGTAATGAACTTGAATGCGCCTGGTCGCACTCCGCCCGGCGCCGTCCCGCTCTGGTCTAACCGCGGGGCGCTAGGCGCGAACGTGACGTCCTCACTGCACTCGCTGTCAAATTCGTCCGCATTCTCCATCACGGGCCGCTTTCGTCGTCGATGCGTTTATCGGAACGAGACGCGAATATGTGTGTCGATTGCATTCTCGGCGTCGTAAAAGTGCATCTAGGTCGGTCGGCGCGGCGCGGCGCTTAGTGCGACGTAGGGCAGGTCGGAGGCCGGAGCCGCGCTGCAGCATGCGCCCCGCACGACGCCCGCGCGCGCCCGCCAGCCGCTAGCTGCCGCAGCGTCCGCAGCGCGACGCCGACATGAGAGCGGAGCGCTGGCTCCCACCGCTCGTTCCCTTGCTGACGCTCCGCATCCTGCTGGAGTACCTCAAGTCGATCGACACCCTGCCTAACTCACTGACACCAAAGACAATTTACCAAACTTTTGTACCGAGTTCCTTTATCAAAGTTTAATATTAGTAGAAGATATCACTTAATAATGATTTTTGTGAGTATTAACTGTCGTATGTTGTCGTTATTTATGTCATGTAATTTTTTTTATTAGAACCTAAAGCGCGTCGTACAGTGGTGTATAAGTGTAAGTGATATTTAAAAGAAGTCCAAACCAAAGTTTCAAGAAAATATTTTAAAATGTCTAATCATAATGATTTTATTCAAATACAGTTTTCCATTTTTTTTATTCTAAACGTGTTACAAGAAATTAACCATGACAAAGAAAAAATATAAAAAAGAGGTACATATGATATAAAAGTAAAAATATTAATTAAAAATATATTGACACTTCCGCGTCCGCATTTTTAATGATATTGGTGTCTATTTAAATTTCGCCTACGTTATGTTTCTAGCGCTATGGTAATTGTAGCAATACGCGACACTATATAATAAATCAATAAACACTTTATTAATATACTATTGACAACAATCTATTCCATATGATTTCTGCAACAAGTTAAATTCAGTTTTTATCTAGATGCTGTTGTTGATATACCACTACATATCTACTTACAGTAGAAACAACTACGTTTCAAATTATTATTAGACTGCAAGGTTAGGTTCCCATTGCACTCACATACATACGTAACGTGATTACAATATTATGGTCTTATTTAAAGACTTCCTGTATTATATAAAAGCCAATATTCTAAACTTATACAATTTCTTGTTTTCAGTTATGTAAAAAAAATAGATGAATAAATTTATTTCCAATAAAGAAATATATGAAATATAATATTATACTCGTACTAAATGTTAATTTATTAGATAGTTCTGTTTTAAGAATTTAAATGTATACTAAAATATACATTTAAATTCTTAATACTTATTAATTAAATATTTCTATATGTAGAGTAAATTGAGAATATAGAGATAAGCGTATGCGCAGCGTATAGGGCAAGTTCAAGTCCAATGCATCAAGGTTGCTTCCTACTGCGCGAGCGCCGATGCGCTGTACGTGTTCTATTCTTTAACTCACAGCTGTTACAGACACGTTATTATGCAATATTTGTTTTATACGTTATATAAAATTTTATTTATGTCCATAAAATATTTTTACAACTATATAAATTTTTATATAAATAAAATGCAGATCAGTGCAAATTTTATTTATATAGATAAATTTTGATAGGGTTTTTAATGTAATATTTAGAAAGCCGTTTATTTTATTTATGAGCAGTTTATTTATGAATAGCATTGTTCTATAATTAAAAACGTAAAAACGTGTAAATTTTTCAAAATAGATGCCGTCGCCAAGTCAAAAACATTTCCAATTTTTTCGATTTGCTAAATGGCGAAAACCAATGCCATCCAACATCGAATGTCGTCGTTGGGCCTTTTTAAGCAGAAAGTGAAAGTTTGGTCTTTTCAATTGAAAATTTAATGATAATAGTAAATTTTTTGCAATCATTACAAGGAAAAGCACAGGACGTAAGATGGAAAGAAAAAAGATTGTTTGGAAACAGATGTGAAATATAAAATAATTTATTAGATACTATCTTTTGCTTCCGACATCATCCACATCTAATTTAATTTTGATTAGTAAGAGATAAGAATATTGAAAGTTCATTGTGATACACATGTGATATGTAAAATGTATTAGTAAATTTACTAGACTCATAAATAATACAATGGTGTGGACCATTGTCATATTTCGATGAATTTAATCTCATACAAACTTTCAACTCCTATTATACCTTTTTTATTGTCAAAATTTTTAAAAATCTGTTCATACCAAAATAACGTTGTAAAAATTACCGACATTATACATTTTAGCTTGGTCAATCACATACAGTTAAATCATCCAGGTCCATTTGTTGTGACTACGCTTTGATAGATTTGTCAATAAGTCTTTTTGTTTTCTAAATGGAAATATAGATTGTTTTCATAAAGGGCATTATACATATTTTTTATTACAAGTATTCTATATAAAAATACTACGTATAATTAAATTAAATTAAAATTAATTATCGGTAATATTAATATATAAGATTGATGTCACATCACATCATTGACTCAAGTGTTATGATAAGGAGCGAGAGACAGTCGCGTGCGGTGTGCCTTTGCGCGGACGCATGTCATGACTCGTGTTTCGTCACGTGTAAAACCTTCTCCTTCTTATTTATTAATCGATCATTAAATGTGAATATGTAATAAATTAATATAATTATTAATTATTTTATAAATTACAACTATAATATAATATTATACTATGTTACAAACAATGAGGATGATGTCTATCAATATTATATTTTCCTTATAAATGTGACTATCAATAAAAATTGTTATGAGAGTAGAATATTGACTTCGATTAATGTCTATTTATTTATATTACTTCGATTTATTAACTAGAAATGGATGGATGGATGGATGGATTTATTTAGTAACATAATGTAAGCTATTAATAATATGACGCAAATTATTTTTTAAATTTTGTACTAAAAAAAAATGGTTGTTTCAGGTACTAAAATTAATAAAAAACATTCAACAAATTTAAGCATCAAAATGAGGCTGGTAAGTGAATTTCATTTTATGACACTGTAAAGAGTAGTTGCCCTTCAAAGTCTATTATTTTTATAAGAGTTAGTTAAATTAAATTTGCGGAAATTATAAATAGGCAAATGGGAAGTAATAGTGCGCAGTGGAAAGTGCGCAGTTATAAGAAAACTGGGTCAGTAGTAGCGCCGCCCCTTTATCGAACTGCACCGACTACGACATCTCCTTACTTAGCAAAAATAAACTTTCAAAATAGCTAGACAAGATCCAAAATAAATCTGCCTATCAAAATATGCAGATGAGTGTACAGGGTGGAATGCATTTTGTTTGCATGATTTCCGCTTGCAAAAAGACTGAGTTACGCATTTTTGTCTTATAACTAAGTTAACTAATGTTATTTTTTCTTAATATCACGCTATTTATAATTTTAAACTTATTATAAAGTGGCATAGACACTTAAATACTCAATATAAATTATTAAGAAGCAGTCATATGTGGTCATGTAGAAAATAAAAAAATCTAATTATTAATTCCAGTCAACGAGTGAAGAAATCCCTACTACAACGGTTGGCCGTACAGCAAGTCCCGGCGTGGGCGCTGTTGGTGCTGTAGGTGCAACGGAGTCGTATGATGTAACGCGCATGCGCGAAGAAGAGTTTGAAAGGCTCACAGTGTACATAGTGCCTGACGTGCCGTGTGAACGCGGTGCTACAAACAGAGCCGAGAGGACACTTCCCCGCAGCTTAGCACTAAGACCATCTGCAGTACTGTCAACACCTAACACGCCGGTAAAGAAATGAACTATACTAATAATGTCACAAATTTTAAACACTTGTTTATTGAAATACACATAACGTAATATGTTATTAATTATTTATATCCTAATCCTAAATTTTATGAAATTAATAGTCATATATACATTGTACAGACGGAAGGCGTATGGAGTACAGGAGTTATTCCACGAGGCACACGATTTGGACCTTTTGAAGGGACACGGACCCCTAATAAACCAAATGACAAAGTTTCTTGGCGATATTATTGGCGGGTGAGTAATTTTTTAGAAATAAAATTTATTGTATTCATATTTGCTTTTTTGTATCATAAAATCTATATCAGCGACACTAAGGTTATGGCTTTTATCTTTTCTATCAGAAGGCTAACTTAAATTAATTTTACATGTAAGGCACAATCTGGGTTATTATTTTGTGTATAATGCAAGCGTTAGACACACATATATAAATATATCTAGTTACACTTCTTTACTTCTCACTAACCTATTCCTCTCTATTTTGGGCCAGGTACAAGAAACTGTCAGACATCATACTTATGGAAATATTAAGGTGAGATTAGGCTTTTTCTAATATGGTGATGGTTTCCTTTAGCTATATAAAATATATTTGCAAATAATATGAAGTATTAACTCTGAATTATATTGAATATTATTTATTTATTATTTAAATGGAATGGCAATCTTAGTCTATTACCTACTTTTGCAACAAAAGGTTATTTGTAAACAAGTATACGAAACTTAAAACAAATTCTATTTATTCTATAATGTTTACTATCATAGATAACAATGATACTATGATTCGTCCTTGACTTCCCGCCTTAATCACTGTAAGCATGACTTGTATCAGATGCACGCGTACTGTAAATATTAAACACGTGCTACACACTCCATATGACAATCATAGAAACACTTAATAATATATCAAGTTATTTGATATTTTACTTCCTTGTAATACATATAAATCATTTTAGTACATAGATTTGTATTAATAATTACAGATATTCAAAGATAGTGATTATTATTACCTGGATGGATCAGACACGAGTGTCGCGAACTGGATGCGATACGTGGCTTCAGCATATTCCCTCTCCGTAATGAACCTCGTTGCGTGCCAACATCAAGAACATATTTATTTTTACACAATTCGGTAAGTTGCCACATTTAATTGTTAATGAGTAAATTTTATTTACTTTTCACGTCATTTATTATCTTTTTTTTATTTTTAGTGACATAATGCCAAACGAGGAATTAATGGTATGGTATTGCAAAGATTTTGCGACCAGGCTCGGCTACGATATTGACCCAGAAAGAGCTACATATTCCATATGTAAGTTAAAAATAATAAAAAAGCATGTATTATATCAGTAACCAAAGACTAATTTCTTTATAACGTTTATTAATCTTATTGTTTTTTAGGTAAAGAAGAAACTATAAAGAAAGCTTATGGATTACCACCTGCACCAGTACATCCAGAAATTGCTTTTAATCACATGAAATATGTTCTTGGACTTACAAATACTAAAGATCTCCTGGAAACAGAAATCCCATGTAGGCGAAGAAAACGTGAAGCGAGTGACAAATCATTGCATGAAAATAACAGTCTTCCAGCACGTGATGAACTTAGAAGTACAATAAAAAATGAAAGAATAGTAATGAGACCGGACATACCCTCTAATATTATTCATCAAAAATCTGATCCTATTATAAACGACCATCCATCAATATCTCCTAATACGTTAATGCAACCACCTTCACCAGTAAAAGCGCATCACAGAGATAATCAGACCCTAATAATTCATCAACACAAAGAAAGTACATCACATGTTGTTATACATCAACTTGAAAATCCAAGACTATATAACAATCGATCACCGGCTCAAAATATCCACATGAGAGATATGCGAGGACCTTCTCCAATGGGCCCAAATGTTCCAGAAAAGCTAGGTAGTAAATCGCCTAGCTTTACCCATTGTGTACCTACCCATTACGAGCACCAGCTAACACCTAATGATGGGTCAGTAAGATCAGATGAGGGATATCACAGCAACGGCTACCATGATGAATTTACTCCTCCTGAAGATTCAAGCGACTCAGATGCTGAAAATTATGTATTAGATTGTTCAAATAAAACTAATGAACCAAAAGAAACAGTTATAGTTCAAAAAATTGACCAAGACATGCACAGAAATGAATACAGAAAAGTTAAAATTAAAATGCCAAGAGCTTACGCTCTAAATAAAGATATGGACTGTGAAAGCGAAAAGGAGTTAATGATAACTGAAGAAGTTATACATAGTCCGCCACAAAATGTGTCACCACCACGCCGTGACCCTGCTACATCTACTGTTATTGTTCTTGAATCATCACAAAATACCGTAGTTCCAATAAATAAACCATACTATGAAGATGGGACAGTTTCACCGACTCCACAACCAGCTTTCATGAGATATTCACCACCAGATACTAGAATTCTAGAAACTATTCTAACAGGCAATAGAATAGACACTAATAACAATGACCCAAACAGAAGGCAACCAAATGCTACTCCACCACCATCATCACCAACAGAAATGGCATATTCGTACAAAAAGAGCCAAAGGTATGGTAATGCCTGTAGTCCTGATTCTAGTTCCAATTTAACACCTTTGCCATCTTTACTGCCACTACCACAGCAGTTACCAGCACCTAATTCAGTTTCTGTTTATTCTTCATCACCTCCTCACTCGATTCCACATACTACCGAAATTCGGGAAATTAGAGAGATTAGAGAAATTAGAGAAACACGATATGAAAGTCATTACCCTAATTATTCATATAGTCTCTACTCGCCGCCTAACTCAACAATAATAACGCAGTTGGGGTCTCCACCTAGTACATATTCTCCAGTTTCATCATCACATCAATATGAGAGAAATCAAACTGGACAAAACAATCATCATTTTCCTTCTTCAACAAGCGTCATAACACTTAAAAATTGTTCCCAATTAAGTCTCATTCAAAATTCTAATGTGAATGGTCAACTAGTACAACAACACAGTAGCATGAGCCCAGATGGTACATGCAGTTTAATGGTCGCACCATTGAGTCCAAATTCACAATCATCACGAGGCTATAGAAGTTTACCATACCCTTTGAAGAAGAAAGATGGAAAAATGCACTACGAATGCAACGTTTGCTGTAAAACATTTGGTCAGCTATCAAATTTAAAAGTGCACTTAAGGACGCACTCCGGAGAAAGACCTTTTAAATGCAACGTTTGCAGTAAATCTTTTACACAACTGGCTCATTTACAAAAGCATCACCTAGTGCACACGGGTGAAAAACCACACCAATGTGATATCTGTAAAAAAAGATTTTCATCTACATCCAATTTAAAAACACACTTACGACTCCACTCAGGCCAAAAGCCGTACGCTTGTGATTTATGCATGCAAAAATTCACCCAATTCGTTCATCTAAAACTTCACAAGCGACTGCACACAAATGATAGACCTTACGTTTGTCAAGGATGTGACAAAAAGTATATTAGTGCGTCAGGCCTTCGTACTCATTGGAAAACTACCAGTTGCAAACCGAATAATATCGAGGAAGTCCTAGCGATCACCAACGCCGCAAACACAGAATGCATAGGTAAGCAATAATCATTTATTTTATTTTAATAAGTTTAAGTTTGGAATGACACCATTTGTCACTTAATCACTTTCATATCCACTTCACATATTTAATTAATTTATTTAAAACACTTATTTTATAATTTTTGGAATAGTACTGAATTAGTAGTAAGCTGTATGTAATGGCGAGAGCAACTGCGCGTGATGCACTTTCTCTCGGTAGGTGAACCGCAACTTTCACTTGCGCTCTCGCTGAACGCGGCCGATTTCATTTTCGCGTGCACTTTGCAGGTACCGTCGACAAAGACTGCCACGAAAGAGAGGGGCACGAGACATACGAGGTGCACTCGGCGTCGCACGGAGGGCTGGTGGGAGCCGGTGGGGCGCGCATGGGAATGTCACACAATGAAGCACTGATGGGAGGGCAGGCGCACACGACCACGCCGCATCTGACCATGGGCCACGGGCAGCTTTCTCCTGGTCCGGGGAGCCAATACCGGTCGTTACTCCCGCCGGGATCCGACCACGAGCAGCAACATTATAGCTCCGGTGGTGGAGAGACCAGGCCGAGCGTTATAGAGTCGAGCCAACCGCTTATAATCGAGTGCACCTGAGGCTGGCCCTCTCAGTCGCCGCCCTCGCTGCCGCGCACTCTCCTCGGACGCGTATTTCCCCGCCGAATCATGTGATTCCAGTCTTTGTGATCAAAAGTATTCGTTTAATGTGTTGAGACAATCGAGTGACTAACACGTTGAATGCTCTTATTCAGTGGCTATGAGATTATGATATGGACGTTAAGTTGTAAACTTGTATAAATATTTAGTTTTAGCGCTTTATGTGTATGAGTACTAAGTACTTACATAGGACGTATGCAAATTAGTTTCTTAAATATTGTTGTAGGTACTCGTAAGATCCACAGCCTACCCTTACGCTAATGCTCAATTGTTTATTTTTTTCAATTCTATTGTAAATAGAGTGTTATAACATCGACCTAAAATAATTTATGATTTTTTATTTTGTGTAAATATCTTGTAAATATACACGTATACATATTTCATAGGTTAATTATGAATATCATTGTGTAATGGTATCATTATTACAGGCAGGAACTATAATATTATCTATCAATATTTTTTCTACTTGTTTAGATGCAATATATCGTGTATGACGGGAATTGCTTAAATTCACCAAAGAAGGTCTTATCAGCCGTTTGTAATATTTCAATTAGTTTCTCGTGGGACACAACATAGTACTAAACGTACTCCAGATTGCGTTCACATTTTTATAAGAATCCAACGGTAAATCATCGTGGTGTGTATTGTTACTTAATTTTTTTTTTAGAACTTTTATCTCAAATTAGGATAAGTGCCAAAAACGCGATGATATTTTCTTACTTTTTAAGTTATCCTTATTAAATATTCTTAAAGTATTTTAAAAATATTGTTCCTAAAGAATTATCGGAAAAAGTACGCGCGTATATGCATCAACTTAATTGTAACGTTATTTAGAGTAGAATGGATGAACTTTGTACATTATCCCTACGCTAGAACAAATGGTGCTTCACATCGTAGAGTAGTAGTCGTTCGAGTCGGTCCATAGGCGGCTGACCGACATTTACTACTATGTAATTAATCACCGAGTTTACTAGTTACTATTTTATATTCCAAAATTCGATAATTATGATTCTCCTATTCGAAAAGGCTGAGATAATGTGTAATGTGACGATTGGCGATTGTAATAAACTGTGGTTCACGTTATATGTAAGTGTACCGGTGATCCGTCGAGTCGCTGTCTAATAAGGTTTAACTTATACGTGATGTAAAACCGGGCGATAGCTTTTTGTATATTTCTATTGTTCATAAGATAAGATTTTTACACGCAATCACTTAAAAATTATTATCTGTATATTTTATACCAAGCATTTACCTACAGAGCTAAATTTTTGTAACGAATGCCGTTGAAAAAAAAATGTCAAATTATTCATACTATAGACGACTATTATATATATAAATATATAATGCATTATACGAAACATTCAGATTTCGACGTTACAATTTTTTTTATAGAATACGTATGTTGGGTTCATATGTTGCAACATAATTTAATAATTTTGTTATTTAAGTTAAAAAAAAAGATAATGATTTGCATTATCAAATCAATATGTAATATAATACATATATGAAAGAGAAAAAGATTATAATAACGAGAAAGCGTGGTCAGCGGTTGAAATTATATTTTCTATAAAATTTTACTTTCATGTTGTTATTATCTACTTTTAAAATAATAAACGTCGAAATCGTCTAGATTAATATACGGCACTTCCTATAAAATTACATTAAAATATAAAATGTAACAGTTAATATAAATTATTACAAATAATTGCTATTGCATAATCTTGTTAATGACTTCTCACCATTCCTTGTATTGTTCATGTTTTACTTGGATTTTATAGAAACTTATGTATTTTTGTACTTTATATTTCAGTTAAAATATGTATTAAAAATTTAAAAAATCTATTTCTACATAAGCAGAAGAATATTTATATGAGAATTTGAGCGCACAAATCCTTCATTTCGTAAAATAATCTATATAAAATTGAACACTTGTTAATTAATAAAGAGACAAGTGCAAAAACTTGTATAACTATTCTTCTGTAAAATTGAAAATGATAAGCAATAAATGTTTAGATCTAAATTAAACCAGTTTATCCATTTCGTTGTATGTAAATAGGTACTGCTCTAAATTTCTGTATCAGTTAATAAATTTATTGATAAATAATCAGTCATTATACAAACGTAAACATTGTAACAATATTGTATAAAATACCTAAGACCTAAGAAGAATAAATCGTTCTTACATAATATAAGTAATACCTTACTTAGGTAGGTATGGCAAAGTAAGCAATATATCACTGTATTTGATAACTTCTGCTACGATATTTATAAATACAAAAAACTCGTATTCCTTGTGGCAAGGTAACAATATTATAATTATTTAATAATATGCCAGAAAATCAATACTCACTGTAAAGGCCTGTAATTTTATACACCTCGATAACCAATTATTTTACAACACCAAAACAAATTAAAACAGGAGTAAAAAAATTATAATTGCATTTTTTATTTAATCCTTATAATTTATTTTTCAATAAATATAACAAAATAATATTTTATATCTATCTATAATAGAGGCTATCGTGACGGTTGTGGGTCCGATCCGATCACTAAGGGTAAATTATTATTTTTATTAACCCGCCCTAGTGAGACAAAGCAGGGCGTTGAGTTCCACTCCAAAACGTACAATGTCTCGACACTAGATTCTCTCTGCCTACCCTACTACATGCGGGATAAAATAGAATAAATAAATAAATAAAAATAAATCAGCTTCACGCTGTATCCCGCACACTGCAGAGGCAGAGGGAACCTAGTGTGTTAAGACACTCCGATCCCCACTTTCTGCCGAATTCTGGAGGCATTGCGTGTTGAGTGGCAGAACTCAACGCCGCGCTTGTCCTCGAAACCAGAGCGAAGAAATGGAGATATAAATTTAAGTAAATATTTCATCTCCTCGAGTGGGGATCGAACCCACAACCAGTCGGTTTTTACAGTCACAACTTGTGCCCCTGCGCCACGACTGGTAAAAATAAGTATGTAAGTGCATTAACTTTTTATCTACATTTCAAAACAGTTATTAAAATGAATTTGCTTCACATTCATTTACATTTCTCAAATATTATAACTACAATATTTCCTTATATCCATATATAAGGAAAAAACTAAAAGGTTCATAATTGCACTTGTAAAATTATGTTGCATTTTTTATAGTGTGTCCGCATATTAGACGATTGTGTGAAGGCGAGCTTGCAGCGCGGACAAGAGTAGGGTTTGTCCCCAGTGTGAAAGTTTAAATGTGATTTCAAATGGTGCTTCTTCGTAAACGACTTAGGACAAAGAGAACACTTAAAAGGTTTGATACCTGAAAATAAAATGTAATCCATAAATTTATTGAAAAACCCAATTTTATAAATATTAATAACCTATCTCCAACGTCAATCTTAGATTGTTTCATATATTTTTCAATCTAGAGATTGGATAGATGCTGTCTCTTATACACA
>JAAIXJ010000248.1:277541-370277 GCA_013403705.1 Heliconius hermathena
GTATAAGAGACAGCTCTATAATATGTAGTAAGCTTGAATATTGTTGTATTCCATGGAATCCTCATTATAAATTACATGAAAACAGATTAGAAAGAGTACAGAAGAGATTTTTACGTCAATTGGCTTACAAAGATAACTTGCTGAAACGAACTAAAAGCTATTCCGATCACTTAAGATTTTATAATGCCGTTTCTTTATCTAATCGTAGAGATTTACTTGATCTTTGCTTCTTACATAAAATTATAAATGGGGGTATCGATAGTCCAAATTTGTTAAACAGAATAGGTTTAGCAGTACCAAGGCGCAATTCTAGAAGCCACAATAAAAATAAGTACACTTTTAAAGAGCGTTTTTCTAAGAGTAACTTAGGCAAAGCAGCTCCATTAAATAGAATACTAATATTGTATAATAGTATATTTCAAAAAGCAGATTTAGATATATTTCAACAGTCTATATCCACTTTTAAATTGCAAATAAAAAAATATTGCCAAAATTGTCTTCCTCTTAAATAATTCTTGATAAATCAGAAATGATTATTTATTTTTTTACTATGTTTTTCAATGGTTAAAATTATGACATTTTTTTTTTGTTTCTTTTATTCTATAAGTTTTTTTTAAGTGTAAGTAATATCAAAGAATGATTTGTATTATGTTTGTTCTCTTTTTTTATTAATTCATGCAGTTAGCCTATAAGTGCGGTATACAATTCATGTTGTAGTCTCTTAAGATTGTTTTGTTTTTAGCATAAGAATTATTACTGTATACAACGTTGGCTTCCTATTAAATAAAATAAAATTAAAAAAATATACTGGTGGCTTAGATGATATGCACTGTTTTGAATAGGCAAATAAAATGAAAATAAATTAATCAGCTTCACGCTGTATCCCGCACATAGCAGGGTAGGTAGAGGGGGAAACCTAGTGTTAAGACACCCCGTTGCCTACTTTTCGCCGAATTCTCGAGGCATTGTGTGATGAGTAACAGAACTCAATCCCGCGCTTCTGCCTCCACACCAGAGCTAAGAAATGAAAATATAAAAACAAATATTTCACTTCCTCGAGCGGGGATCGAACCCACAACCAGTTGCGTTAGCAGTCACACTTTGTGCCACTGCGCCACGACTGGCCTGAAACACAAAATGAAATTGGTATTTATCCCAATTAACCATAAGTCAAGTTAGAGAAACATCAAAAACTTTGAATTTTGTTACACGACGTTCATTTCTGCCTGACATGCAATGTTTCGAAATCAAGCTACCCTCCTTCCTGTTGAAAGCGGAAAGTGGGGAACGGAGTGTCTTAACAATATGGTGTATACATTCAATTATAAAATAAATAAGCAGGGTAGGCAGAGGGAACCTAAAGTTAAGACATTATAAAATATTAATATACAAAATAATTTAAATGTGTATTATTATAATGTACCTATGAATTTTCATATGGCTGCTTAAGTAACCTTTATCGTTGAAATGTTTGCCGCACACAGGGCAAGTAGCAGCAAACTCCTTAGTGCCGCGGTGTATCGACATGTGATACTTGTAGTTGCGCAATTGTGAAAATGATTTGTGACATTCCACACATTTATATCGTGCACACTGTTCTGCATTATCGCCTAAATTCTGAAATGCAAAAGCTTTTGGTTTAAAGATTTTGTAATATTACCTTACGCAGATTTTTTTTAATCGTGCAGTGTAGTTAGTAATATTAGGCAGTAAAACCAATTTTCTAATTGTATCAGTAACACAGTTTATGTAGCTTCACACTTTTTCTTGCATATTGCAAGGTTAGCAGAGGGTGTCACGATACTACCAACTCCGTTTCCCGCCAGATCTCGAGACATTTCCTATCGAAGAGCGTTACTCAGCGTCACAATTTTCTTACCAGAGCAGAGAATTGAAAACTAATCCATTCCCCCGAGTGGAGGGAACCAAACCTAAACTTTAAGTCAACCTAAACCACCTTTACAAACGCAACTTACTGCGCCAAGCCAATAATAAAATATCTCCGTTTGAAAATTTAATGCTGCTTTCCATGGGCATTACAAGTTTATTTTTTATATAAAACTCAAGAATCACAATTTAGGTAAAATGTTATCTAAATTTTGTATCTACTACTTTGAACGTTTAAATAAATTGAGAACAACAGCAAAATTCGAAAAAAATATGGACGTACAGAAAATTTCAAATATTCACAGTAATCACCATCTGCTTTCCTCGTTTCTATGCATATTTTTGATGTTAATTTTATTGTGGAAGCAGTATTACCTTTTTTGTACTTATTTGATGTCATATTAGACTGTAAATAAAAAAAAATACATTTTAAGTGTAATTCCACAATTAAAAAAAGAAAATATATTTTTTTAAAATCACTATAAAAATTAAAGCTTGACGTTGATACGGTGGGTTTCCAAAAAATATTTAATACCTAGCTATATATATAAACATATATATTACCTTACAGACATAATCTGTATTCCTAACTGTACTAACATTTTGGATAGCTTTATGTGAAGGTTTATAGTTGTTTGGTACTTTTGACCTCCAAGGACTTTGCATGACTTTATTATGGAATGCCGCTCTTGAATGCGACGTCTCTTGAATTCTTATTTCTTCATTTTTGAGTGAACTCTTCTCGTTTGAAAGAAAATTCGGGTAATTTACGTTAATATTACCTCCGTCAATTGCTTGCACTTTAACTGGTTTCCGAGTAAATATCCAATCTTTCCCTTCAACTTCTTTAATTTCATTAAAAGTTCTCCTTTTGCATAAAACATTCAAATCAATTTGTGTTTTATTATAATCATGAAATCGACATATTTCGTACCAATTGTTTACACAAAACATGTCGTATTTATTAATATCTTGTTGGTTGAAATTTAATTTTGAAATATGCTCAGAGACTTCCATAATAGAACTTTTCGTGACTAACTTGTTAGTGTCGAGATATACTGAATTAGCATTCGTCAAGTGAAGAGATGTTGGTTTACGATAGCACTCATTTGTTATTGCCAACACGTTATCCGTGTTACCGTTACTGTTACCGTTTAGACTAGATGTCTCAATAAATAAACCTCGAGAAAATGATTCTCTTTGTCGGTATTCGTGTACAGATTTTAGATAATCAGAGAAACTTTCGTTTAGCCAGCGTTCATTTTGTGCTATATTCTTGTTAGCATGTTTATATTGGAATGAATTTTGCGATGGGCTGAATGCTTTCTGAAGACTTACACTCGTGCCTAAGTTGATATATTCGTTATTATCATTATCGCCTCGTACAAGGCGTGCGCTAGTTTGCAAATCCAAATATTGACAGTGTGTGTCCACATCGTGAGTCTTGATGAGGTCGGTAATATTTGACAAATATTGAGAGTCGATAAAAATTTGCATTGCATTTATAATTTCTAAAAACTTCTCCATTTGGCGTTTTTTAATAACCACTTCTCCATTGTAAATGTAATATAGCATTGACGATACAGAAATGTGGTCGAACTCTGGTAAAACGATCAGAATTGGTGTTTCTTCTGCCGGACATGATAGAAGTACTTCCTATAATGAAGATATCAAAAGCATATATAAAGCATAATAAAAAAAAATTAAGCATATCATTTTCTTTGCTGTAGCCATCGTGGCGAAGTGGCACTAACGACTATAAACGCGACGGTTGTGGGTTCGATTTCTACTCGAAAAATATTTTTTTATTTGTTAGTAGTTTCACTTCATCACTCTGGTAACGAGGCAAGGCGCATTGAATTCCGCCACTCAGTACGCACTGCCTCAAAAATTCGGCAAAAAGAGGGAAACGGAATGTTTTAACTCTAGGCTCCCTCTGCCTTACCTACTATATGCGGGATACAGCGTGAAGCTGCAAAAAGAAACATCATAATTTCTGTAAGTAATGTTAAAACAAATAAATAATTAAAGAAAAATAATAACTTCAAAAGTACCCTCAGAAAATTGCTGACACTGGCTAAAACAGCCCGATGAGCGCTGAATACACGACCGCCGCATTGTAAATATACGTCGCACCATTCGCTGCAAGACAACCATTCACACATCTGTCAACAAACAATGTTGTATAATTATTTATTCTGTTGTTGGAAAAAAATATAATTCTTCTTTTCATACAGCACTCACACACTAAATTATTAAAAAGGTACTTACACATACCTAACACTATGTGAAAATAACTGTAATTTTAATATAAATAAAATAAAAATTGTTGTTGAAATTGTAAAAATATTTATTTATCTCTAGATAATTAAATAACACCAAAAAGTACATTATTAAACAAAAAAATCATATCATAATACACATCAATAGAATATTCTTATTTGTTTATTTTGATTTAGCAAAAATGACATAATTTATTTTTCTTAATAAAGTTATACTTAACTATATCAAGAAAATAATATAACCATAATAAAGGCCAACCGTGGCGCAGGCGCACAAGAGAGCGGCTGGAAACGCAACAGGTTGTGGGTTCGATTCTTACTCGTTGAGGAAAGGAAATATTTAATATATTCATTTGAATTTTGCCACTCAAAAGTGGGAAACGTTAGTGTCTTAATGGGACACGAGTGTTCTGACACTAGTTTACCAGATCCACTCTACCTACTCTGCTATGTATGATACAGTGTGAAGTATACAAAAAAAAATAATTTAGATATTTCTTATTTTTAAAAAATACTTCAGTTTGTTTGACATTATACAACATATAGTTTTTTTTAACACACCTACTCTCTGCCTGGAGTGCCCTTGCGATCTTGTACAGGCGACACAACAGCTTATTGATTATGTTAGTGAATACAACAATAGTAGTAATATTTAAAACATATATAAATATAATAATGATAATATAAAATAGTTATAATATAATATATACATTTTATTTATCTCACTGTGTTATTGAAGTCTTTAAGCACACATAGTCCCTGAATTTCATATAGGTACCTATTGCAACAAATTTTTACGTACTTAGATATATAAAGTACACAGAGTATTGTAATGTGGGTGGTATTTGGTATAGGTACTATTGAAATATCTCGTCCAAGAACAAACATGCCTTGTGTGTTTCTATGTATGTATGACCGGGATTTTTACGAGAAATTAAACAATCAACACGTAAAATACCCGCACAACGGCTCTAAGTAGCACCACACGTGAATGTCAATAAGTAAATAAATCTGAATAAATAATATAACATACGACAAAAATTTACCTAATTTAGCACATTAGTTATACCATACTTAGTATGATAATGAAAGAGGAAGTAATGCTTTAAAATATAATCATATATTAAAATATTACATAGTTGAATCCGATAGGCTCTTAAAACTTGTATTAATTAATATTAGATATATTAATTAATACAAGTTTTAAGAGCTATAGATAATTTTTGATATTTCACTAGGGTATCAAACACCGCTTTGCCTGCTTTAAATTATTATTATATTATAGCCAAATCATACAAAACCTTTACGTCAATTGCAGCCTACGTGTTATTCTGATGTATAAACTACACTACTATAGTTTCATGTAAATCCTCACAATCTTTTATGTTACATTTATAATATTAGGAGAATACCGGATATGATACTTTAAATCTACATAATAAAGATTAAGCACCATATAATATATATATATATATATTTTTAGCTTAGTATGTTAACTGTAACTGTATACAATGTAATAATGTGAACTGAATATCTTTTTTTACCGAATTAGGTAAGGGTTTCAAGGCATGCTACCTATAGAATACAGTGCGAAGCTAAAAAGCACATGTAGCTCAGTTTGTATTTTGAATATAATTTTAAATTAAATGACCTATAAAATTCATAATATAAATCGCACTTTTTAAAATTTTGTTTATACGTACGTTTCCTCCTTAGCTGTCTAAGAGACCACTGCCTAAGAGACACTTTAATAAGTCACATGGCACAACGGCATAATCTTACAAATATTTCTTAATTTTTTATTCTAAAAGTTAAAAACAAAACCAAAAATTATATAAAAAGTCAAAGTCAGCTTTGCGTTTAACATGTCACGTTTGTTCGACAGGGCACAATAAAATGCGCGGAATCTCACAAACAGACTGTCCCTGCTCCTCCCAAGAAAGTAACGGGCTAATGTATACTTTCATTAATTTTTTTAAACAATTTAATAACATTAAGTGAGCTTTTTAAGTAACTTAATATATAATTAGATTTTTACATTAGATAAGCTTGATGACATTACAAGAACATTATATGACTACCTCTACACTCGTAACACGGTCAATGCTTTATATGTTATTATTTAAATTAACATATTTGACACCGTCATGGCGCAGTGGGACGGCGTCTGATGTAAGCACGATAGTTGTGGGTTCGATCCCACATGGCTCTGGATAGTCTACCAGAGCCAGTGCGGGTTTTTCATTATTTGAATTGTAAGTTCTCACTTCGTGCCAAATTTCTTAGCTGTATGTCCACGGTAAATAGCCGTAGTTTGGATTACGCGCTGCAAAAAAAATCATGATTGGTAGATTTTTATCTGAAATTGAGTGATCTATTTTCTTTACTTTTGGAAACAAAATTTGCCACATACTATAAACAGATAACACAAGATTTTCGTAAAGAACTCATATTTTTTAAGACAAAAAGCATATAACATACATGCATACTTTGTAAGTCTTATAGAAGTGTTTTCAAAAACCATTAACGAAATAAATGCCACAATTTCTTTCTCCAGTATCACCATGGAAATTATGACTTGAGACAAAATGTTAACGTTTTCAAACTTCGTAACCTTAAAAAAAATAAAAACAACTGGGCATGAATCTATCAGAAATACAAAAAATAAATTTTCTATTTTATTGTTAAGTATTTGGCAATGACCACCATCCATCGACTGTTTCAGTTCGTCTTTAATTATAATCTATATTGAAAAGTTTCTGTTTCGGTATCGGCCGAAACTTAGACCAAAGACGAAGGTCGGTTTTTGTTTGGTTTCATAGATTGTAGGTATAGTTTAACTCGGTCATTGATGGATATCAATGTTTTGCAAAAATTTTACACATATTTTATTTATATTAAGTTAAAAGTAATTATATTGATATCATGAAACTTCCTCATATTAAGATGTTACGTATTGATTAACAGAAGCTGAAACCCAATGCCGCTGTTTATCCTACCAGAGCAAGAAAATAATAAAATTTTATAAGTAGGTACACATACATATAAGTAATAAAATAAATTATATAATTAATGAGTTAATATTGGTAAAATTTAAACTCACAATGTTACTTTTAACAACAAATAGAAGCTAAAAAATGGCCCTGATCTAAGAAAAATTAAATACCTCATAGCAATTAGGGTTTTTAATGGTTGCAGAATGTTCACACAACGACATACAAGTTAGATAAGATCTGAGCTAAGGTGTCCTTTTCGGACACTATAATTTATATTTAACTGTTAGTGCACATTGGCACACACGGCTGATGCGGTTAACTTGTACAGTTAACCGCATCAGCCGTGTGTGCCAATGTTCGACTAAAGCAGAATTGGATTTGCCGACACAAAATCAAGGTATATAATTTAGAACATGGTTTCTAGGGAGGGAGGGAGTTTCTAGGGAGGCACGTGCTACCTGGACGGTCAGCTCAGCTAAGTGAGACCCTCGATTACCAAGGGAAGGCAGTGGCGGACTAAGGCTAAAACGGGCCGTTGGCAACTTTACAATTCCGGGCCCTTCAGTCATAACACATACTTCGCGTTTGGTACTTTGGTTTTAAATGATATATAATATATTATATGTTCTATTTAATTATGTGATTCTAAGAAAAAGGATAAATAATATACATAATTTATTATAACAAACAATTAAAAAAATATACATAGATTTATTAGTTATATTGGCTTTTTACTCACTTTTATTTCTGAAATCCCATCAATAAGTTTATTGTAATAAATAGAGTTATTTAATAAGTCTTATTCTATATATAGTAACGATAAACTATTTAATTTTTGTTGACCTAAGGTGAATTTAAAAAAAAATATTCTGGCCATTACTGAAAATGATCTTTTATGGAAGGGTTAAATAAATTCTTAGAATGGTATTCAAATTTGGGAACGCTGCAATAATATTATTATCATGTATAAATGACCACATGGATGTAGGCGACATAATATTTTCTTTGCTAATAAAAATCTTAAATTTTATCATTTCATTTTTTAGTGCTGCTAGATTCAAATTTTGTTCGTAACATCTTAATTTCTTTATTGAAAAGTCACTTAACTCACTATCATAAAAAATTGATTTGAATTTATTGTTAACAGTTTTATATTCCTTAGATCAATTTTTAATATTGCTAATTAATGAATCGCATACCATAAAAAAATATTAACTTTGAAATGTTCTTTATCACTGAATCTACTTTCATTTTCTGGGGTTTCATCATAAAATAGTTATCGTACTTTCAGCCGTTTTTTATCACTTCAACATGCAATAATTTTAAATCTTGTTGCTTCGTTTTCCAAATTATCAAAATCATCTCTAACAGTTTGTATGAAATCTATCAATGAGTCATATATTAAAACTGCTGTATTTAAGGATTCGTCTTTTTGTTGAAGAGTTTTATTTGAAGCATTTATTCTCTCTAAAAAATTTTCCCATATTACTATATAGTAAGAGTACATACTCAAATGTCTCAATTTTTTTAAGTACACCTGCAGCTTCGTACCTTGTTAATGGTTTTTCATCTTTGTTTAGAGGAAAAATTATGTAAACAACATTTAATTTCGTCACAATTTTCCTTTAAGTATTTCACAGCATCGGAACGGACAGACCACTTGGTCTCACAAATAGGCTTAATATTTACGTGTTTGCTCTTACAAAATTTTTGTAATGCATTCCACCTATGTGTAGAACTTGAAAAAAATACGTACAATTCTTGAACAATATAGAAAAAACCGATCATTTCCAAACAACTTTCTGCAGCAGCATTCCCAATTAAATTATGTTGCAGTTGTTAAGTGTATGATTTGCACATGGTATAAAATGAGCAGAAAAAATATGTTGTTTTATTCTGGATTTGAGCCCCTTATATTAATTACCTGACATATTAAATACATTGTCATAACTGTGACCCCGACAGTTGGTGATGTTTAAATCTCATTTATTTAAAAATTCCAAAATAACTTTTTCTAAGATTTCACTAGTATGAGAAAATATAGGTAGGAATCCTAAAAATCTTTCTTTTATGCCAGTTGGATGAACATAGCGAATAATGACGGTCAGTTGATCTACGTGAGATATATCAGGTGTTGAATCAACAATTAGAGAGTAAAATTTAGCTTCCTTTATTTTGTTTACTATTTTGAGTGTAAATCTTTTTTTGAAACTGAAATAAATTTATCACATATTGTATTATTATATATTGTAGATAATAATATTACAAATAGTTTATAGTCCCAGTGCCGCAATTTGCATATTTTTTCATGTATTCCCGCAAAAATGGATCGAACTCGGATAAATATTCCAAAGCACCTATATAAGTACCATTATTTTCACTAAAAACACTTTTTTTCTACCACGTAACGCTAAAGAATATGAAGAAATAAATTTGATTGTCGCTACCACACGCTTAAGTACTTCCCTCCAATATTTTTTTTCATTTATCATTTGTTTTTCCAGTTCAGTATCAATACGTCCGGTAATTTTAGATCTTGTCATACAAAATAAAATAGAGTTAATGTGGTCACTTTTCATGCTCAGGCAATTTTTTAAGTACATTTTTCTAATCATTCGTCCCTTTTGTCATTAGCGTTGTTTGCTTGAAAAAATTACGGGCCCTAGGCGGTTGCCTAGGTTGCCTAGGCCTTAGTCCGCCCCTGAGGGAAGACCAGGCTTACGCGGTTACAGCTCAGGAGTCGGAATCGGGAAAGAAAAAGGCCTCTCGAAAGACGTGTGACATCCGGCGGCCGGGTATGCCACGGGGCCATGTTTCTTAAATGCAGATTATCCGATGCATCGGCACAGGGAACACAATGGACGCGAGCCGGCCAATGTGTTCCTCCAGCTCAAAATAAAATACAAACAAATACTTTCCTATTTAATATTGTCTTAGAAATTATCTCAGATACCTATCTAAGATACCTACATATTTTTTCTTTACAATAATAGATTTTATCAGCTTCACGCTGTATCCCGCACACAGCAGGGTAGGCAGAGGGAACCTAGTGTTAAGACACTCCGTTCCCCACTTTCTGCCGAATTCTGGAGGCATTGCGTGTTGAGTGGCAGAACTCAACGCCGCGCTTAACCTCGACACCAGAGCGAAGAAATGGAAATATAAATTTAAGTAAATATTTCATCTCCTCGAGTGGGGATCGAACCCACAACCAGTCGATTTTGCAGTCACACCTCGTGCCGCTGCGCCACGACCGGCCTCTTTTTTTTTTTTTTTTAATAGATTTTATCACACTAACTTTAACTTTGCAAACAATAACAATAAACTATTTCCATCCACACCATTTGTGTAAAGATTTTGTATGATGAGCAAATGCATATCTTGAAAGCAAAACAAGCAGGGGGTTGGAGCCTGTAGTGAAAAAATTACATTTTGATGCAATATAATATGTAAATTCAAATAAAAATAAACATATCACTTTTATTGTAACTAAGCATATATTTATTATCAAATTGATTCATTAAAAATATTACTATCCATAAAATCTAAGCCGTCATCTTTAACAAAAGACGAAAAATAATTACCACTAGTAGAATTATAGTCATATTGACTACAAATACAATAACAGACACTTTTACCACATCCCCTACATTTACTACAATGTTTGGTAGTTATTTGATTATCAAATTGACATGTTACAAAATCATCTACTGTAATATTGATGTCATGTGATATGTCATAGTCATAAGAATTTATAACTTTTTCATATAAAAAATTATCAACACTCCCAAATGTGCTTAAATTATTAAATTCTCTCTTTTCTTTCTTAGATAATACTTTATCAAGCATAAACACCAAATGATGATGGTAGCATTGAAAGGTTATTTTGTCCTTGCTACTATTTTTTAAATTCATCCACAGTTTAATACATGCAAGTGGTGTTTTACTAGTACCACTAAAAAGAGTGGGGTTATTAAGTATCCCTCCAGCAACCATTACACCATCACAATTTGTTGATTTATATAAATTATCTGCATCATCTAAGTTTTTTACTCCACCATTGGCTATAACAGGAATTTTTACTATATCACATATATCTCTGATAGTCTCTACATCAATATTATCACCATTTTTTTGCATAGGTGTTCGTCCATGAACTGTCATAAAATTAATACCACATTTCTCCAATTGCTGGCACATTGCTATAGTTTTCTTAAGCTCTTGTAAGATTCTTATTTTTACTGAGACACTAAATGTAGATGGAAATTTATTTCTCACACTTCTTAACAAATCATGAACTAATTCTGGGGTTGAAAGCAGAGCACAACCATATCCATCTTTCATAGCCCATCTCTGAGGACATCCACAATTTAAATCAATTCCATCGGCATAAGGATAGACCAATGTTGAAGCATCTAAAAAGTCATCAACATTGTTAGCAGCAAATTGCACTATCAAAGGTGTATCACTAGCTGTAGTCACAAATTCATTTGTCCTGGCTTTAGCATTCTGACAAAATGAATCCGCTAATATCATTGGGGTAAAACATAAGTCCACACCAAAGCTGAAAAAATGTGTGAAGTTTTTGTTAATGATGTCATTTAAAGATCATATCCAAAATTATTTAAAATAGTTACAAACTTCTTTACTAATGTTCTAAATTGTACTTTGCTGTATCTAACCATAGGCGCGCATACTTTCACATATGTTTGGTTATAATTTGCATCAAAAAATAAATCCGATATATTCGATTTTAATTTCATTTTGAATTTTTTATGTATACAGAATTAATTAACTTTTTACAGTATCATAAAATAACTTAAAATTCTTAAAATGTAAAACAACAAGTAAGATCAATGTAAATAAAAGTTAACCTAGAGGCTGGTACTTTACTAGCATTTAAATGTCAATTGTCAAAGTCAAATGAATAGAAAACTGAAAAACTTCACAGCATCGATATCGATAGTCGATACAACATATTTACGACCAATAATATAAACCAGCCTTGTAGGTTATAGCAACATACAAATTTGTAATAAAATCGCAACGTATCGGTGTCTGTACATGGGAGATATAAGAAAAAAAATTATTGATAGCATTTAATAACGTAATAAAACATATCTTCGCAGTTCCCCGAAACACAAATTTCAATATTCTTGTGTTTACTCATTAATAGTAAATTATTTTAAGGAGATGAATATCATATTAAATACTTAATTAAACAATAAGCAAGTAGTCTAGACAAGTTTAAAGATTTAGTGTATACAAAAATATATTTTAAGAAAAAAAAAATTTGAATTTATGTCAAAAGGTTTTGATTTTATTTATTTCCAAAAGATGGGAGATCTATGTGCCGCATCCTGTATATGATACAGGATAAAAGTCATGAAAAAACATAAGGAACTCCCACATAGCATATGTAAAGAGATGAGACGAGTGGTGACATTGGACGAAATGAAATATACAGAGAGCAGAGCTTTTGGCGCTCTCTCTCTTACTCTCTCTCTACAACTCTACAACTCTCTTGCTACACCGCTAACGATAAAATGAGATGTTAAAAAATAAAAACAATTTAAAAATATTAATAGAAATCGTTAAATGTTAAATCAGCTTCACGCTGTATCTCGCACACAGGAGGGTAGGCAGAGGGAACGTAGTGTTAAGACACTCCATTCCCCACTTTCTGCCGAATTCTGGAGGCGCTGCGTGTTGATCGGCCTACTGCAAAGCGTTCGAAACGTCGGGTTTCCAAAAATGTATAAAAATAAAAAATATACGCGATTAATCCGGTTAAAATAGTTTCATTTAAAACACTTTTTAATTATTAGGAAAAAAATGTATTAGGCTTATAAAGGCTACCCTAGGGATACGGCATGAAGCTTTGTTGGTAGCACAGTATAACTTACCTTCAGATGCTTATCATTATTCTCAATAATTGTCATTATCGGTATCAAAACATTTTTAAAGAATTATTTTTTTTTAAATAAGGTAGTTCATAGATGTAATTTAAAAAAACGTGTTTTATAATATCCAAACTCATATCTCACAGAAAAATTATAGCTTTACACGCTGGGTTTAAAAAAAGACGATTTTTTTCGTTAAAAATAACAATTTTAGGATAACTGACAATATACAATGTGCAAGTCGTCAATCGTTCCTTGTTGTCATTGTCAATTTAATTTATTAATTTGTCAATGTCGTTAGTCAATGTACTCTGTGATGTGTGTACATCGTGATTCGTAAAACATTTTATAAACAGTATGAGTAATAAAATTGTAGATATTGGTTTTCTTGAAGAAAAAGAAAATTGGCTACTACACCCAAAGTTTTTTCCAAGTAAAGTTGGGGGTAAACCAGCATGGTTAGATTTAAAACACATTCCCGCACCTGAAGAATTAACCTGTAAAATTTGCGGCGATCCTCTTGTGTTTTTATGTCAGGTGTGTATCTTTTATTTTGGTCAAATATTTGAAAATATGTTGTATATTATTAAAAAAATGTTTATTTCAGGTGTATGCACCATATGAAGAAAGTAATGACTGTTTTCATCGAACTCTGTTTATATTTATTTGCAAAAATGGCTCATGCTGCAAAACAAACTCTTCAGATAATTTATTAGTATTACGTTGCCAACTAAGACGTAAAAATGACTACTATTCATTTGAGCCATATGAAGAAAATAAAGATGAGGTATATTGTGGATAACAAATAGAATATCTACATATAACCAAATTCAGCATAAAAAAACTTAACACTATATTTAATTACAGAACTTTCCTATGGATAAATGGCCAAAATTATGCGATGTCTGTGGTATAAAAGGACCATCTCATTGTTCAAAATGTAAAAAAGTATTTTACTGTAGTCGAAAACACCAAATTTTAGATTGGCAAAAAGGACATAAAGAACAATGTCCTAGGTTACAAAAGGTTTTTATTTTTATCTTCATATATTACTTTTATGTTTCAGCCCTGGCACTACATTCACATAAAACAAAATTCTGCTATGATCCCTCCAAATGTCTTATGCCTCACTATGATCAAACATCTAAAAACAAGGCTCTCTAAGGATGTTTATGTCGTTTACATAGCCTTTTTCCACAATCATTGATACTGTATTCTTGAAGGTCAACTGAGATCCTTATACCTTACCTCATTGTTTACTATTATTTCTTCATACATCCTTACAACATCCAAACCGTCAGAACATTTTCTTCTTAATTCATACTATAATATCATCTCTTGTACTTGCCATTTTGTGTATCTCTTCATTACAAATTTGTTGATTACAATTATTTTATCTGACACCACACATTCTAGAAATTGTTAGTGTCAGCATTCATATTTCATTCATTCTTCATTGATAGTTATATTCAGTTGCTATACAACAGGGTTAATACCAGCACTGCATTGAGTAAGGTCAAACTTGTAGCTAAGATAACATTTCATTATCCCAATAATATAGATAAAGCACTATTAATCCATATCAATTTTGAAGCACTTTACACCAATCCACATCCGTACATTAATTTTAGCATCTTCACACTTTTTCCCACACAAAAAGAACCCGTTATCTAGACACTGCTCTCTTCTTTTTGTTTAAATTCAAGACATTGTGTGTTGAGTAGCAATACCCAACACTGCATTTTCCATGTAGGGATTGAACACATTATTTACAAACTGTCCTATTGCACTACAATGACCTTAGTAATAATATAATTTTATATTCATATTAACCAACCCAATTTTTTTTATATATATTTCATGTATATGGATTGACCTTCCTATCCTTTTATTATATGTTTATATGCTACTTTTTAATAAGTAATAAAAAGATATCATTATTATTGTTATTTTTATATAATTGTAACTTTTAGGTAAATGAGACTTGTTTGAATAATTTCATTGTGACGGAAGCTGGTAAATGTATACTATTTAAAGAATGGGAATTGATAGTAGATGAAGAAGATGAGGTATTATTTTTATTTATTAAATGCATATAATAAGTACAATTAAGCATACTTAATATAAATCATATTAACATTTAATATATTATACTTAGGAAGAAGCAAGCAATGTGAATACAAATGATGAAATGGAAAAATTAAGAAAAATGATTAATGAAAAAAAGGCAGGTACTATGAATGATGTAAGTGAAAGTGAACTAGAGGAATATACCAAATCCTTGCCTGAAGATAAGGTTTTCAATAAATTCACGAAGAGGATAGCAAGACATCCGGATCAAGTTTTGAGATATGACAGAGGTGGTGCTCCTTTATGGATTACTGGAAATTCAACTAACATAGTGCAAATACCTAATTGTAAATATTGTAATGGTGAAAGACAATTTGAATTACAAGTAAGCAATATTTGATTGTTATTTATAACTGAAAATGTTCAATTTAATATTTATAACTAAAGGGTCTAGGAGGAAAAACATGAAAACTGCAATAGTTTTTTGACCATGAATTTCTAATAGTAAGAGTTGGAGAAAAAACAATATTATAACCAGTGCAGTTTCATATATGTTATTCTGCTAGACCCTTTTGCAATGTAAAATAAAAAATGTCACTTTACCTTAATGTATTTAAACTGTAAAGAAAATTCTCATTTCAGATAATGCCTCAACTACTAAACTATATTAATGTTGGTATAGAATTAAACAGCATTGATTGGGGTGTACTCACTGTATATACCTGTAGAAATAGTTGCAGTATGAAACCTGGTTATAACGAAGAGTTTATAATAAAACAAGATTTAACTAATTAAAGAATTTAATAAATAATATACTAGCCTATGTTTGTTATGCACATTAATTCCTTTTGTCATCTTTTTTTTTCCCATAATCCTCCGCTATGTAGGTTAACAAATCATTTAGTCCAGTGAACTCAGTTCTAGATTGTGGAGGATTGTTTTTAGGCAGAGTTGGTAATAAATTTCCCATTTTTACTCGAAAGTCTTTAAGCTGAAAATAAATTATTTTTTAAAAAGCTTAAATGGTAGATGTATTTTGGTATAGTTCTGTAGTGTACTTACATCCCTTGCACCGGAGAATTTCCATATTCCATAACAAATACATGTTGTTCCACCAATTGCATAAAGTGTGCCCCATCCTAGTGCTCTTAAAGCAAGTATAGCACCTGCATCAGCTAGTTCAACACTGCCATGTAGCCCTTTATAAGTTTAGATTTTATAGATATAAAAAATCACATTTATTACTATATAATCACTATATCTTAATCACTTAGTGTTAAGGCATTACATTCTCTGCTTTCTGCTACAATTCAAGACACTTAAGTAGCAGACACTGGTTTTCTATAAAAGAGGGGAATGAATGTAATACATTTCCCCAGATGAAGATTAAATCTACAACCATGGCCTCAAAATTATTTTTTTAATTTATTTGATATTGAAGTATTGTTGTAAAAATATAAATCATACGATTAATTTTTAAAATTATAAGATGCTTACTTACACAGGTGATTTATTTTTGAATGAAAATATAAATACCTTTACTAAAATATTTGGGATCAGTTTTTTTAGCAGCTGATAAAGTCGCACTAAATCCAACAATAGCCGATATTCCAGCAACAGATGCTAAGAATGCACCGGCTGCAAGAAATATTTCATATTATATTGTTAACTCAAAAAAATGAATGCTAAAAGTTAACAAAATTGTGAGTTTAAAATTTAAATATATACATATTTTTAGTTTTATTAAATACTTGTTATATTTCAGCTACATGATAGAAATAACAATTCGATCATGTTTATTAAATACCTAACTTTGATTCTTTGAAGTCGCTCTGTGTCTGCCATTTAAGACAAACAGTTTAAATGTATAGGGAAAGCCTATATTGCGTTATAACGTAATGAAACCATACGTTATTTATAAATTTATGGATGATATGGTTATAATTCAATATTAATAATAAAAGTTACTATCGTGTTATAGGTTAATACTTATACTGTAACTGTCACTTAAAAATGTCAATGTCATTTCATTTGACGACACTTTTTATAAATCTGTGCTTTAAAGTGTTAATTCATGGTACTCGACGACGAGGGTACCCATTTGACAGGAGTTTTATATTGTATTTTTCAAATTACTTCAATTGTGAATGAATTTATATATAAACTGTTCATTATTTCCTATCGTAATAGTAGTGCTGTGTATGTTTTTTTTTCTATTTATCTCAAGCCATGGCTAGCGTATATCTATTTTCCATAATCACGTCATCTATTCACCCCAACTTTTATAAAATTGCACATGCAAATATTTCCAATGGTATCCATTAATTTAAATAAATAGGAATGAAATAGATTCCCTAATAAAAATCATTAGATATTGCGATATAAAAATCTTTCCAAATTTATGTTGATTCATCTCGTAATTTCTATTCACCAGATGTCAGTGCCGGCCGGTACTTAACAAAATTTCTTTTTAATGAGTCTTTTTGTATATTAATAGTTTTGTTTAAAAGTGATACAAAATTATAGGAAACTCTGTTTTTCATTTCTATTCATCTTTTTTTTCAGTTCCACATTTTATATTAAAGAAATATAGGGGAGTTGGTGGAGTCTAACCGGATGTTAAGACACTTATCCTTCTTGTCCAAATGTTAGACATTGTGTATAGAGCGGCGAAATTCGACGTTACACCTTGTTTTACAGAGAGCAAAGAAATGATAATTCTCAATTGCAAATTTCAATCATACTTACGACCATTGCGGTTGCAGTTAACTGCGCCACGATGACATTAGAAATATTAATTTTAAGCATTGTGGCAAAGATCTAATATATTTTGACTACTGTGTTTTTATTTAATAGCATAGTAATGTCAGTTTCTCAGTTATTAAACATTTCATTGTGCTTTTAAAGAGAAACACCAAAGCCTGTAACTTCTATGTTTTCCCTTTTTCATTCTTAATACACACTCATTCTTCTGTGGTACTTTTCATTAACATTTTGGTCTGCTTCTCTGCCTATAAAACGGGCAAAGAAGAATTCAGATATCAGAAAGACATTTGAGAACATCCATAACATACTTCCTAAGTAGCTTATTGTATTCACATACTTTATGCACAAATGCTATATAACATAATACAATATGACAAACATTGATAAGGCAGTATTTAAATAAGTATTCATTATTGATTTCATTTTATTTGTCTATGATCTTATATATAAATAGAAAACTTCAATAGTGATAGAACAAAAGAAAATCATGTAGCTATTAAATTACTATCGTCTTGTATTTCTGGAAGCTATATAATACATTAAATTTAAAACTTTACATTATGTTTATAAAACAGATACAGTATTAAATACATGTAGTAAATAGAATTAACTAATATTTACAAGTCCTTGAAACAACTATACACTTTATTAAATTAATAATAATTTAACATATTGAATAAATGGACCAGCAACAGTGCTAACATTCGTTTTTTTTTAACTTTTTATTTTCAGTCACTGCATCTTCTAGTTTATTTATCCTCTTCATTTTAATGATTGTATTACCGTCACTTTCACTAACACTTTGCCGAACACAATTCACACTGGAAACATTTTGATTATGTACACCATATTTTTTATCACTTAAGGTTTTACTCTTATTTACTATAAAAGTGTTATAACTGTCCTTGACCACATCGGTGGTGTGCACCTTGATAGGTATGAGAATGTGGTCATTATCACCCTTAGGTTTGATTTGCATCACAGATCTATTTTCGCTGTCACTAGTGAGTCTTATCATCCTCTTTCTCACATGTATTGTATCTGAGGTATCAACAAAATTTCTTTTTACTAATATTTCACCAGTTGACGTTTGTTTAACATAAATAGTAGGTCCTTCCCCATCTTTCATTTCACATTTTTGTATTTTGAAACTAGTAGTACCTTTGTCACCATCGCCACTGTCTTCTTGTTGTTCTTCTGTTTCAACCAAAACACCTGTAAGTTCGACATTTTTATAATAGTACTGCATAGATTAAGTAGCAATAAAATATTACAAATTGTTTCTAATAATATTGAACTCTTATGTGGAATACAACAATACAACATGAATTATTTACTGCAATGTTATACATTATAGTTTGATATTGAATATAGTCATTTTTTTTCAGCTTCACACTGTATCCCGCACACAGTAGGGTAGGCAGAGGGAACTTAGTGTTAATACACTCTATTCCCCACTTTTCGCCGAGTTCTGGAGGCATTGCATGTTGAGTGTCGGAGCTCGCCGCGCTTTGTCTCGATACCAGAGCAAAGAAATGAAAATATATATGAACCCACAACCAGTCGATTTTACAATCACACTTTGTGTCACTGCGCCACGACTGGCCTCTATATAATCATTTTAAATAACGATAACTGACACACACCCTAAATTTGACAGTCCTACCATTATAAATGAAAGTCCTCATTGATCCCATGTCTTAAAAAAATGTTCCAGGGTTGTTGACTTTCTTTCTTTCTCTTTTTAAATATTTCTAGTAAATGTTATATATAATCAAAAAATGAAGTGAAAAAAAAAAAATATTACAAAACTTGTACAAAGTTTATTTATATACTTTTATCTAAAAATCACCATTTCTAAGATAAACTTTATTTCTAGCAGGGTAGCCATAAAATAAAGTAGGCATCAAATTTTGAGCTTTAACTTTTTTAACGCACATAAAATTGATGGGAACTTTTGATATTTAATGTGTGATTGTGTAAAAAAGGTCTATTATACTACCAAATTTCAATTCTATATATTTTTTTGTATTTTGTCCACTATTTCTATAACTAACCAACTTGAAGAACAGAAAACAATAAAATAGTAAGATTAATAGCGGGAATTTATATTATAACCAGAAATGATTACTTAATTTGTATGCGAAAATTTAAAAAATTATAATTGAAAGGTAGGAAAAAAAATTATATATATTACCATTGCAAGTAGGAAATTTTATATCAGGTAAGTGTAAATGCGAGTCTGGATTATACTTGTGCATCAATGTTTTCAATAAATTGGATATCTCTTCTCTTTTCCGTGTCACTACTATTTCATCAAACCAATTTGCTAACTGTTTAATTGGCAGTGAATAATCGCAAATAGGATCCTGAAAGTAATTAGTGTTGTAATTATATTAAAATATAATATACGGGCCGGTAGTCATTGTCCTGCCTAGAAACATTTCTATCACAATAAATATATTTCTTGAAATTTAAAATGATGATTTAATTTATATTCTGATTTTCTTATCATACTATCACTGGGTTTGATTGTATTATCAAACCACCTAGAAATATAAACAAATAATTTTATTTAAATCAGTCTAATTGTCAAAGGAATCAGGTGACAGACACACAAACAAGAATTGAATATTTACAAGAAATAAAATTACCTTAAAGAAATGTTCCACATACTGCAACAAATACAAACCACAGTCTGTAAAATTATTCTGCTGTGGAATTTTTGGGCAGCATCCTTTTATATTATCTCTATTAAAAATTTTGCTTTTTGAGATCTGAAAAAATTTATGAAAAATGTATTTTCATATCGGATGAGTAATACTATTGATTCATATAAAACACAAAAAAGAATCTAAGAATTCATGAAATTTTCTAATAATATTATACTATTCTTCAATTTTAGTATGTTTTAATTATTAATGGTAGCATTTAATTACCTTTGCCTGATATTCACAGGTAAGGTAGTCCCGTAACGTCGCTACCACTCGCGACCGTGACGCCCCCGCTAGCGAGTCGAATATTAATATACATGGTCTGAAATATTATATGACACATTAGTATTGATCAAATTATAATTTTAAGCTTATATTAAATCATTGCATACTGCATACAACATCATGTATTAAAATTACTTAACTTATAATTTAAAGAAATATTGATTGACACTTACTGCTTTATTGGATCATTCTTTTTAACTATAGGTACTTCTGGTTTCTTTTCGGGTTGTTTCTCCGCCTCCTCCTCATCTGAATCACACTGCATGTCTAAGTCACTTTCCTAAAACAGTAGATAGTTTTTTACATCCTATTTATTTTTATTTATTTAGATGGTTAATGATACAAAATAAAAAATTCTAAATGGTAAAATTAATAGCATTTTATTTAAAATCAATTTCCACTCCGGGGAAAGGATTATTTTTATTATCTCATTCTATATAAATATACAAAGAAATATGTTAAGTACCACCACTCAACAACTCTTTTACCTCAGCTTCCGCTTCATCTCTTTCACTAAGATTGTCTGAATCACAATTTAATGTAAGTTGTTCCTGTTTCGTCAAAGGTGTTATTGTTGTGCTACCTATTTGCATTGACGATCTCCTTTCTGAAATATTAAAAATGTATCATGAAATGCAAGTTTAGAAATAATTTGTTATTTATTTATATATAATCTTATCTAATTTGTGTGAAAAATTACATTAACAAACCTTTTTTCTTAGTTTCTTGGGGAGCAACAGTTCTATTGTCAACCATACTTCTACATCCGTCTAGGCTAGGATAACAAATAATAGCCACAAACCAGTGGCAGTTTTCATTTATAGGAACTACGATGAAGTCTTTATCAAATATATTTACGTTTTTCGTCCAAGTTTTGACTCTGGCGTGCCGTTTTTGCGCGGGAGTCAAACTACTGTCCCATTCGTGGGGATTTGAACTCTTGTTCACTTTACTTGGTTTTGTTGTTAGTCTTTTATAAAAAAATGTGCTAAATATATGAGTCTTCTGTCTCTGACTATCAGTTAAAATATCATGAACTAAATGTTTTAAATAAAAATCAATAATAACATCATTTAAAAATTGATCCTGAGCTAGACACATGTAGTCTTCAGTGTTTATGGGGATCCCACCTTTGCCAGGCGGATATATCAATATTTGTCTTATTTCGGTAGGGTTGGAACTGAAAATAAAAATATATTTTATTTTTATTAAAATTAATTTTGTTTGGTATATGGGGGCATCCCATATGAATCAGGCAGATAATTTGAATAACTTAAGCTATTTTTAATAATATTATGTTAGATCTATATGGGCCTCAACACAATCACAAGCTATTGTTATAGTTAGTCTTCAGATTTTTATTTGAAGATGAAGAGAGAAGATGAGAATGAATCCATTTTTCATATTTATAAAGATACAAATACATAAGTTTTAATAATATTTTAGTGAAGTAAAATAGTTTTATATTTTAATAAAAAAGAAAAGATTTTATTTTAGTCGACCACTTGCAATGTTTAATTTGGTTTGAAATCAATGATAAGTGTGAATAAACCTACATAAAGTTGAATTATGGATAATATTCTGGATGGGCAAACTACAATAGTACATTCATATGTCTTGTATGGCAAATTCTGGCAGGGCAACAAAATAATATGTTAAATTTATGAATAAACAATAGTTATTATTGGTTACATTACATACATATACATAGATAAAAGAAAAAATGCTGTCCATCATGTCAAATTGTCTAATCTTACAAAGTTTTATACAAAATAAGGAGCATCTTTTTTTTATGGAAAAAGACAAGGCAAACGAGCGTACGGTCACCAGATGGTAAGTGATCACCGCCGCCCCCGACACCGTGCAACACCAGAGGAGCTACGCTACAGGTGCGTTGCCGGCCTTCTAACATGTGACACTAAATAATACATATGACCATCATAATTAACTTAACTAACTAACTTAACTTAGCTTCACGCTTTATCCCTTGCGGGGTAGTCAGAGAGAACGGAGCGCCAAACGCTACGGTCTCTACATACCTCTTTCGCCTCGTCCACTGTCATCAACCTCTTCATACATGCCCTTCGGGGGGTCCTCATGCTTTTTACGTGACCTTCCTCCAGTATCTTTGATACTGTGTTTTCGAAGGTCAACCGAGGTCTCCCCCTACCTCTCTTACCGCTCACTTTTCCATCATAAATCTTTTTTGCCATTCTTTCATCACTCATTCGTTCGACGTGCCCAAACCAGCTGAGCACGTTCTTCTTCATTCTCACTGTGACATCCTCGCTAGTACCTGCCATTCTGTGTACCTCTTCATTGCGGATTCGATCAGCTAAGCTGACTCCGCATATCCTACGAAGAGATCGCATCTCCACAGCATTCATCTTTCTTTCATTCTTCTTCTGTAATACCCACGTTTCGCTGCCGTATAACAGAGTCGGTACCAAAACTGCATTGTGTACGGCCAAACGCGCAGCTGTGCTGACGTTTCGCCGTCTCATCAATGCAGCTAAGGCTCCGTTAACTCTGTTACCGGCAGCAATACGCCTTTCCACATCCATCTCGTATCTTCCATCTCTACTGAACATACTTCCCAAGTATACCACTTCATTCACTTGTTCTAATATCTTACCATTTACACTGATCTTGTATTCCGTCCTTTCTTCATCTCTTTCAAAAATCAGAACCTTTGTCTTATTCACATTGATATTATTGAAATGATAACGTTAATATTATTGAAATGACCATCATAACGTTGATATTATTGAAATGATAACTTTAAATGAAATAGATATTATTAATTTTAAGTCAGTAATTTTAAGTAACACTAAGAAATACCCATTTATAGTAGGAAATTAGATATGAGCCTTAAGGGTTAAATTTTTACCTTTAATTTTTTTTAATTGATATATCCTTTGTATATGGTTAATATATTGATATACTGATACCATTGTGGTACATTTAGGCAGTTGTTTTGAATACACACATGTGTTTAGATTTAATCCTCACTCAGCAAAATAATAATATGTAAAATTATTTTTATCTCTACAGTCTAATAAGATATTTGAAATTTAAAAAAAATATATAAATATCAAACACTATACTAGAAAGATAATTTGTGATTCTCTCAATGAGCCAATCTGCTCGGATACATACCCCATATAAAAATGAATAATAAATAGGTTGTTAATTCATGTAAAATATATATTCAAAAAATTTTTGAGTCATAAAAAAATCTTTACACATAGCAGGGTATGCGCAGGGGGTACCTGAGAACCTAGTGTTTTTACAATTCCGTTACTAAATTCACAAAGACGATGTTGATGATGTTGAGTAGTGGCACCCAATGCCATGCTTCATCTTAGCAGAGCCGAAAAATTTAAATTAACTAATTCCCCTGCAGAGGCATCAAACCACCAACTAGATGGTCTCAATTTGTAAAAAAAAACTATTTTTTTACCTTTTGGCTCCTGTGGATATGGATGCACTCATCGACCTTGTCATTAATTTGGAAACATTATTGCTTTCTTTGGGACAGGTTTTCACTAGAATTTCGTTAGCTTCTTTTGTATTTAATTCATCTATTGATTTGTGAAATAGAGTTTTTAATGCTGATTTTGTGTCATCTGTTATAATTTCGGGCAATAATGTTATCCTTTTGTATGGGTCTTCTTTTGACATAGGATCGTAGAATAATCCTAACAACAAATCATAGCATAAAATAATAATATTAACGAAATAAATTTTATATTTATTAAGTTTAAGAACTTCTCACATGAAATATTTTAAAGAATGATTTATAATATGTCCTTAAATGTAAATAATTAAAAAACAAACCTGATCCTTCCTCCATGTCCAAAGCTTTTCTAATGTAAACTCCACATTTGCTTAATGTATACAAAAAAATTACCGGAAGCCCTTTACCAAAATGTACTAATACTTTAACTATTTCTTTTAGTTGAATTTGAAGGGCAACATCTCTTGACTCATTTTTTAATGATGGAGCAACAATTTTTACACCTTTTACTGATATGTGTACCTGTATAAAAGAAATAAAGCAAATAAAGATTACAATCTTAATAAAACTACAATGCAATTATATTATTGACAGATAAAAAAAACTTACTTTTTCCTTTGGTGTATATCTATATGAACCTATTCTGATTGTTCTACAATTTAGGTATGCTTCAATGCATTGTAACGCTGGAGAAATATCATTTTTGCTAGATTCTGAAAGGATAAAATATATTCAATATCAATATAGAAGCCATTTAGTGAAGCAGCAAAGAATATAATAATGATTTTTAAACATTTTTTAAAGTGTTATTCCACACTTAGGACAGAAAATACTTATTTATAAAACATATAAAAATTTCAAATTTTTATATGTTTTCTAAATAAGTAATATAATAATGAATTTGACAACAAATTATGGGAATTAATTTCTTTCATTTCCTTCCTCTGGTACAAAAAGGGCAAAATGTGATGTTAAGTTCCATACAACATTTAAAAAATTTGGTCTTTTATATCATTGTGGATCAGTTACTTAATCAATGGTAATTTTAAACAGAAATCAAAAGAATGTTCATAAGAATTTAATATTAAATATTTTTTTATCAGTGAAGTTGAATAAAACAGCATCGCATGCGGCAAAAAATCTGCAAATTTAGATTTTGAAGCTAAAATGAACTTAAGAAGTAACAGAAATTGAATTTGTTGATTCTGGTAGACAATGGGTAAGGAGTAACCTTTATTAATAAACGCTATATACAAATGATATATATATTCATTTCAATATATTTTTATTCATTTAACATTATTTTTTTATTATGCTTCGGAACACTATAATAAAAGCGTATTGACCCAACTGCTGTAAAAATAAAATGCGGATAATACGAGGACCCAATTTAAGTTGACTTTATAATGATAAATTTTATTGAATCTCGTTCACAGGGGAGTTTCAGTGGATATGGACATACAAAAAATATTCGGTATGAAACAACGTAAGTTATGTGGGTACGCACGCATTGATCGATTATTTATATTTGCAAATAAAATAAAGTTAAGAAATTTAATGAATAGTTCAGAAAAGTAATAATATTATGTGAAAGGCAGTAAATACCTATTACTGTAGTATTCATCCTTAATTTAGGCATTTTAAAATAAGACTTAAAACGCATTAAACACAAGGACCACCATGACACTTGACAGAAAGCTCCTCTTGTTTAAAGATTATATATGACGAGTTACTAGTGTTGCAACAACAATATAAAGTAATCGATATAGATATCGATTTTAATATCTTACTGATTATTAAAATCGATATCTATATTGATTTTAATAATCAGTAAGATTTATTAGTTACATCTATATGACTTTATTTCTTTTTGTTATTTGAAAAAATAAAAACGAAATTATAATATAATTGTCGTTAAGGAAAAATAAAGGGGTAACTAAAAAATTCATGATACTTATTAGTTTCTTTTTATTATAATCAAAACGAAGTAATCACGAATGTAATAGAATCAATTAGAGCAATAATTTGGGTAATTAATTCATATTTCTATAAGATTGAGGCCAGTCGTTGCACAGTGGCACAAAGTGTGACTGTAAAACCGACTGGTTGTGGGTTCGATACCCACTCGAGGAGATGAAATAATTACTTAAATTTATATTTCCATTTCTTCAAAATGTGCTGTAACAAAGGTTGTCTTAATAATTTTTCCATAGAGCAAAGAGCAAAATGTCTCTGATAGCAGGAAATACAGTCAGTAGAACAATTTATAATAATAATTTGATTGTAAAGTAATTAAGTAAATAGTCAATAGTTATTTCAAGTTACAAATTCGGTAGGCAGGATAAAGATTCTTTATCTTCATCAGAATAAAACAAAACTTTATTTATTAGTTAGCCTTAACAATAAATACTTCTTTTTTTCCATGTATTTTGAAAAACTAGTTAATTTTAAAAACTGTAAACAAGAAAGTATTTGTTCCGATGTGAAGACATGTTACAGAAAAAAAATGGAAACTCCTACACGAAAAAATCTGACATTTTTTTTAATATTCATATATTTTTTTAAAGCTTTACGCCGTTTCCGGCACATAGCAAAGTGTAGAGGGTCAAGACAATTCATTCAACACTTCCGTTACTCACTTTCCGCCGAATTCTGGAGACATTGCCTGTTGGGTGACGGAACTCAACGAAGCGCTTTGCTGCGTTACGGTAGCGAAGAAGTGAAAATATCAAATATATCACTTTCCTGAATGAGAATCGAATGTACAACCTGTCGAGCTTACGGACCTCTATCTATATCTATCTTAATTCTTATACTTTTATATAAACAATTTAAAATATTATACAAAAATTGATCAAAAAATATAAACACAAAAGTTGAATATATTGTAAGCAGCAGTATTTTATCCCGTGAACTTTTAGAGTCTAGTGACTTATACCTAAGGTATAACTAAGATATTTAAGCCTATGGTAAAATCTAATAAGCACTACACATGATTCTTCAGGACAGTTATTCTGCACAAAGAATTTTATATGTATTGCTACATAAATACTACTGCTAAGAAATAAATATAAGATTTCAATGATTTTGAAGCCATTTAATATTAATATATTAAAGCGGAAGAGTTTGCTTGTTTGTTTGTTTAATTAAACGCTAAGATCTCTGGATCTACTGGTCCGTTGTACTTATTTTTGATTTTGTATGAAAGCTACATTATTCAGGAGAGCCTATATTACATTATGGTGTAAGTCTTAGTTAGCCTTAAATAACCAAATTACAATAATAATAAAAGCCATAGAATTGCTTTAAGCGCGTGCACTGCTAAAATAGTAAAGTATATGTCAGTCCATTGTATGGAAGAAATGTTCTATTTTATTAGTTCTAAAAAAAAGTCCGCGATATCAATCTATCTCTTATAAATAAGTGGGGAACGGAGTGTTTTAGCACTAGGTTTCCTCTGCCTACTCTGCAGTGTGCGGGATACAGCGTGAAGCTGATTTAATTTAATTTTTTTAATAAATAAGTCAAAATAAGGCATTTTGTCATAAAAAGGCAAGCAATGATAATAGCAATAGCATATGTAAGGTGATATTTCAACGTCTTTTAATTGATAATGATTTTGAAACTTATGAGCGAAAGTTATTTCATCATCAGGAAAGATTTATCAAGATATGCTTTGGGTTTTATAGTATGTAATTTGAACGTATACTTTTTGAGAAAATGTAAATTAAAAATAATTCAATGCTCCGTTTACGGTCGCAAGCATAGGCACGAGTCCTGCAGGGGGCGCCTTTGCCGACGATTTAGTCCTCGCAAGAGCCATGTAGTGCTTGCACTTTGTCAAAATTATTGTATGTATAAATTATATTGATTATATAATTTATATTGGTTGTCTTAGGGGAAATGCAGCATAATAAAAGAATAATAAGTGGTATGCGGGCGAAGCCGCGAATGGGCCACTAGCATGAAATAAAATTACAAAAGCAAAAATACTTAGTATAAGCCACAGCATAAAAAAATTATATATAAATATATATGGTTTAGTCTATAAAGGAGCTGTAAAATATAACAATCAAAATGAAATCATTTATTTTCTCCTACCCATAGTAGCAGTAAGCAGAGATAAACATAGTGTCAAGATACACCATTATCAGAGTGGCAGAATTCAATATAGTTTTTTTTCTTGTTGTAGTGAAGAAATGTAAGTAATTATAATTTCAAGCGTTTGCATTTAAATGACTATCTGTATTATTGAATACAGTAATTTTTTGTTAAAAAAAAATGTTTTGAGTGAAAATAAGTTATTTAGTTCCACAATTTAATAGTTTTGAGCAAAAATTGAAGAGCTAAGTGGCTAGACAATAGATTTTTTCTGCCTATGAATTGTCACAGTGGTAACACTGTAACAAGTGTGGTTGAAAAATAGAAAACTATATTAGGCAAATTTTAGTAAGCTGAAAAAAGTCCTTACCATCTGCATTATCATTATCAACACCATCTGAACTGCTCCCTTCAATTTCACTCAATGAAGGTTCTTTTGTGTTAGCCAATTGTTCCTGCTATATACAAAAAAATAATTATTACTAATATGTTTTTATTACTTTATTTTTTGACAAAGTTAAAACTGAAAAAGTTTTTTCGGAAACTCTACTCGCAAGACCTTATTTCAAAAGGTTCTTATTTTCAAATTAATCAAAATTTTATATCCGATATTCAATTTCTTAAGGAATATAGCATCATGTTAATATAGCCCACTGTACCTGCGATCAGTTACCTCGGACTCTGAGAATATGTCATGTCCTCGTACAGATTTTATTTCTATTTGACCATTGGGGCAAACTCCGTAAATGATATATATTTTATTACAAAGTAGTTTACCGAAAAAAAAGTATTCTCTTTATGTTCTGATATAGAAATATTAAAAAGAACATAAGGCTCACTATAAAAATAAATACATATTGCCAAATAATTCTTAAGCAAATTTAAGACAAGAGGAAATGAAGATAGTGTTAAAATAATTAACATTAATACTTATTGAGAAAACGTATTAAAATTTGAACATAGCGGGATTTGAATTTCTATAATTAATATTTGAATTCCTTTAGGCTTGTTGCAATTTACAACTCTCGTAGCGGAATTTGAAACGATAATTCTAAGTAATTATCTTTGGTTAGCGGAAATTTGTAAAAATCTCACTACAGAAAAGCTATAATAAGTTGTAATAGGCATATAAGAATTTCGACGTAGCTCGATGAGAACGTATGGCTTAGTTGGTCAGTGCACTTGGACAGTTTCCAAAGAAGTGCAGGTTCAAATACTACGTTAAAAATTTTGTATGTTATCTTAATAAGTATTTTTCTTTCCTAAGTGTGAAATAACACTTTAAAAATGTAAAATAAATATTATTTAGATTTTAAAAGTGTTATTTGAGAAAATCAAATATTCTTAAAAACAAACCAACGGCTTGCTCATGGAAATTGTGCAAGCTCCCTGACATCATTTGTGCTTATTAAACTACGTCGAAATTCTTAAACGCTTTTATTTACTTCATAAGCATATCTCTAGAGAAATTTCTACTTGCCGCTATCCAAAGATAATTCAGAATGATCTCGGATGACTGAAGGTTGGCTACCAGTCATAATTTTTATACGTTTTCAATTTTTTTTTCTTTTCTTATGTTACAAGATTTTCTTATATTGATTGATAAATACAATTACAGATGTAGTAATAAAAGCATCTAAAAACAACTTACATGATTATTAAATATTGAACTATTTGAATCTTCTTCATCAGAACTTAAAGTCAATATGACTGGTTCTGGATCAGGTTGTTTTCCTCTAGGTTTCCGTACTCTCGTCGGTTTTTTATCTTGAACAGCCTACAAAAAGGTAAAAGTTTTTATTTTTTTATAATAATAAACGGACTCTCGGATAGTCCGCTTATTATTATAAAGCACGCAATAATAGCAAGTCTAAAAGGGAGCAGGTTCGGACGGAGTGGTGAGCATTAAAGGAGGCCTAGGGTAGGGGTAGGAGTATATCCAGCAGTGGACTTTGAAAGGCTGATAGATGGATGGATAATCCATAAATTATAGAAAGAAATCAGCTTTACGCTTTATCTCGCATATAGTAGGGTAGGAGGACCCTAGTATTAAGACACCGTTCCCCACTTTCCGCAAAATTTTCCCAGGGCATTGCGTGTTATGTTGTTGTTATCACCTTTTGCGTTGGCACCAGAGCGAAGAAATAAAAATATTAGTAAATATCATTCATTCAATCACAACCGGTCGCGTTGCAGTCATATCCTCGCGCCCCTGCGCCACGACGGTCTGTATCATAATTTACATATCAATAAATTTATTATATTTTTATAGCTCTTATATTTTTTTCTCTGTACATAAAATTTTCCGAATTAGGCCAAATGAATTATAAATGTCTGTTATTTATTTTTCCCTCATTTATAAATATTGCGTGTTGAGTTGCAAAACTCAACTAACCAGATAAGGAAAAAGTAAATGCTTTAAATATGTTTATTTTCTAAAAAGAATCTATGTTATGTTAAAGTTCTAAGTCATGTTTAAATGTTTTTTTTTGGGTCAAGACAAAAGTATGTCTTTTACGATACCACATTGCAAATCTTTTATAGTCTCCGTTATAAACCTCTATTATAATATGCATATTATAATTTCTCTTGAATTACTGTCTTGTAGTGAAAACCACAATAATATATGGTGTACTTTGAAAAATCTAAGCAAAAATGTTTAAAATATTATCATTCTCTGAAAGAGAAATAAAGACAAATGTGTGCCCACATTTGTCTTTATTTTTCTATAATTCAAAATAATAATGACTAACTGCAAAATGATCAATAACTTTATAGTAGTTGTTTTGTTCGTTATGAAATACAAAATTTCTAATTATAATTTTTTGGGATAACAAATTTGGCATAAACATATCTCTTACGACTTACAACATTATGTAAATAAATAAAATATTTTTTTTTACTATATGTTTTATGAAATTAGTGAAATCCACATAAAGATTTATAATGCAGCTTTTTTAAATCTAAGTGTATATCAGTTAAAGTGATTTGTTTTTAACGAGATAAATAATTAATTTAAAATAATAAATTTTAAAAATACTTACATTTTTATTATTTAAAGTTTTCACTGTCTTCAATAAATTTAATTTAATAGTATCAGGAGAACTGAAAAAAAGTTCATATTGTAGAGAAATATTATACACTTTTATATTTGTTTTATTTTTCATTTTCAACTTCATACTGCATACTTCATATTGATCAATCATTGAGCGAACCATTCAAACTATCGAATTTTTGTATACTGACTGGCGAAACTTAACGCTGCACTTCGGCCAGATAGAGAAAATGAAAATAATTTATTCTCCCAAGAGGCAATCGTATCCACAACGGTCGCGTTTTCACTCAGACGCTGTGCCGATGCACCACGCCAATGACTTTAGGCTATTTTTATAAATTTGAATAGTGAAAATATTATAGTCTTTTAACCAAAAAATAAGTTACAAACAATTTCTATCTAAATTAAGTAATATAACTTTTAATAAAACTAAAAACCGACTTCAACCAAATCCCATAATCAGTAACCAAATTCTCTTCAAACTACCCTTGAAATATAGTAAATATATACTTCTCAATAAAAAACAATAATCGAAATTGGTTATAGTTATTATATTTGAGGCGCACATACTTAATGCAAAAAGACTTGTGATTTTCTCATGGACACACAGGAAGCATGAGCTTTCAAATAAAAATAAAACCATCAAAACCGGTTTACCCATACAAAAATTCTGAGGTAACAAACATACAAAAAATACAGAGGAATTGATAACCTCCTCTTTTTACAGAAGTCGGCTAAAAATATCATTTACATTTTATAAAAATAAAATAAAACTTACATTTGCTTATCTAATAGTGTTTTTTCAGGTTCCTTCTTCTTTTGTTCTACTTTTTTACTTGCAAGGACACTTTTTGGTTCTTCAGTAAATACTCTTTTACATCTGCATAACAAAATTATTATCATAATAATCTGATAGGAAGGTTCTTATATTCACATTATACAAGTGAAAATATTAATATACCACAATACTAGTACTTCAGCTACTAAATATATAAATGTATTGGTTGCCTCCTGATCGATTCTCCACTTTCCAACCAATTTTCAAAATATTGAGTATCAGCTGCGAAACTCAACGCCGCGCTTTAATTACTAATTTTGTATAGCTTTAATTACAAAGTAAAGATTAAATTGTATAATATATACCGTTCACATCTGCTAAAATCATAGCCAGTGTATCCACAGAATTTGCACACAGCCAACATGCCTTCAACGTATCGTGGCGGAGGTGAACGCTGCTCAGGAGACGACGGACTATTGTTTACTGTAGACAGAAATTAATGTAATAATAAAAGAATCATGTCATAATTAAATGTGTGTATATATATNGCATAATTTGTATTGTTTTTTAACAAGTAATATATTATGTATGTTTAGTATAATTTATTGTTATTTTTCCTTCACGTTATATCCCGCATGTAGCAGAGAAAGCCTAGTGTTAAGAGACACCGCTCTCCACTTCTCTGCCGACTTCTGGAGGCATTGCGTGTTATTGCGTATTGAGCGGCGGAATTCAATGCCGGCTTTCCTTCGGCCTCGATTACAGAACCACGATTGGTCTCGATGTTTTAATTTATAGAAATATAAAATATTTCTTTGTCAACTTCACGTTGTATCAGGCATGTAGCACTGTAGGCAGAGGAAGCATATTGATCGAATATTTGATTAAAGCTAAAATCCATAAGTCCCGCAGTTTACAAATAATTAAAATGACATTTTATTTAGTTGACGTTCTTCATTTTTTATTTAAAAAATATATAAAACCAACATACCATTTTCAGGACATGGCCCTTTTTCAGGAGTTGATATTTCACTATTTGTTGCTTGTGGTAATACACTTGGGGAATTTCTACTATTAATTTCTCTAACTAGCATCTGTAAAGGAATTATATTTAAATTATGATGTACAAAAATAATGATCTTTATAAATTGAGAAAGATGATATGTCCTAACTAGGATAAAGGGTCAATTAGTTTTTGTTTGCACTTCACGCTGTATGCCACATACAGTACAGGTACAGGCAAAGGGAGCCTAATGTTAAGAAAACATAAGTAACGTTAAGACATGATAATAAGTAATTTACAAGAGTAGGAATCAAAGCTATAATATCGCGTTTAACGTCAGACGCTGTGCAGCTGCGCCACTATGGTGTCAATTTGTGAGAAACAAAAATTTCTTATTTTACTTATCTTAATTAGTTTCAGACATATTCTGAGTTAAACGGGATTAGAGATACACATATACATGTCATGGATATAGATATAATGAATTAATAAGACTAAAACTTAATTTATAAGACTCAATTGTTCACATTTAGACAACCCAACCCTGATTTTTACCTCACCTGATCAAAGAAATAAAAATAGTGTTTCCTGATTGCGCAAAGGCATCAATATAGCTATAATAAATAAATAAACATATACTCACTGGATGATTTTCTAACATATCTTCAATTCTAGTAGTTGAGCCTACAGATACAAAGTAATCTATTTCACTATTAGTATTTTGCATACACTGTATATTAGTATCATCCGTAAAAGGAACATTAACCTGCAACAAACATATTACATGGGATTAACAAATATATGATACATTTATAAAATATTAGATATTTATTAAATTGTCAGACTTTAAATGACAAGCACTCACATATTAAATGCTGCACAATTTCTCTAGTATAATTCCTCTTTTATTAAATTATTATTTATAATTTTAATTACTATTTGTATTTCCTTACTGTAACTGGTGTGCAGGTTTTATTTGTCATGCTGTATAGAGTAGAGTTCAGAGGCAACCTTGTGTTAAAAATTTGAAAAATTTTGTGGCTTGTCTCGTGATAAGTGTCAGGCAATGATAATAATTCCTGAATTTGAGTGGGAATTGAACCCATAACCGTCGTCGTTTACGATTAAATGCTGTGGCGCTTAGTCACGAAGGCCGTATGCAAGTGTAATTTAAAAAAGTACATACCTGTTCTAAAACTTCTTGAAGTGTACAACTTTCCTTAGGTAATGTAAAAGTAATGAGTCTTTGTTCTCCATTTTGTAAGAAAATTAACATTTTTGCTGATTGCGGTTCAGGTGTTTGCTCTGATGGTCCACTTAATGCCTCATTGTTTTCTACAACGTAAAATAAAGATTTTTAACTTTGCGCTATATCCCTATATGCTGTATCCCATATGGCAGTGAAGTAAGATGGTACATGTGGTGGTTCATTTCAAATTTTCAGCCTATTTTCGAAACATTGCATGTTGAGTAGCAGAACTCAACGTCGCGCTTTGTCTTGTTAACAGCGTGAGAAAATAAAACATTTTAGATACTGTGCTGTTTCATCATTTTACTATATTTTTAATATTAAACTAGTGGCCCGCCCACGGCTTCGCCCGTTTAAAATATATGATTATTGATTTAATGAGCTGAATTAATTGACAACTATAGTGACTTCTAATATGATTTTTTTATTACTTTAATCTGTAATATTCTAATACGATTTTTTACGACATTATCATAATTTCTATAAGAATTTTTTATTGTTTCGAACTAAAAAATACGACCAATGTTGATATTTGATATTCATAAAATATACATAAAGCTAATTATTTTATATGTATATATTTTGTAACATTACTTTCTTTTTACCTATGTTATGTTTTTTAAAACTGTTAAATGTGCTGATGTCAGTTAATAATTAAATGTACTGCTTCTAAAAGTATTAAAATAACTGTAATGATTGCATATTAACTCCTGTACAAACTTAAAAGTTTCACCAACAGTTAAAACAAAGCTGTTGGTGAAACTTTTAAGTAAATCGGTTCAGTACTTTCAAAGAAAAATGTGACCATACATATCGAAAGACAGACAAGAAATTAAAAAATATATATTTTTGCTTTCTATTATTCTTTTTAAGTGTCCCTCTATCCATTTCAGTCAAAATTACTAAATGTACAGACAAAATATTTTTACTATCTTATTATATATAGAGATAAGATATTTTTGTAATGTTTAATTTTATTCATAATATAAAACATTACAAAAACGAAAGGATATTTTAGGTTTTATTCTAACTTTTTTTTAATGTATGAAGTAACTCCGCATATAGTAATTTATATATTAAAAACAAAAATTTTATTAAAATAATATAAATTTTAGTAGATATTTAATATTTATAGAGAATTAAAATATAATAATTATTAATATTAGGAAGCTATTACAATAGTATTTAATTTTTATTTCTGTTTTTTAAAAGCTTATTTCATTAAAAATATACAAACCAACAAGATGATTGGACTGTTGCTGAGTTTGCATTGGATGAACTCTTTGAACTGGTCTTTGTTGTTCTTTACTTCTTACTAATGTTTGACGTCCACTATCCCTGTAATAATTAAAAATATTTATAATATATACTTGTATTTTAATATTATAATATAATATAAATATATAAAATTAGCTTAAATAACCCATCAAAAAATTGCAACTTGTGGAATATTAAAATTAAGTCTTACAATTCGTTTTTTATGAATAGTTTTTATCCGAATCGGAAGTAATAATAATTTGAGTTTAGTTAGAACATTTTTATTAATAAAATAAGCATGGTAGTTTTTAGATAAAATCTTTACTACATATTTTTGTAAATTTTTTTAGTTGTAATATTTTCATGTAGGCTATAATTGTAATAAATTATTTTTTAATAGCACTTGAAGCGTCACAGGGTGTGAGATATTTCAGAAAACTCAATACTAATGAAACTTGCCTAGATTGTTGTTGTTGTTGTTGATGTTGCTGTTGCGTCAATACACGCGACGAATGTATTCTCCTGTATTCCGCAAGTGACATTCTTTGACCGTTAGGCAACGAAATAAATTGTCTTTCCTCTTCCGGATTTTCTGGCTCCAATAATAATTGACTAATAGTTTGTGGCTGTTGCAAATGAGAATGTTCGAAAGATAACTGTTGTTGGAAGCCATGTTGAGGATTAAAATTAATTTGATGAGGTTGATTTATATTCTGATTTGTAGGAAGACCTGTGTGATTCTGTCTTAGGTTGGGCGGTGACTGAAACTGTTGTGGTTGATTTTGATTATCTGTTACAGGGTTTTTTTGGACTATCACCGCTTTTATGCTTTCTTCGAGATCGTCCATGTCGTTTGCGTTGTTTGGTTGAACTGTAACTTTCTTTACTTGTTGTTGAACTTGTGGGTGCGGGGAAGCTCTCTGTTGGGTTGAATTGATATTTTGTTGAGGTAGAGGTCCGTTTTGGTTTGTTTGTACAGTGTGGTGTTGCGTGAGCGTGGTCTGCAATGCCTGCGTCACTATTGTTCCTTGAGGCGTTATTATCCGCGCGGATTGCTGTGCTGGAGATTGATTTTGTTGGTTTATGAGAATTTGTTGCTGAAAAAGTAAAAAAGAATGTTTAGTCTAGATACATTCAATTTATTGCTACACATTTTCTCAAATTCCGTAACCACTAAAATTATACGTATCTTACATTTTTTTTTGCTTCATGCTGTATTTTTCATATAGAAAAAAAAGAGTAAAAGAAGAATAGGCAGAGCGAATCTAGCGTTAAGACACATTAAAACTAGAAGCATTGCGTGTTGAGTGGCGGAACTCTTGTCTTGTTATCACAACGAAAATATGAAAATATTAAATATAACATTCCCTCAAGTAGGGATTGAACCCACAATCGTCGCGCTTACAGTCACACGCTTGTGCCAATGCCAAGACGACCTCATCTAACAGATAATCCATACCTATATTATAAATTAAAAAAGTAACTCTGTCTGTCTGTCTGTCTTTTACGCAATCAGGGCCAAACCGCTAATTCAATTGTGATAAAATACTCATATAGAGATACTTGAGGGTCTTCGGATGAACATAGGTTATTTTTTTTTCTCATATTTGTAATATTGTCGATATATATTAATATATTAAAATACTATTTAATTTGACAGGCAATTTATTCCGCCATGTTAATAACAACCGACCGTTGCTAAGCAACGGTTTGCAAAGTTTATTTGTTGTTATAAGAAAACGTCACCCAAAATGAGCTTGCTTAACGCATACATGGCGTGCGCCGACTCAACCTTATGAGATACATAAAAATAATATTTTACAAAAATATTGTCCTTTAAATAATGTTTAAAAAAGTCCGCGATACACATACCATATTTATCTCTGAAGCTTGAGCAAAGTAACACAGTAACAACAAGTAACCATTTTAATTAATTTACTTTATATTTATCGGGTTTTTGTTGTATGTATTTTCTATAATTTGATATTGATCCTTATGAAAATGAATATAATAGTCACTTTTAGCATTTCATCTAGATTGAAATTATAGTTCACTGTATAACATTCTAATAAATAATTAAGGAGATGTCACTGATTCGAAATAACCTAGCATACGACCGGCATAGTATGACCGACGCGAACGGGCAGATGACTTTGACGGTTTTGTAAATTTTCATACATTTTCGAACTACTGTTAATTTTTATGTAATTATTTGCTGTTTATAATTAATTTATACTTTTCTTTGGTTCTTCGCTTATTCGAGGAGCAGATTAGTTAGATTTTCATAAATTTCTTGGTGTGGTGTAAGTTGCGGCCCTGCGCGGCATCGGTGTAATATTATTTAAGTATTAAGGAGAGAATTGTTGGTTATTTCATCTCGGTTGGATGGTTATCTATACCGTTGTTATACACTTAATAAATTGTGGTTTTAGTTTTTTGGGATTTTATTTGATATTGCTCGCAAAACTTATCATATTTAATGTAGAAAGGACTTTAGTTATTTCATATAGTATCTATGTACGCGCGCAAGGAAAACGAGTAAAAAGATTTTTCCCGGGTAAATCAGTAAAATCGATCACTGAAAGTCCAATAAAAATTAGTTCAGTTATTCTGGATATTAGCTCGGGGAAATAGAAAGACAGACAGAGACAAAAAATATATATATTTTTTATTGTATTTGAGTATTATGTAAATAACCACATGTACTTGCAAAAACATAGCACAACACATTTAATTTTAATTCTTTTAAATATTTATTTTACTTTGATAATATTAATAATGTAGCTGGTTTTGTTTAATTTTTTTATTAATATTTTACTTTGGTTACGTTTACTTATATTTTTTTCATTTAAATTAGTTAGATATTTTCAAAAACAATTTCCTAAATATATCTAATAAGCATTAGTAAAGTTTAAGCGGGCGAAGCCGCGTCCGGGTCCGCTAGTCCTAAATAATATTATATTCGAAGACGAAGTCGACGAAGTATTCTTTTATATCTGTATCAATATCTCAAATGTTACATCTGTAACAACCCTGGCGTAAAGGTAAAAAAGTTGACTGAAGAAGAAACTGAAGACCAGTTAAGGCATCCCTTGGAAAAGTTTCCTCATTGGCCGTAGCGTTTCGATTTACTGCCAGTATCGCGATCATCTGGAAAGCAAGGCCAAGTTTGCCTCAAAGAAACTCGGGTCATCAACAGAGCGAGGTGCAACCATCACCAACCAATCAGCTTGACCCATTTGATCGCATACAACGTATAGCCGTCCGAATCGTTGGGACCCAATGATTCGTGCAGGGCTTAATACATTGACTTTGCGTAGAATTGGCTCCTCACTGTGCGTTCCGTACCGCATTTATCAAAACGAGTGTTCTGGGGAGCTGTTTGACCTGTTACCTGTCGCCGAATTTTTTAACCGCACAGTATGTCACAAACTCAAGTACCATCCACACCAACTGAATATGTGGCACTCCACTACTATGCGGCTTCGTAGGAACTTCCTTTCACTCTCCATACAACTCTGGAATGTCTTACCTGCGACGGTGTTTCCAGATCTATACGACCTGAGTACTTTAACAAAAGCACGTCTATCTCCAATTTAAAGGCCGGCAACGCACCTGTAGGTCATCTTTCATTACACGGGATCGTGGGCGGGGGTGATCACTTACCACAAGTTGACTCATGCATTCGATTGCCTTGTCTTTTTCGATAAAAAAAAAGTAAAAAAAAACCATTACACACCTGTTGATTTGTTAATTTCAATTGATTAAGTTGCTGAATTTGTTGGGGATGGTTTAATACATGTTGTGCTAATGGATGTTGTTGAGGCATGTGTTGTTGTTGCTGCTGTTGTTGTTGTTGATTTGGCTAAACAAAGAAGTTAAGAAATTAGGTTTTTTATTTGTAGTGTCGTTCGCCATGGCCATAAATTACACTATTACTCTTTCCTATATTGGTTTTTTTTTATTTAATCTTATCTTGCATATAGCAGGGTACTCAGAAGCACCCTAGCGTTAAGACATTGTTCCTGGCTTTACGCTAATTTTTTCAGACATTGCTTGTTGAATGGTGGAACTAAACGCCGCGCTTTCTCTAGGTACCAGAGCAAGGAAATGATAATAATTAAATCTTCTGGGTGGAATTTTTAATTACAACCTAAACTAACGGCATAGGTGGAATTTGTATTGACTGATATTGTGGCCATTAAAAACAAAAATAAGTTACCTGAACCAACGGCGTACGAGATCTGGGTGGGCGGTGTTGCGTGTGCGCCGCATGCGGATTGAGCACGCGCGGGGAGCCGGGCCGCGTGGCGCGCGCTCTGACACCGCCCGCGCCGTTAGTGGCCATACAGCGAGCACTAGAGGGATTCTGTGGGGTCTGAATGAGAGTAATAGCAAATTATTATATTACTAGTGACTAGCTTGCGACTTTGTCCGCTTCAACTACACAATTATTTAATTTCTCCTTTGAATTACTTGCCTGATTTAATAGCATCTTAATTTTAAAGACAATATATCATTGAAAAGAAGAAAGACAAGAAAGACAATATATACATTGAAAACTTAAATTGAAGCCAATTCAATAAACTTTTTATAGCTATTTTGTCGCATAAAATACTTTATATGTTTAAACTAAATGTTTTTTTTAAATAATTAATAAAAACTATACAAATGCAATGTACAAAGTACTCACTTGTTGTATTTGCGGGTTAAGGAGTCTAGGAGTGACTTGTAAAGGCGGAGTGGGCATTGGGCTTCTCATGGCGGGACGCCGAGGCCGTACTTGTCGGGGGGTCCGTACTAACGTCACTCCACTTGGATTGTTCAGCGCTTGGTTTAATAGTCTGGGTGGAGCTGGGCGGGTCGGTGTTCCCTGAAAATAATGTAAATTTAATTTTAATTGTACGACTACGACAGAAAGTTAAAAGGAACACAGTTCACTATACTCTGAATACAGTAATTTTATTTTTGTAATATCACAGATTAATACTAGATCAATAGATTTTTGGAATGATTCTTCTTAAGAGAATTAAATTGCATTTTTTATATTATATCAGAATCATTAGTTCACGCATTCAGAACTTTACTACACATAATAGTTGTAAATAAAACTTCACACAGGACACTTTCCACACGTAAAAATGTTTATTTCCACAATATGCATAAAACAGTAACCTTACTGCTTTTTCTCGCATTCCAAGATGGGCCTCAGCTCATCCTAATGTTAAGACACTCTGTTACCTACGAGTGGCGGAACTCAACACCACGTCGTAAAAGACGAGCGGACGATTAATAATAATTTAAATATAATCATTTCACCGAGTGGGATTTGAACGCACAATTATCGCGTTAACAGTCAGACACAGTCTCATTGCGCCACGACGGCTTAAAGCCTAAAGGTAAATGACCTCTAGAGTTACAAATGATGACATAATGGTTACAATGTTAGTGTTAAAAATTTACATCCGTTTTAGCGACATTACGTATTGGATGGCGAAAAAGCTTTTCAAAGGCATAGTTTATTTTTCTTCTCAGTTTCAAAAATATATGGATAAAAAACATTTTGAATTAAAAATAAAATATATAGTAAGCAACAGGTCAATAATACTAGAGTTTAAAATAGAGAAATAACTTACAGCTTGATTAACATAAGCAGTGTGCATCACTATCTGGTGTTGTATCTGCTGTGGCTGTATCTGCTGGGACTGTAAATGTTGGTGTTGTTGTTGTATCTGGTGTTGTAGTTGTTGTTGCTGTAATTGTTGCAAGTGGATCTGTTGTTGATGGTGCTGCAAGTGCTGCATGAGTTGCGGTGACGCGCGCGACATCTGTTGTTGTTGTTGCTGTTGTGGCGGCTGAAAGTGTTAATACACAAACTAAGAACATTACATTCATTTAAAAATATAAAGAATAACAGGTAGAAAAGTAACCCAGCACATTTTTTTATGGTACTTAAAAAGACTACATGGCGCAGTGAAGCAATGTCTGAATACAAATGCGATAATTGTGAGTTCAAATCCCATTCAAACCAATGAATTATTTCCATTTCCTCGCCACAGTAAGATAAAATGCGACGTCGATTTCCGGGGGGAAATTTACACATTTAGTGTTGAGAGGGGTCTCAACACCAAATGTCTTAAATTTGGGCAGAGTGTGCAGAAATGTTTGTGTTTATCTATCCAGCTATATATGGAAAACAGCATAAAGCTGAAATATCATTTTTTTTATCGCAATACTTTTGATTTGATTATTATAAAAAAAAACAATAATTTGTTTCTACATTATCTGTCTATTGTCTAAATTATATATGGTAAATGAACTAAGTTAGTGAAAGCACATAAACAATAACTTAAATCAGTATTCGTTAAATGATATTGAAAGCGAAATGATATTTACAAGGAACTTGAAGTATCAATACTAATGTAAACAACCTACTGCTTTTAATGTTATCTGTATAAAAAGTAATTTTATGCTAACACTGTATTCTGCATATAGCAGAGAAGAGGAAATCTATAGTATCGAAGACACTCCTTTCACCACGCGTCGTGCAATTTTCGAAACATTTTCGAAACTCGACATTGCACATTGTCTTGTTAGCAGAGCGAGAAGAAAGTAAAATATATAATAGTAAAAGTAAAATAATTCATTCTCGCGGGCAGGAATCGAGCCTACAACGCACCTACGATGGCCTAAACAACACAATGAAATAAAAACTAACAGTTTGAGGTGGTCCATGTTGTGCTGGTGAAGGTGGAGGCTGAGGCGGCGGCTGTTGCGCGGGATGTATCACAGTCGGTTGAGACAATACATGTGCAGGGCTCACCAACTATTGAATTTAACATTTCTAAAATTTAATATGACAACAAACAAAAGATGTGATGATCTGATAAGAAAATGTCTTTAGGAATCACTAAGCTTTAGTTGTAGAATAATAATTTTCAATTATTAATAATATTTATAATTCAATTATAAATTAACAATAATAATAATAGTGTATCATTTAGAATTTTTATTTTATACTCAAAATTGTAAAATACCATGTTTTTCAAAATTAAGTAGGGTGTTTAAAGGCCATCACCTAGTTTAGTATATTATATAAAAGTATTTTTTTTACAAAGTAGGTTTTTTTATGAAGTCTTGTTAGTAAAAAGCGTGTTTATTTTAGGTCATATCTGATCTTTTTGATCATAAAAATTTAATTATATCAAGAAAAATTGGGAAACAAGGAGTGAGAGATGTAAATGACTTTTTATAAGTTTTAAAATATAGCATTTGATACAATCATTAATTACAATGTCTAGGTTACCAGTAAATGCTTTAAAGAATTAAATAAATTAAGAGCCTATCAGTATTTTTTTATAATGAACATTTTGATTATGTAATTGAAGGAAATCCTACAAATCATAAATAATTAGATATCAAGTATATCATTTAATTTTGCAGTCCTTTGAATAATAATAAAGCATTCATTTATTTATTAACTTTTTCAATTTAGTTTTATCATATTACCATCTTTTTTTAAAATATATTTCTGGGGTTACATTTCAGTATAAAATGATGTCACAGTCAGCATTTATGTAAAAATAAATTAATTGAATAGTTAAAATAATCATCTACATATATAAGCAGATTTATATACAGCAAATAATAAAATCCTATATCAACTTATAGAATGAAACTGAAAATTGAACATAAAATGTCTTAGCATGCGTAGAGCAAATGTCATGTTATATATAATTCAAGACATTTAATCTAATCAACAGACATACATGTTGGGGCCGTTGTGATGCATCAATGATCTGGTGAGCCTGTTGCAGCGCAACTTGTGCATCCATAGGCAAATCAGATGTGTAGTACACCTACAAATAAAGTTGTTTTCTTTTTGTTTTATAGCTTAATGCTGTATCCCACATTTAGCAAAGGTGTATAGATTTTGAGATATGTTAATGAGTGACAATATCAAGTCCATGCTTTGTCTTGTTACCCAACTGTGAAAACAAAAATAACTCATTTTTCTCAGTGGGAATTGAACCCACAACTGTAATACTTACAGTCGGAAACTATGCTGCTGTGGCATGATGGCCTTTGAAATATACACAAATAAAGTTAGTTGTTATAAGTAATACTTGTAATTTTCTTATTTCATGCCCATTTTCAAGTTTCCTTTTTTTCATTTTTAGGTGATAAAAAATATATTTAAAAGTATGATAATAAAATCAAAAAATATTTCATAAGCATATGGTGAATATAGTCATATCCTGCTGCAGGAATTATATATTAGAATAAAAAAATATACATATTTACTATTAAGATTTAATTTTATAGTATGTAATTATTGTATTAGAACTTTCATAAATTTACTATATAAAATTAATTTACATGGAAATAATGTAAGTGCAGCCCCTAATATCTAAATATTTAAAGATATTTTGAGTCTTCTGTATAATATAAATATTTATATAGTCAGGGTGGACTAAAGCATTTAATCTACAATAATATTGTATTACAGACAAAAAAAAACAACTCCTTTTACCTGATGTCTATGTAAAGCTTGTTGTTGTTGATGTTGCTGCTGTTGTTGAAAGTCAGGTCTAGGTTGTTGGGTGGGCGGCTCATGACGAATAATGTATTGCTGTTGATATTGTAAACCATCACCTACTACTAGCTGGGGTTGAACACCATCACTTACAATTATATCACTAGGTTGTTCAGCTTGTTGCACTACCACCTTAACATTTAAAAAGACACATGTTAACTAGTTCATCTCTTTTTTTTTAATTTTTATGTAATTAATACATTAATTATACCACCTGCTGTTGTGGATATTGCTGGTCATCTTGATTGACTATTATTCCATCGGAACATATTAGATTGGGACAATATCTTTGTAAATCTTCTAGAGTTAATGATTGTCCTTGCCCAACTATTTGGTAATATTGAGCCATTGCAAGGTATTAGCCTGAATGGTAAAAAATATATACCCTTAGTTACAAAATCTGTACAAAATTTATTTAATTAAAATTATATTCTATACACTCAACTATTTGCTTGTAGATAATTCAACAGTAACAACAGTTATAGTCACAGTTATTATAAATAAGAATTAAATTTAAAAGCAAGTATTGTTGTGTTTTGATTTTTGTTATATTACGAAACGTAGAGGTACGCCCTAGACTTATATTTACAAAATATAGTTTCATCAATGATTTGAAATCAATTAGAATTATTTAAAAAAAATCGAGCCAAAACTCAGTTTTTACTAACAATTGTTCCTTTGACAGATATATTGTACACTAGTGCACCCTGACCATTACGTACAACAACAGCAGCAATGACTTCGTGGATCAAGTGAGTACTCAACTATGGCGACCACATTAAACAATCACTTCACAACCACTATATTTTTCACTACATAACAAATATTTCTTTAACTCCTTATAAAGACAGAATAACATAATAAAGACTTCGAAATCGTTTAAATGAGCTAAACGAAATGGCTTCGATCTTTTTGGTCGAACCTAAATACTCTTTTACTGCATATATTACAATTGGCTTATTAAATTTATTTAACTAAACCTTACCAATATTTACTATCGACATTTTAAATGCCTTATGTATACTGAAAACTGTAAGTTTAAGCATCAAAATGCAGAAATTTTAACTCAAACGCCAAATCTAGAAGCAATTTACATTATGGCGTGTGTGTCACTTTTTTACAAATTTATTTTTTTTCGTATTTGACTAATGTTGCCTTGCTAATCGACATCAATATAACCAACTCTATAGAGTATATGTTCCTTGAGTATAACTTTACAAAACAAAAAAAAAGACAATTTAAAATACCGTATGGCATTAACAATTATTTATTTTAAAATGTTAAGTTTCAATTTTAAAATATTTTTTAAAATATTTATACTTCTAATTTTTTATTGGTAATCTTTTATGGTTAAAATAAAAAATATTATTATTAATTATAATAAATCCAATTATTGACTATTATTAGCGTTATATTTTAATTGGGATGGAAAAAATCGTATTTACACTTTAAATTGCATTTTCACAATGCTCCCGACACCAAATAGAAAACAATCTACATTGAATTACGACTTAATAGGGGTGTAACATTTACCACACAATAAAGTATTTGTGTACTCATTATATATTATAAAAATACAAAAATATACGTAATCTCTATTTAGATATAGAAAAAAATTTTGGGGTTGCTACTCTTTCGATATGCCGGATTATGTTTACGAATATTAGTGCTTATGAAATAAAACTATATAACTAAGGTATCTATATAATTTATTATAAATTGCACTTAGTTTTAATTGTTCAAATCAAATTCTAGTAATTATAATAATGGTCATAGTATTTATTGGCCTTAATTACTTTTAGCTACTTGATATCATACAACATCAAAAGTTTGAAATTATCAATATCATTAGTGATGAAATAAAAAACATAATTAGATGTGATCAAAACTATTGCCTTGCAATGGAAAACATCTTGTTGAGAACAAATTGCCGTCATATAATTCTTGAAACCTAATTAAATTATATCACGAACGACAAATATAGATCATATTTTAACCCATCAATAGTTAGTAACATTTTCCTTAAATGGACAAAATCTGATTGAATTCAAAAACGCCACTGCCGAACGATTTTGCCATAGATTATTGGAACAGCTCATGAAAATCCCTCTGTTAATTATAATAAAAATGTAATATCCAGTTTCAAAAACACAGTATTTAAACTTGACGCAAATCAGGTCTTGAACCGATAACCAGAGTAAATAGATTTCATATTAGCGAAATGAAAAAAAAAAAAGATTTTTATAATTTATCCAACGCTCCTTGTGTTAATATTTCTGAATATTATGAAGAAATTGATGAAAATCCAAACAGTTACCTACCCAGTAACTAGCACCTGATAGTAAGCCTGCTATAAAAGTGAGTAAAAATCAGGGATCGGAAATTAATTTTATTGTAGCTAGAATTACTTAGTAACATTATATAATTTTAATATTTTATAAATCACGTAAATATATATTTACAAAACTAAATTGAATAATATTTCTTATTCTTAACACATTTGCTAAACGTATAATAATAATCTACTCCTATATGAAACGCCGCAGGACCGCTCGGGTATATTACTATGACGCCTCGGTGGAAGGCCATCATTTCCTTCAAGGTTGACCCGGGTTTCTTTTAGGACACCTAAAACCTCGACGACGTGCAAGAGGATCACCATGACCCTTTCGTCCCTGTAGTAGAGGAACTCCTCTATGGTTGCTTCAGCTATCTAGCTGTATACTTCGTCAGTCAGCAAGGCTTCAACACCCGCTATGACTCGCTACGCTTTTGGCAATTGGGTTCTATTGTGAGCAATGGGAGAATCCTCCCACACAGGGGCAAATAAAACATAAACTTGAGTCAGCCCTAACAACAGTTTTTATAAACACCTTCTTTTTGTATCTATACAAAAGATTTCGTTTCTATCAACTCATATTATATGTCTATTCATCTCGCTTCTTTCTTCAACTTCTCTTCCTCTTTACTTCAATTATTGTAAAGATATACAGAAATTTTCATTAATATTTATAAATTTAAATCATAATTATACTAGAACCCATGTATCTATGCACCAAAGAATAATAAAAACAGTCTTTTAGAACTGAAATGTTGGTTTTAGTTCCAAAAGACTGCGTGTAATCTAGAAAATAATAACTTTCTTGTACAAAAATTATATTAGCTCAAACGACGTATTTCCAATGTATTGTATTTTATTTCTGATTTAATGTCAATACATTTCCAGCCATTATGAAGAAAATATTGCTCGGTACTGAATTGAAAATTAAATAAAATAAAAATAAATAAATAGTAGAATTACTAACGAAAATCATTGACTATTATGATATAAACAACTTTCCCGGTTTTTTTGCTATTCACCCTAGTATACCGGTAGATATTTTACACACGAAATCAAAAAATAAAGTGTTCATTAATAATGTCATTGAACTTAAATTAGAACTGCTATATTTTTGTATTATACATAATATAAGTACATCAAAAATATTAATGAAGTTAATTATTAGTACTTAAGTTAACGAGTACTTAGTCGAATTAAAACTTAACCTATCGATACAAATGTTAAGCTGTAAAATTAGTAGTCATTGATTAGAATTAAAAAAATAAAATCATAGATGATAGAATATCTGGAATGACTAGAAGACATAAAGACATACTATTCGAGATTTAAGTTTTCTTATTGGCTTAATTATTTTAGTATATTATACGTTTATTTATTTCTTTCAAGAGTAAAAAACGAAAAGTTAGCGGCTTCTACATAAATTTAATGGTAGTTAGTAGAATTCGACGAATATTTTCTTTGGTTTATTTTATTTGATGACATTTTGTTTTGTCGCCGTCTATATTCAAAGGATCCGTGCAAATGGATGATGCAGTGATTTCTCCAGGTATTTTTAATGTAAAATCTATAATATTAATCCCTATCTTTCTATATTCATTTATACTTATTAATTTGTAAGGTAACAAAATGGGCGATTCAGCGTCTGAAAGTGATTCAAGTTCTCTTGATGGCGGAGCTATGCTTCCTCCAAGCACGGTTTCGCGAGATCAATTGCAAAAAAGAATTGAATCACTTCAACAACAAAATAGGTATTGGATTTCTAATATTTATATAGATACAGTATTTCTAAATTTTTATTTTTCGATTTGTATTAATATTCGTATATCTTTATAAAAGTTTAATATAGTACTATACTTTTATTACTAATATTTGTTGTTTGGTTGATAAGGTTCTAGCCAAAAATATTTTATTAACATAAGTCACATAAGTTTGAAATAATATAAAAATATTGCAGGGTACTAAAAGTAGAGCTTGATACATATAAGCTTAGAGTCAAGGCTTTGCAGGAGGAAAATCGGGCGTTGCGACAAGCTTCAGTGTCAATTGTAAGTGATAAAAAATTTATATAATTATTTTGGTTTTAATTTGTTGTAAAAAGGTTATTATTTTTATTATTATTTTATTAACTTCATGTTGTATCCTGCACATAGTAGGGTAAGCAGAGGCAACTTTTTACTCATAAATTTATTAAGTAGTTAATTGATATGTTATTTTTTAATACATCAATTAACATCTATGAGTAGTAACACCTATAATGTTATAATAAAACAAAACATATTTATCTGTGTATTTAATATTTCATGTAATCTGCTTTCTTTGCTTATGTCTACACAACATAAGTCCAATTATTTCTAAAATTATATTAAAAATGTTACATGATGGACATGTCATATGAAATTGAGCTTGTAGATTTAGATTGTGTTGGCAAAATTTTAAAAAACATTTTGAAATATAAGATAATGAGTTATTGCTTGCATTTCCTCATTCTGGTAACATTAAAAATTGGGCATAATGTGGGAAACAAAGTGTCTTAACACTGAGGTTTCTCTGTTTACCCTATACTAGGTGGGTTACATTGTAAAGATAAATGAAAGACTTTTCTTAATTACTTCAAAATGTGTTTCATTAGCAAGCAAAAGCTGAGCAAGAGGAGGAATATATTTCTAATACATTACTGAAAAAAATTCAAGCTCTGAAGAAAGAAAAAGAAACTCTAGCACATCATTATGAAAGAGAAGAGGAATGCTTGACAAATGATCTTTCTCGTAAACTAAACCAGGTTACTACATTAAATTACTAAATACCTAATAGTTAAGAGAAAATGTGGCTAATAATTAAGACAAAGTGCAGTTGACTTCGCCACTCAATATGGAATGTGTTGAAAATTTGGCAGAAAATAGGGAATGGAGTGTCTTAACACAAGGTTTCCTCTGTCTAGCCTGATGCTGATGATGCTGATATGTAAGATACAGCGTAAAGCAATAGAAGTAAAAAATTAAAATCTAATAATGAACATTTTCCTATTCTATACAACTTTCAATACTAATTTATAAATAATGTATGTAAATGTACAAAAGATAACTTTTTTTTATATTAGAAATAACAACATGATAAAACCTACCTAAAAAGGGGTTGGGGCACTGTTTAACATACTAAATAATATTTTAACATCAACAAAGTGAGAGTATTACCATAAAAATGTGTAAATTACAGTTACGTCAAGAGAAATGCCGTTTGGAGCAGACTTTAGAGCAAGAACAAGAGTGTTTGGTGAATAAATTAATGCGTAAAATTGAAAAATTAGAAGCAGAAACTCTTGCAAAACAAACAAATTTAGAGAGACTTCGCAGGGAGAAGGTATGAGTTTATAATATTTGAATATATAACCTAAAACCGGAAAGGTTGTAACTTGAAGTATTAAAATAATATATTAAGTGAAATAAGTAATCTTGAGACCATCATGGCACATTGGCACATAATTAAGACACAATGTCCGTGTGTAAGCACAATGGTTGTGTTTGATTCCCACTCAGAAAAAGAATAATGAGTAGAGAAAAATCTTATTATTAGAAAAAATAACTGATTAAGTGAAATGTAACACAAACATATAAAAAAATTACTAGATATTAAAAAAAAACTACAAATTAAAATTAACAAAAATAATAAGTAAACCTAACGAAAGCAAAATAATACTAAAAAAAAAGTAAACAAAACTAACTATATTATCAACATTATCAATGTAAAATAAATATTTGAAAGTATTAAAATTAAAATTAACATGAAAAATTATCTATACTATAATAAAACAGTAAAGAAATAAATAATGCTGTGCAAAAATATATCCTGTCGCCGAATTTTATTTAGATTTTTCAAAGGATTACAATATGTTTGTTTCAGTATATGATTTTTAAGTAACTTAAACATTTACACAGCGCATGACCATTCTACTCCGTATTTTAAAACATTGATATCTTCTAAAATATTCATTTTTGTGATATGCTGTAAAAGCCAATTCTAATCTATAAGAAGCACACTGTATCTAGCATATTTAATCGGATAAGGAATAGTACTGTACTATTGAAAATAGTTTCGCAGTTATCCCTGTAATGTTTACTGTGGGTAATCCTTAAGAGATAAACATATTATGTGCTATATAACATTATGGTATATTTCTTTAGTTAGCCTTACATAACCAAATATCAATAATAATGAGCGCCATCGAACCGCGAGCGCTGCAGAAATAATAAAATATATGCAAGTACATCGTAGTACAAAAATATTCAATTTTATTCGTTCTAGTACGAGTCCGCGACACCATTTATTTATTAATTTTTTATTGCATACATTTTTAGAAATAAAAAATACATGTACATAAGGAGGGCTTAACTCTAAAAAGCATTCTCTACCAACCTTGTTGTGTGGGAGATAGTTGTGTAGGTGTGCTCGATCATTTAAATTAATAGTTAACTGTGCAAGCAAAAAAAATATACAATACAATATGATATAATTAAATAAACTACATAAATAGTATATATGTTTATAAATATATAATTAGAATATACTAAAACTATATAAATATTTAATATATACGAGTACACCATATGTCTTATAAATAAGTCACAATAAGGCATGTTGTGACAAGAAATAATTGATAATTGCAAGGTTTTTGTTGCTTTGACCTTTGTTATTTCAAAATTACTGGATTTTTGCAAGTGCATGTGCTTATTTACATGATACACAAATACAAAAATACTATTTTATAATTTTTGTCTCTTTTTTTCTGACATCACTACTTTTTTCTGTCTTAAAAAACGTCAAACTCTGTGTCGTTGCACCACAACTGCCTCATAATGTACATTAATGCTATAATTAGAAAAGTGGTATATGTACATATATTGTATATCTACGTGTTTATTATCATCACGCAGGTAGAGTTAGAAAATACATTAGAACAAGAACAAGAAGCTTTGGTAAACAGGCTTTGGAAGAGAATGGATAAATTGGAAGCTGAAAAACGTTCCCTGCAAATAAGACTTGACCAACCCGTCTCCGATCCAGCCAGCCCTAGGTAGATAAAATTTTTTTTTAACATTCAATCATTCAATTCAATCAACAAACAATTTAATTAAACATTCTTAATACAATTTCACAATTATTTCAAAACTTTTTTTTTACATTCTATTATTTAGTAGCAAATAAAAAAAAATATTCAAATTGATATTTTTTAAATTAAATGGTTCTATTTGATATTCCAAATGTTAACGTAATAATAAACAAGTATAATATTAGGAAACATTTTGTTTTCTACTACTTTTCTACTACATAGTTATATAAATACTTTGAATGTGTTTTTGGATATTGCTGTTTACTTTGTAATTAAAATTCTGTATTGTTGTATTTGCTTTTATATTATTCATTTTTAAAATAATAATTGAGGCCGGTCGTGGCGCAGCGGCACGAGGTGTGACTGCAAAACCGACTGGTTGTGGGTTCGATCCCCACTCGAGGAGATGAAATATTTACTTAAATTTATATTTCCATTTCTTCGCTCTGGTGTCGAGGTTAAGCGCGGCGTTGAGTTCTGCCACTCAACACGCAATGCCTCCAGAAGTCGGCAGAAAGTGGGGAACGGAGTGTCTTAACACTAGGTTCCCTCTGCCTATCCTGCTGTGTGCGGGATACAGCGTGAAGCAATTTTTTTTTATTTTAAAATAATAATATTTTAGTGATATTATTTTGATGATTGATTCTAATAATCTCAATAGCATACAACCTATAGCTTAGTCGAGTCAAGTCGATTCCAGCTAGTGTTCTAAAAATTTTTTTTAATTATCACATTTATTAAGTGTAATTCTTTTTTATACATACCAGTGAAGATTTTCTGTCTTGCTACAATGTTCAGACCAGATATGTTCTGATAAAGTTTAGGTAGCATGAACCTGATATTGTTAATATAACTAGAAAAAATAACTAGCATGTTTCTTTGACTTTTTTTTAAAACGAGATTTTTTGTGATTGTGCTTTATGTAATAATAAGATAACTTTGTCTTGCCAGGGACATTAGCAATGGAGATACAGCATCTAACTTAAGCAATCACATACAAACATTACGCTCGGAGGTTGTTAAATTAAGGTAACGTTATTGTATTGTTTTCCTTTTCTCAATATCACGCTGCATCTCGCATATAGCAGGGTAAGCAGATGGAACGTAGACTACGTTTCCTACTTTCCGTCGCAACATTTTGTGTTGAGTGGCAGAACTCAACACCCCGGTTTGCCTTGTTACCAGATGTTACCAGAGCGACGGAATCAAAATATTACCAACCTACACCCGTGGCCCGTCTACAGACACACGCCTTTACGAATTGTGGCGTTGAATATTTTAAATGGAAAGTGGAAATCAGAGTTACTTAACACTTACATTTCTCTTTGCCTACTATTAATGCATCATGCTAAAATACGGTTTTTGGTTTTAGATAAATATTTTCAAAATAATAATAATGTGCTTGATGTACTCATATATTTTTTTCCACAGCCAGGTAGGCAAAGGGAACCTAGTGCTTAGACACTTCATTCCCCAATTTTCGAGAGCGTTGAGCGACGGGACCCAACGCCGCGCTTTTGTCTACCGGACATTCCGGGGCATTAAAATAATTTAAATATAAGCACCCCCCGATCACTAATCGAAACCATATCCATTGCGTCTATACTCAGACACTATCTTAACGCACCACACCAAAAAATATAATCAATATTGTTACATAAAATAAATTTCAATAACATGTCTTAATAGGAATCAATTAGCGGTCTCTCAGAATGAAAACAAGGAGAAGATACAACGATTTGCATTAGAAGAAAAACACATTCGAGAAGAAAATCTGCGTCTTCATCGAAAATTACAGCAAGAGGTTAGATAAGATTTAATTCGATTAAGATTTTTTAAATATTATAATAGTACAATACAATGTAAAACTTTTTTAAACCTTAGTAATTTTTGCTTGTGTATTAATGTAACAAATAACTATATTTATAAAGTACAGTTCGCGAGAGTGTAAGCTGAACTTTACATTTGTGTTTATGATTATATATAAGTAGAGCCAGAAAAAACATACATTTTCCATTTTTCTATAGCGTAAAGTTTATCTTTCACTTCTTTTACAAGAGATTTAGGCCAAGCAAGTGACTAAACTATACGTATGAATATTCACACATAAGCAAAGCCAGCTTTGACCTAGCGGACTGTAGGCAGGGGAATCTACTGATAAAGCACTTCCTTTTTTCACCTATTATCCAATTTTTTACGACATTTTATATTGTTGTGTGGCTGAACTTAATGCCGCAGATTGTCTTGTCACTAGAGTGAGAAAACGAAAATATTCATTCGATTGGGAATTGAACTCATGGTTGTCACGTTTACAGTCAGATGTGTGCATCTGTGATGCTTCAAGTATATTAATTGTATATATAATAGCATATTATACATATTTTTGATTATAATTTAAATTTCTACAATAGGTGGAACGTCGTGAGGCGTTGTGCCGGCATCTATCGGAAAGTGAATCTTCGCTAGAGATGGAAGAGGAGAGGCAATTCAATGAAGCATTGAGCGTAAGTAGAAATTATCATTATCAATAGCCTTTTCTCGTCCACAGCTGGACCGACAATGAGTAAGTAGATAATCTCTATCGATCCACTATAAAAATATATTATAAATAAAGTTTCTATTATGTTTTTTCTTCCTACTTTATCAAGGTCACAAGGACACAGAGTGAAGCTAAAAAAGTGTAAAAATATACAATTCACAAGAACTTTAGAAAAACGTAAAATGCAAAATGGCAGCCTTATCACTAAGTGATTCTCCCAGGCTACTTAGTCGTAGGAATCTATTAATTGCCACTCCTTTTTAAAACAATAATCAAGATTCGTCAATAGTTTACACGTAGGAGTATTATTTTAATTTCATGGTTTTTATCCATACTGTGTTACGTGTGACGCAGTTACGAATATATACCTATAACATAAACACGTACTAGTACAAAAATACTACTAAACGTTGCCGATCTGCCGCGCAACTTCCTATTTTCTATAATATACCTAAATAACGTTCAATATTTACATTTTTAAAGTGTTAAGTAGCTATTTTTTTTATAATTTTAAAGTGTTATTCCATATTTAGGAAAATCATGAAAAATCACTTTTAATTTTTGGAAAAATCTCTTTCGTTTTAATTGTATTAGGCTTTTATAGGGTAGTTAACTGTGTGGTTTTATATAAAGCGGTGAAGATAAAAACATTCTGTATATGTACGCGCAGGCGCGGTCGCGCAGCGTGTCGTCGCCGGGCGGGTCGCGGCCGCTGTCGCCGTACGCGGCGCCCGCGCGCCCCGCGCTGCACTTCAACTCGCAGGTACCTCTCCGCCCGTCTCTCTGCACCACAACCTTCTACTGTTCAATTTTAATTACGGCGATAATTTACTTTCTTTTTTTTTTAAAGCTGTAGAATAGTAATTCTCCTTTAGTCTTTTAATATTACTATTACCGATTGATTTATTTGACATGTATACGCCTAATACTACTGCTACTTTTAGTTTTTATTATTATATAAAACTTGTATATAAAATAATCCAATATTTTAATTATCGCAACAAATCATTTTATACATTGTTAATTTATAAAATGATTTGTTCCACACAACTATATACATTACAGGCAAGGCGAGCAAGCGAGCGGTTCGTCAAGCCAGCGGTGCCGGCCACCGGCACGCTGCTGCCGCGCGCGCCCCCCGCGCCGCCCGCCCCCGCCGCGCCCTCCTCGCCCTCCATGCAGCCCGCCAGCCCCATGGACACGTCCTCCAGGGACTAGGCGACAGGGGAGGACTCGTGCCCGCTCTAAAATTAGATTTAGATTCTGCAAGGAATTTTCTAACTTTTGATTATTTTCTTCCCGAGTGAACGATTTGCAAAATTTCACGGCGCTTACTTTTAGGGCGGCCACGACTCGTCGACCGTACTGTATCACGCACTCCCCCCGAGACCCCCGCACCCGTCACCATGCATGAAGTATCCCTGACGGCGGATGCGGGGGTAGATTGTATGGGTACTTTACAATGGGTAGAGAATGGTCTGGATTATCTTGAATGCATTGGCGTTTTTTTGTTGATTTATGCTGTATCCCACGTATAGAAGCAGTAAAAAGGTGGAAACTAGTGTTGAAACAATCCATTCTCCAAGCACCACTCAATTTTTACGACATTGCCATTTGAGTGAATCAACGCCGCGCTTTGTTTACCAGAACGGAACGATATTATTTAGAAAATAACCATTCCCCTGAATAGGGATTGAACCCACATTAGTTCAGTTTACGGTCAAACGCTGTTCCACTTCGACCTGATGCCTTATATAGGTTTTAATTTGATTACTGTTGAATAACAAAGCAAAATATTGGTGTATTAAAATTGTTGTATATTTTTGCTTATGCATTATGTTTGTGGTATCAATATACCTAATTGTCCTCAATCAAGTTTTTCAAGATGATGATGAGTGATGTTGATGTTTTTGAATTGAAGATGTTTTAGTTATTATCAGTAATTAAAGTATAGGTAAATTGAAAAACAAATTTTTTGTTGATCTGAGATATGTGTTAATCAGTTGATTATATAAAGAATTAGGTAGTATCTGATTATAAATTTAAAAAAATAATTCATAAAAAAAAATGTATGTATTCAATCAAAACCACACTGTTATACGTTTTTGAGATAATTCAGTCCATTTTCTCTAGTAGTCTTGTGTTTTATAACAGTCTAGATCAGTGGTTCAGCCAGATCAATTAACATTTTTTTTTGTTTTATATAAAATTAAAGTAAAAAAATATCGTCAATCTAAAATTTGAAACGAATTTTATTACATTTTTAACATTTTCACGTTATTCGGTGTTGCATGGAGAATGGAGTGTCTTAACACTTACACTGTCTACCCTGCTACTCTATATTTTTTATAAAAATCTTCTAGAGCTGTTATAAAACTCAAAACATAAAACTCTTATTGATAATGCAGCTTACAAGTTTGAGTTGCAGTGCTATATGGGGTATTTATGTATATCCCTGTGCTACTAGATAGTACCATAATAAATATATTGAATTATATAGTACTAAGACAATGCGCTGTCGTGAAATAAATACTATTATTTTTAACATTTTTAATGTGTTATTTCACAATAAAGGTAGAAAAATATTTATAGAAAACGTACACTCAAATTTGAACGTAGCGTAAGTTATGAACTTGATGGTTTCCAAGATGGTTTCTACGTTTTTTTTGTTGTACGTTTCCTAAAAATAAATAAATACTATACAATACTAATATTTTGGTATATATTTGGAATTGATTATATTTTGTTGTTTTTTGTGCTTTTCATTTAAAGTTTTTTAAAGTATGTTGTCATACAATATTAACAACAGAACCATAATATTTTTAATATTTGTTTTCTTTTATGTTTAACATAATTATTATGTATATTTTTCAAGAATACTGAACTATTTATACATTAGGTTGTTATCACACTTCTTTCTTTTTATGAATCTGGGTTATTGTAAGAAATCATACCATTGCAAGAAGCTTATTATTAGTTTTATTCTAAATTATTAAATTTAAAATTTCAAGTTTGTATGAAAATTAGAATTTGACTGATTATTATTGAAATCTATTAGACATTATTTAAACTATATTAATATCAATGCTTATAATAGTTAAATATAAGTATTTGATATTTGAACGAAATTAGGTTTTAGAACTAGGCGTGAATATGTTGTTTTTTTTTTTTACTTAAACGGGCAGCCCTATTTTTGTTTTGACTAAAGATTTATAGTCATAATATTGCATTTAAATATGCCTATAGAATTCACGCAAAGTTGTTTACATTGCAATTGTGCAAGTTTCCATACACGCGGCCTCTTACATCATGCGTCGCGAGATGATTTGATGATTCAATTATCAAAAGTCTATTGTTACTATTATATGTATAACATATGCCCTCGCTGATGTCAACGGCTTAAATGAAAAATTTAGTTACTGTTTATATTATTCGTTCGTTTTGAAGGCTCTTGCGTCCTTTCTAGTATATTATGTATCGCGCACCACTCACTGCCTTTTAGACTTGACACGTTCCTTATAAAGGACCTATTTCACCACAATATTTGAATAAGACGACAGCGTTTTGATGAAAATATGTGTTATTTCTTAAGAAATTACACATCTCTTTTTTTTTTTGTTATAATAATAAATTTAGTCACTACGAAATTATTGATATTTTGTAATTGTAAAGCAGGAATGTTTATGATGTTAACATTTTCAATTCGTATCCAGGATATGGATATATGAAGAATACCCACTGTATTCTGGTTTCGGTAACGGACATAAAATTATTTTGGATTATCTTTTAGTTTTGGATAACTTCGGTTAATGTTATATGAAAACTGTGTTTTCATATTTTGTTTGATTTGATTTAACATAAAGATTTTGATTGAAAATAATTGATATTTGTTGATTTTCTATTAGGAAAAGTTCTTTGTACTATCACTACTTCGTACTGAGATAGTAGGGTATTGGCTCGGCCAGGTCTGATTTATATCCCATTCTATATACGAAATTATCCAAAACTTTTATATCGCACTCGGTAACGGTAACATATGTTTTTTTTTCGAATACCTGTTAACCGAAACTCAGTTATGGTTACGGAGTTCCATAGCATTCCTGCTGGAAAGTGCATTTTGAATAATAAAATCTTTTAAATAAGACTAAATCCAAGTTTCGATTAAATTGATATAATCATATCCGTAACTTAACGCACACAATTATTTAGATATAAAATTTAATAAGAAAATTCTGCTGAGCTACTGAGCGTTTTAGAGTTTTAAGCTATATTAGTAATCAGCTACATTATTTAAAATGATTTCTTCTTAAGGCGTGGTGAGACGGGTCTCTTGTGATTTTATTTATAATACAATAGTTGATGTTAAACGCGCAACCTTTATTTTGGACAGGAAGGAGTAACGTGGTGGAGTCAAATTTGAGAATCCTCATAAATTAATTTAATATTAAAACTCGTGGGACATTGGATTATATTCAAAATTATGGAAATCTGTGGATATTTGCCGCTAACTTTTTGTAAGTACTGTAAGACTTACAAATATCGAATGTACCATATAGATTGTATTAAGTCACAAGTTAGACTTAACAACGTATTGTTCTAATGCACAGATTTGTCCATTTGTCATTAATATTATAATCTGGCTTATTTTTAACATTTTTAAAGTGTTAATCCACACTTAGGAAAGAAAAATACTTATTTAGAAGACGTATAAAAAACCCGCGCCTCCTGGTCGGTTTACAGGAGGCGCGGGTTCGACACCCGCTACGTTTAAAATTTTTATACGTTTTCTAAACAGGTATATTCTGGCTTTTTAATATTGTTTATTATTCAATGTCTGGATATAGCCTGGGGCTATATATGGGTTTGTTTTTGTGGCAGTGGGTATTATGTTATAGACTGTATAAATCGTACACGAATAAGGGTTGTAGAGGATTAAAGATTGTAATCTAATATAATGTATGTATGTATATCACGAACATGTTTTCAAATTACTTTAAGTGCTTGTGTGTGTTACTAAGTTGTGGTGAAAGAAAGCTCAACAAAATTGTATCATGGGCACTTTGAGTAGGGTGAATGCTGACTCTATTTAAATATATATGCAAATTTTCACTTAAACAGTTTATTTTTTTTCAATGTTAATAAAAGAAATATATGCATTAATATTAATCTTGTGTTTTAATTTAAATATCTTGGTCTATGAGCTATAGCTATGTGGGTTCCGAATATTTGGCTAATTGACCTGTAGGACTATGCATCTGGAATGAGATAATTGGTATGGTACATAAACGATTTCAATTTATGTGCCAAAAAATATAAATAAATCCAATGATATACTTTTGCAAACTATGAAAAGTTATTTTTAGGAAACTAAATTAAAATTAAATAGTTTTTTAGCTTCACGCTGTACTCCGCGTATAGCAGTGTAGGTAGCGGGAACCTAGGAACCTAGTTTTAAAACACTCCATTAATACACTTCCATTCCGCACTTGTCGTCGATTATAGCCATTCCTTTTTTCATTTCATTTGCTCGAGTGGGAATCGAACTCACAACCTCTCGTTTTCAATCGCAAGCTTGGCATGGTAGCTAACAAATTTCATAATTCCAGGTTAACTGGAATTCTAGGTCCCTATTAATTTTGATTCCCTTTATAGTGTCAAAACGTTTTTTCGCGATATAAACGGCCATATTTTGTTTAAGTAAAATACGTATATCTATACCTTATTTTATTATCTGTTAAAAACAAAATTACTATGGTATTATACAAATATAAATATGCAAGGTTTGTTAAAAATGGAGAATGAATTGTCGCTAAGAGAGTGGTTTCTCTAGGTGGCTTGTTAGCTGCGATACTTAAGTCATGTAATACAAAGTAGAAAAAGTAAGTTTATTTATCCTTTAAAAAAAGTCAGTGTAAAATATTACGAAATCGTAAAGTAAGGCTATTAATTCATACGTTCAACCTGGTAAAACTGTTCATTTATACATCCTTATTGAGCCGGACTAGCGCTAGGAACACAATACTCTCAGAAGAAATTCATCTTGCATTTATCGCATTGCACGTCCGAGTTTTTCTACGATGATATTGTTTTAATATAAATTATTAAATATAATCAATACTGGAAACAATATTTTAGATGATTATAATTCATTTCGTCTGTAATTTTTTTTTATAATTTCTTAATTTGTTGTACATACCCATTCCAACATATGGAATGTTGTTCCCATACCTATATCATCTAATATTGGGGTTGTATATCTTCGAAAAGGTGAATCGCGCAACCGACGGAATCCTGTGTGAAGTGATATCCGCCTAAGCGAACCAATTTTTTTGGTAATAATTGAAAATCATTAAAAGAATATTGTATATAATTTGTTTTTATTAATTCTTTTTTGGTGTTCGGCCATACCTATGTATGAAGTGTAAAATTCAAAGTATAATACATCCTCACCTATTTACTAATTGCGTTAAGAAAAATATATGAGAATGTGAGTTTAAGATTTCTTGTTTGAAGAACATATACGTACATATAATCTGTATAATAATAAATTTTATTAGATTTTTACGTCTAAATCTTATGCGGCTTGTAGCGGTTACTCAAACTTAAATTAGTGATATAAGTTAATCTAAATTTTTCTGGTCTCAACAATGTGCTTGCTTATAACGGTTGTGATATACTGCGTCTACCCTATACTTTTGGCATTGTGAGATGGACACAGGCTGAATTAGAGTCTGTACATCGCCAAATACGTAAATTGCCGACGACGTAATGATATGTGCACCATCCGCGTTCGTCTATAATGCGACGGTATACCCCGAGTAGGTGTGGTCAGGGCTTTTTGAATGTCAAGAATCTCTATAACCACGAGGTTTGCAATCTTAGAGATTATCTTCTCAAAATTGAAGTGGATTATGCACAATTAGAAGTGGCAGCAGTTGACATAGGCCTTACTCTTCTTTACTTCCAATCGTATCGGCTGTGTAGAAGAACCAGAAGTTGTATGGTAGATTCCATAGAACCCTAATGGACCCGGACGTTGACATTGCTTCCTCCTTATTTTGATTACAGTTCGAGGATCTTTTAGCGGAAACTGAAGGACGAAGGTGGAATTATGAACGATGTTATCAAGACAAGGAACTATCAGAGACATATTATAAAAGCTGGCACTGTCTATATCTGTCGGGCGTCTCATCGACCTGGGGAGTAGTACCTCAGACATATTGTTTCTGGTTGTCTCATCTTGCTAATGTTGAGTATTTGCATAGACACAAAAAGTAGCCAAGATAATACACTAACAATTTACTTTTCGATATGGCTTTGAGGAAATTAAAGGTACTATCGTAGGGTACTATAGGTACAAGTCCACGTCTGTTCTTGAAAATAACTTTACTTTACTGGAATCAGTCTATTATTATTGTTACAGGTATATTGTTGCCAATAAACCTGATATAGTACTATTAGACCGAGTGTACGCCGCCGTGCTGTGATTGTTGACATTGCTATTCCACATGATGACAATCTCGTGAAAAAGAAAAATGATCTAAATATTGATTGAGGCCGTCGCGGCGCGGGGACAAAAGCATATTTTTATCACAACGGTAGAGGGTTCGATCCCCACTCATGGAAATGAATTATTCTTTTTAATATTTTGCATTGCTTCCGATAGTGGTTTCAGTTAATGATATTGCTCGAAGCTTTTCGCTATTAAACATTAGCGAAATGCTTCGACCAACATCCTAAGAGGTTATCGATTCTGTTCGGTCAAGAAGCGGATGCAGAAAGCAGAATTACTTGAGACGGCGCGTATTGTAAGGTTCCTTTCTCTGGAGCCCTAGCAACCGATGGCCTGGACCCTTGTCCCACCGTCGGTAGAGTATTTTTTTTATATTTTCAAATTATTTTTTTATATTATTATAATTTATATTTAAAAATGTAAAATTTTTCCTCCTCTAATCCTCTAAGATAATAAAAGTATACGAATTAATTTCAGAGGAAAACCAACTAAAATTCATTCATATTATTTTATATTATATTTAGGTAAATTTTTTATATAATATAGCCTTAAGTTCTTGTATTGTTCGGCATTTCTAATATGTACAGACAATCATATTTTACACACGCGTCGTAAACCTAAGCAAACCGAGGCCGGACAGGACAAGGTGTATTTGCGTTGGTCGCTGCTAGGGTTACAGGTAGAGCAATTTGCATAATGCCTCCCACGAAGTATTTTTAGCAATATAAGATTTTTATGATGAGTAAACTGCGGAAGGAGCCATTGTGCAATGCGCCTCTTATGTCGCCATTTTATCAGTAAGCAAATGTCTATGTTTACTTATGAAGGTAGGAGAGATTGTTCTACTTTGAACGTAACGCATAGTTATTGTTTCATAAATTTTGGTTTTGTAATTATTAAACTTTGCCAAAACTCGATTTTCTTCTAAAATAATGTCGCTTCGTTATATAAATTACATATGTATATAAATTTGCATATCCAGCTGTTACACAAGTAAATTCGTGAACGTAGTTATGTACATAGACATGCATAAGTTTTGTTTACGTGAATTGACTTTAATGATTTAATCAATCCACGAACAACTTCTTAGTTATTGATTAGGTTAGACTATTTGACGCTACAGCGCGGCGGTCATTATTCTTATTTAAGCGTATACTTCCTTAAGTATTTATATTAAAAATATACGTATTTCAAGAGTACCTAACTGTTTTAGAAAAGAATACGTGATCGCAGTGAAAATTAGCAATATCACGCTCATTTCAAATGAAAATATACGTAGATATATTCGTTTAGAGAGATAAGACAAACATAACGCTTGAAAGCGTATTTAAAGTAAACTGACTTAAAATTAAGATTCAAATAGAAACGTAAAACGTAGTCCGAGAGGCGACAGTCGTAAAATAACTGTTTGCTAACCACGAATAGTTGTCGCAGCGTATTGATCCTTCCAATAATTATCGAACACGTTTCATGTCACCATGTTTAAATACAAAAGTAGACGAGCATGGCGGAGACGTAGACTGTTTACAAATTTACGTACGGAAATGTAGGTAAGGTAGGCAGTCGGCAGAGCTAACACAAAACCCGACGCGGTGAGGGAAATATTCGTTTACTGCAAAAGATAAGAATGACCTTTTGTCGGTATCTTTGATGTGTTTGAATACTGAGATACCGCATTGTTTTGATCTTACGGGTATGTAAATATAAACACATCGATTAGTATATTACTTTAATTTTACTAAATTGTATAACTTATGTTATATTATAATTAAGTATGTATTTATTTAGAGGCCGTCGTGGCAAAAGGGTGTGACTGCAACGTGACGGTTTTGGATTCGATCCCCACTCGAGGGAATTAGCTATTGTTTATTAATATTTTCATTTCTTCGCTCTGGCACCAAGGCAAATACCTGGCGTTGAGTTTCGCTACTCAAAACGCAATGTCTCGAAAAATTCGGTGTAAAATGGGAAACGGAGTATATTAACCAGGTTCCCTCTGCCTACCCTGCTGTGTGCGGAATACAGCGTAACGATGATTTTTTAAATTTTAAGTATCTATGCTATGAAATTATTTTGATTCCTGAAACTTGTAACTAATACTAAGTAAGTATATAAACGAGGTAATTGTATTTTTTTACATGAAGTAACAAATTAAATTTTAACGAATTTCTAATTATATTTCACATGTACATAATATGTATATTGAGAGTTAAACGTTAATATTAATAGTTGTAAATATTGACTTTGAATCTATCACTTAAATTTTGGAACTGTTACCTTTAGCATACTGTTAATGTTCATGTAAACGAAAACGACGATAAATTTTTATAACTTTAGTTGCCATTTAACTATTTTTATATAAGCATATGTATACTTATCTCGAGGCTTGGTAGTTTCAAAATAAAAAAGAAAATTTATAAATACTTATATAACAAGTTGCGCATATTGGAATACATGACAATATCAATTTAAGCATGATCCAGCGTTTATATTGACCAAGCTATCTCTGCAAACAGCTAACATACATGCAACCATGTAACCATGACAGAAAACTTTTAACCCCATTGGGTTAAAGATGAGTTTTACGTCATTACGTAAAACTCATCTTTAATACATATAAATTTCTATATAATTTCTCTCTCTTAATAATAATCTCGCAAGATTAAACTCAGTTGTCAAATCCTCCAGATATGGTGTGAGATAACGAGCCTGAATAGTATTTACGCCGAGGTGTTAATTTCAGGAGGTTAGAGTGGCGTGAATTTTATTTATATGAAAAGTTAATTCATGCCCTGCTAGCACGCAGTGTTTAAACGGTGGAGTTAGCACTGGGCTCCGAATAAACAGAGTTGAACTTGGAGTCGTCATTCGTCTCCACAGCTGGTGTCAACTAACTGAACGTCGTTTTACGAAATCAATTAGGTGCATGCGCGTCATTATTATCATTTTGGAGGTGCGGCGGTGTTTTTAAGATATTTGTTACTAATTTATTGTAAACAAGATAATTTATTATTAGGAAATTGTGTTGGACGATTCGGGGAATTTGTACTAGTTTTAGAATTTATATAACAAATTTATAATAGATAGGCCAAGCGCAGTGGTATAAGTGTGTGACTGCACTCAACATGCAATGTATTCAGAATTCGTCGGAAAATGGGTAACGGAGTATAGAAACTCAACACTACGTTCCCTCTGCCTACCCTGCTGTAATACTATTGGATATTGCGCCAGCCTATAAAATATATGTATATAATATTTATAATCTACATATTATGTAAATAATAATAATAAAATTATATAAGTAGATACATAATTTATAAAAACATACGAAATCTAAAATTATTATATTTTAAAATGTAAATCAATGTTGGTACTAAAATATTAAACTTGAAACGATTATTACAATTCCAATATACTAATCATATATTTATAAGTATTTATTTCATATTCTTCGGAATAAACATTAGGTATTTAGGTAAACTAACTAGGTAAATGTCCCTGAAAAAAATTAACTCAGCACATATTTCCGTACCTTAGTAAAAATATATCTACTCATATGTTACTTATGCAATCTGCAAAGCACATTTTAAATATCAAATTCTCGACAATTACCTAGATATCCTATATTTCTCCTACACTAAAGTGGATTGTGTACTAGCTTGTATAAGTTTATCATTTCTATGTCATAGTTATAGCTAGTTGATTAAACAGTATATTAGGTACGCACTTGGGGAGAAAAGTAGGAAATTTTCATCCACGGATTATTGTTACCCGAGCAGATGCTGATAAGTGATGGTGAGGGTACCGTACCCACCCCAGAAATTTTACTTACAACAAATTTTGCTCTGAAAAACAACATTTATATTGTTCAAAACTAAAGTACATACCTCCCCCCCTCCAGAAAATATCTCTAGATACGCTAAATGGTGACAATCGCGGGTTGCAATGTTCTATATTTTTTCCGTGGTGCGTATACGATTTTTGCTCCACTTGGATGAGAAGTTCAATTTTAACTCCTGGCACAAGTGAGAGAAAAGGGCACTTTTGCCCTTCCTACGAGGGATCAAAAGCGAACTTTTCATCAAAAAATATATTAAAAAGCTATAAAAACTAGTCCAGTCTAGATTATAATAAGAAAAATGTAATTGTTTTATAAAAAAAACCAAATCCGACTAATCGGATCATTTTGTTTCGTCGTGTTGATGATATTTGTAGTAGGTACCTACCTTATAAATCACATTATTATATTTTCTTTCTTAACTGAAATGCAAATCTCAGATTTTTTGAGTGCAACAATTTCACAAAAATTATATGGTAGTATTACCTACTTACCATTTTCTATAAATACATACATTACTAAGCATTACGATTGGCTATAACGGCGGAGTGTTTAAAAATGAAACGTTTCTGTGGAGAGCATTGAGCTCGTTCGTTGTTTGAGGTTTCCTTTTCCAATTAACACTTGGCCGGCAGACCGTAACTGGGTGAGGCGAGTTTGGTATGTCGGAATGCTGGCTAGGGTCTCCTCGGGAGGTATTACACATCCCGAGAGTGATTGTTAACCGCTTAAAGATTTGAAAACGTTTTCTTTAATAATAATTTGTTTTTATTTAATGAAATTAAAAATATTATTATAATATTGGTGAGTAAAATTACTTAATTGTAAACAAAGTATAAAATATTATAATATAGTGTGATTATGTTAATGTTAATTTGTTATAGTCAGAATGCAGTAATCAGACACTGAGACAAGTCCGACCGATCTTAGGATCGCGGAGAAATTACCTAATTGTAAACGATTAAACGAAGAATAAACTAAATATATGAATAAATATAAAATGGTAATTAAAGTAAATATTTAAAAATTTACTTTTATCGAATGTAATTGAAACGAGATATTTTATCTACATATTTAAATAGCCTTCTTATAAAAAAATAAATAATACAATTTAAATTTAACATCTACTTAAGTAATAACCCACGAATTACGTATCTACTCCAAAAGTAAAAAATAATTTTTCATGTGTTCAGAGTCAAAGACATATTGAATCAACGCATTTATTACCACAATGTGATTGTTAATTAATTAAAGCAATTTTCGATTGTTTAGAATCCTATTTAAATTATAAATTAATATTTAAAATTATAAATGTGAAAGTTTGTAAAGATGGATGATCGTTCCACTTTCATGAAAAAAGTACTGAACGGTATTAAATGTAACTTAAAGTACTAAAGCTTATTCATCAAAATAACACAGAATACGATGGCACAATTTATTTAAAAATTTTGCATATTTAATATAACTAGAGGACCCGTTGTCGGTTACAAATAATATGCGTTGCCATAGCAACGTGTATGTCACTTTATAAATACAAAATTGTAGGTATATATAGTCAAATCTATGAGTGTGTGTTATACTTATTTTTGCGCCAAATTTCATACTCCTCACAACGGGTCCAACGTTTTTGCTTCACGTATTAATATATAGATATAACCATAATGTCGAGCGGGCGAAGCCATCTTTGTCGCTTGTAGATAGATACAAAGGCAATGTCAATACGACACATACCAAGGTACCTCCATAGTATATCTAAATCTTAAAATTAGAAAACAAAGTTAATAATAAGTAACATTTACCCAAACATTTATTTTATTAACTATTGTCTAAAAACTATTGTAAAATCAAGGTCTTCGCTATTTTAAACTTTATGTCATGTATTTTTCAGTAGAGAGAATGATTCAAGGAAAACGATGACTTTATTAACTTAATGCAGGTAATATTAAAAATTATTAACGTGATATTTTTAAAAGGGAAATGGGAAGCAACGAAAATACTATAATTATTTACTAATTGCGGGTGAGGTCGATAGCAAAAAACTAGTCGTTTTTTATAAAATCACGTGACACGTGAAATGTGTTTCGGTATCGAAATTGACTTTTAGTAGTCAATCGTAAAAAAACTCAATGATTCTATATAATACAATTTTCACCTCTCTATCAGTTAAGATATGTATATGTATATACTATAATTTAGAGTAACCCTCACTGTGGTACAATGTGGCGATTTAGTTATAATATTGTAATATTTCTGCTGGTTCATTAAAGTAAAGATAAGAAAGGGTTACTAAGATAAGGAAATCATTATCAAAGTAGAGTTCTTGTGGTTTACATTATATTTAAATATTGTGAGAATACTTAAAAAGCTTTGAAAGTTAGAAGGTATTGATAACCTTTTTTTGAAATTTAAATATGAAAACATTAAACGGAATCTAGATTTTTAACAATTAGTCATTTTTTAATTTTTTTTAAGATCACGCTATATTCCGCACGTAGCACCCTGCTACGTGCGGAATATAGCGTGATCTTAAAAAAAATAGAGTAGAGTGTCTTAACACTCTGTCCCCATTAAGACATTTCCGTTCCCCGCTTTCTACCGAATTTTGGAGGCATTGAGTGTTAAGTGGTGGAATTTGACGTCGCGCTATGGCTCATGACCAGAGCTAGAGAGAAGAAATTAAAATACTTTTTTAATAATTCATTTCCTTGAGTGGGAATCGAATTCACAACCTGCCACGTTTACAGTCACACGCTTGTTCTCCTGCGCCAAGATTGGCTTCGATAAATTTAATAATGACGTAGCCATATATTGTTTTGCTAGATTTGTGCTTAAATTATGACGATGTGTACATTCAGTCGTGTATAAAATAGCAAGGAAAAAATATTAAATATAAATAAATCAGCTTTACGCTGTATCCCGCACACAGCAGGGTAGGCAGAGGGAACCTAGTGTTAAGATACTCGTTCCCCACTTTCTGCCGAATTCTGAAGGCATTGCGTGTTGAGTGGCAGAACTCAACGCCGCCCTTTGCCTCGACACCAGAGCGAAGAAATGGAAATATACATTTAAATAAATATTTCATCTCCTCGTGAGTGGGGGTCGAACCCACAACCATACGGTTTTACAGTCACACTTTGTGCCCCTGCGCCACGACTGGCCTCAAAATACAATATAATGAATTAAATATAAATACTTAGCGCAAAATAATAATAATAATAATATATTCAAAATATATATCATAGATATTTTTTATTGTCACGACCTGTGTAGGTTTTGTCATAATAGAATTCCAATGTAAATCAAACATTTTTCCGCTACGGTATATAAAATTAATTTGGAGTCAAATTTTATTGAATTATTGAATGTCTATTTAGTTGACTAACCGCACTGATGTTGCGCAGGATTGTCACAAACGCGGCTAAACATCACCACCGACCAATCGGTACGTCTGTCAACACTCCGGAGGCGGGGCCTGTAACAGTCTGCTGTGGTCATAACTCAGGTTATTATTAACGCAAAATTAGACCTTTACATAATATTCTTAAGATTCAATGCTGTACGATAATTTTATAATGATCTAAAAAACGTTATGGGAAATTATGATGTACGGGGAAGCAACATGGACGAATGTTGAATACAGCGTTCGGAAAATCGAAGGGTATGTTATTTTGTATACATGCTAATAAGGTGTAGTGCGGTCGAGTTTGTGGTAGTTGGTCATGCAGTTGGCACGTCAGCACTGATTTGTGTTATGTGACAAATAGACAGCTAGCTTCTATTGGAACTGCTGACGTTTTCTGTTTATTTTAATTAATTGACTATAATAAGTACATTTTTTTTTAATTTCATGGACAATATGGTGTGTTATTAGTGTAGTGAAAAGCTGAAATGATAGTACTTTAAAGCTGAAACTGAATAAGGGATTCGAAATTTATTATAGAGGTAAATATTTGAAATAAAATAGTACATTTAATTAAAATCAAATTAAATCATACATTTAATTAAGTTTACAATAACGAAGTGAATACCTATTGCTTTTATTTGTAAGGTACTTTCAATATTGCTATTCAGATTTCAGTATAGTGAAATCGAAAACTTACAATATTTTCACGACGTTAAAGATAATCACTATGTACGAATATATAAATCACGTTTACACGTTTTAGTGACGTGCAAGTATTTGACATCTGTAATTATAATAAAAATATAACTGATTGCTGTTTATACATGGAATAGAACTCTTATTAATATTTTTTTAAATTATTGCTATTCCCCTGTGAGTTTATGCACGCTAATCTCAGAAAAGGCTTCACCACTTTAAATATTGTTTTCACTATTGTATTTTGGCAAAATTCCCGCAACAATTGTTGTATGCTTTATTTAAATGTTCCTATCAAAAAAGTAATTATTATTAAAATCAATGTAAAATATTTTGTTCGGCAAAATTGTTACAAAATAACTGTTTTATTCAACTGGCTGTAACTTTAGTTTTCAACATATGGATACTGTCTCTAAAATGGTAATATTATTAGAACACGAAAGTTATTCAGTCTAGTAAATAAATAATTGTATAGTTCAAGCGGGCGCAGCCGCGGTCGGGTCACTAGTAAATCATATTTTTAATTAACGTCTTTGTAATTTTAATTTCTCCTTTAGATTTTCAAAATGCTCATATTTCATGGAAATTTCAATATCCTAATCTTATTTTGTGCTTTTTCCTATTAAAGTATATAAATAAATATTCTTGGATTCACTATTGTTCCCCTGCATTTTACCATATAAATAGAGAAAAACTGAGTTTTATATTACATACGTTTAGTTTCTGCATCCTGCTCCCTTTAGGAACATTTGGCGAATTTTTTGGCATAACCTTACCTCATTTTCTTTTCGCTATATTTTATTGTCTTCAACATGTACTCTACATTGCCGTTTTGGTTGAATCACGGTAGAATATGTTGAAGAGATTTTCGATATGGATTAGCTGAGTTACATGTTTCATTTTAAGATTTTTTCTTTTTGCTTCGTAGTATCCGTTACTATAACTTCGAAGTAATTTATTCTGGCTTCATACACCATGAAGCTTTTGCAACTTTCGAGTTTGGGTAACCCATTTAATAAGATCCATAGTTAAGATACTCCGTTCCTCATTTTTCTGGAGGCTTTGCGTGTTGTGTGGCGGAACTCAACGCCACGCTTTGCCTCGACACCAGAGCGAAGAAATGAAAATATAAACGTAAATCAATATTTCATTTCCTCGAGTGGGGATCGAACCCACAACCTGTCTATTTTACAGTCAAACTTAGTGCCCCTGCGCCACGACTGGCCTCGATTTATCAGTATAGCAGTACAGATATCACTGTTCGTCGAATCCAGTATTATACATCGACAGCTTCTCTCGTAGTTTGTTGACTGCTTTTATTGGTGGTGATGCTTAGATCTTTTATCCTAGTCAAAATATTTCATTACCCATTTTGAAAATACTACCGTAGAAAATTATGTTATTCTATGCTCCAAGGATATTTGATATTAATTTCAGTTGATGGCGATCTTGAGATAAATTATCTGACAAGATTGGACAGCCAGATAACAAAGTGATCCTATAAGGGTCCCATTTTTTTCAGTTCAGATGCGCCTTATAAAATTATTATATAATAACGTTATGCCCATCAGAGCTAACTAATTAATTTGAATTTGATATGTATTTAAATTTAAATAGCGGCCGGCAAAACAATAATTTAAGAACCAAACATAAGAAAACAACAAACTAACAAAAAACTAAAGAAGAAGCAGAGAAGACTTACATTCTCTATTTATAACCGCTTGAAGTGCCGAATGTGAGAATGAACGTAACACATTTGTTTAATACTAGTGGTCCCCACGCGGCGTCGCCGGCTTCTTTTTTGTTGAATACCATTTAGGGAAAATTAGTTAATTATTTTCATATGATTATCTATACTGGTAGCAGTATAGATAATCGTACTAAAATAAACTACAAATTTCCCCTAAATACAAAGAAATTAAACTACAACAGAGATAAATTAGGATGTATTATGAGTATAGACACTTTACATTCTAATTTTAATCTCTTGGAATTTTATTTGATTTTGGTGGCAAAAATTGTCTTATTTAATAGATTTATTTAATAGAGATTATTACTATGCAGTGGATATTTCGGGATAAAAAGTATCGTACATATTGTTTCTTAACTCCCTAAAAGCGTGCGATTGTAAACGGGACAGGGTGTGGGTTCAATTCCCACTTAAAAATAAGTAAACTCGAAGTAACGAGGTAATGCACAGCGTTGAATTCCGACACTTAACACGCATTGCCACCCTAATTTGGTAGAAAGTAGGGAACAGAGTGGCTTAACCCTAATTCCCAAGTTCTCTGTACCTACCTTGTATGTGCGGGATACTGTATAACTATTATATAAAGCAAAAAAACTATATGGACTAGAAAACACATAGTTATTTTGAAATCACAGACAAACATTTTTATTTTATTTATATGTTAAATTAAATTAAATTAAATCAGAGGGAACCTTGTGTTAAGACACTCCGTTCCCCACTTTCTGCCGAATTCTGGAGGCATTGCGTGTTGAGTGGCAGAACTCAACGCCGCGCTTAACCTCGACACCAGAGCGAAGAAATGGAAAAATAAATTTAAGTAAATATTTCATCTCCTCGAGTGCTGATCGAACCCACAACCAGTCGGTTTTGCAGTCACACCTCGTGCCGCTGCGCCACGACTGGCCTCTATTTATATGTATATGAACAAAACTTGAGCAAGTACTTTAATTATATAAAATAAATAAAGGTTTTCCAAATTAGGTATAAAACTAGGCTTAAACTCTATCTACATAATGTTAAAGCAGTATTTTGAACAAAGATAAAAAATCAGCTTCACGCTGTATCCCGCACACAGCAGGGTAGGTAGAGGGTAGTGTTAACACACTCCGTTCCCCACTTTCTGCCGAATTCTGTTGAGTGGCAGAACTCAACGTCACGCTTTGCCTTGACACCAGAGCGAAGAAATGAAAATATAAATTTAAGTAAATATTTCACCTCTTCTAGTGCTGATCGAACCCATAACTTGGTTTTACAGTCACACTTTGTGCCCCTGCGCCAGGACTACCTCAACAAAGATACTCCATTTTTTTATTATAAATAAATATATAATATTAAAATATGTGCTAGACAATAAGCATCTACAGCTTTTTTAATCATTACCAAAACCAAATAACTTCCAATCATACAATAAATAAATCGCCATTTTTATTTTCAAGAGTTCTTATATTTTTCTTCAAAACGGTCATAAAAAAAACTTTCTATTTTATTATTTAAAGATGAAAAAAATATGGCTTAGATATTCTTTTTCACTCAATAAATAAAAGAAAATCAATAAAAAGTTAAATAGTCGTTTCCTATACAATAAACCAAGACAGATATGAAAAAAATCTGGCAACCCCATATTTATTTGTGCTAAATATTACATTTATATTTCAATTAGTAGTTTGATATTGTAATGAAATATTAAATTTATAGGTTAATATTTATTGCATATTGAGATTAATTTGAAGAATATGTAGGTAAGGTAATTGAAATGTTTTATGATCAGTCTTAAATTCATAAAATAATTGATATTAAAGTGGTAGCAGGTACTATTGATTACTGTTGGGGGTAAAATAAAAAAAGTAGCAGATATACAGGCGCAATATTGGTAAGAGCGGCAACGGCAGGATCAGCACAAAGCGTGCTCGGCGGCAAGTTCCGTCATCGAACACGACGGCATATCGGCGCGTCCGCCTCACCACAAAGCCCCCCAATAAACTTTTACAGCACGCATAAAACCCTGACTTTTTAACCTGACTTATTTGAATTAATATCAATTCGGAGTTCCTCAATGGGCTTCACTCGTCAACTCTAAAGTTTTATGACAACCTCAGAATTGAGGAATAAAATTTAATTGAAATGTATCCCCGAAAAAAAGTTTGATTGCGGTTATCAGCTTCCGAATTTGAATATTTACATTGAATATTTCTGAGCCTATAAACATACCATGTCTATAATAATAGAAACGGGTCACTAAAATTTGAAAGTGGAAAGTAAATTTCGTAAATGACTGGTTCATTGTTTGATGTAAAATAAAATATCTAAAAATATTTTCTATTCACAAGTTCCTCTTATTTCGAAAAAAGAATGAACACAACACCTTTATGTGTTGTTGCGCATTTATTAATACAAACTTAATTAATTTGTACATGTGACAAAATCTTTCATATAAACGATTTCAACGCGTGCTCAGCCGTCTTAATTCGAATTATCGTTCTTAAATATTGTAATGTTTAAAAAAGACGTAAGTATTAAGTTATTTTTTTTTCATTGTATATTTTAAACATAGTTAGTGGTTTCTTGGTCACAATTTAATAAATTTATTGTGACAAATTTTATTGATAATGTATTGCGTTATTTGATTTTAGTCTATTGTTTGAATAACATATCAAGGCTGGCGGTTGTACATGCAAAGTGATAATAAAAAATCAAGTTTCAAACGTGGATGACGCAAGACCATTAAAAATACTTACTTGAGTTTTCGGCATCATTCCATTTGCATAGCCTCCACGGCCTTCATTACGCAGCCGTTCCGCAAACTTTGAAATTGGAAAAGACAACACGAGCTATATTGTTTCAATGGTTTCAATTTTTGTCTGTTCGGTCTTGCATTTGATAATTAGCACCTTCTTGTTCATATCTAGTCTTACCCAAAACTTCAACACAGAATATTATCGAAATGGTATGCGTGTATTTCCATTGCTTCATACTATGAAACATTGCTATGAAAACGATTACAATTGGGCATAATTTTGTTTTAAATAGATATATAAATATTACGAGGCCAGTCGTGGCGCAGCGGCACAAAGTGTGACTGTAAAACCGACTGGTTGTGGGTTCGATCCCCACTCGAGGAGATGAAATATTTACTTAAATTTATATTCATTTCTTCGCTCTGGTGTCGAGGCACAGCGCGGCGTTGAGTTCTGCCACTTAACACGCAATGCCTCCAGAATTGGGCAGAAAGTGGGGAACGGAGTGTCTTTCACTACCCAGTGACCCTCTGCCTACCCTGCTGTGTGCGGGATGCAGCGTTAAGCTAATTTATTTTATTTATTTATTTTTTATAAATATTAAATTAGTAGTCACTACATGAATATTATACATTAATTTAATATTAATGTTTATACGTGTATTAAGGAAGGTGAAAATATGAAAATGCTGAAAAATATTTTTTTAGTGCTACACTCTTACACAGGGCGGACAATAGTGTCACCGACACCGACAGTCAACACCATATATGACGCTCACATTTATCGAAGTGGGTGTCATAAAGTTTCAATCACGGGTCCCTTATACCTTTTGAGGTAACATTCAGAGCCACTCGTTGTTATCTTTAATATTTTATAGCGATCAGTAAAACGACGGCACTGCAAAGCGATTAAGAGACATTCCACTTGTGGAGCGTGGTGATGGGGGCGAGTTATATTGAGTTTGAAGTAAGGGCTCTGTCGGCATCGATAACGAATCGATGTAATTACCCGCAATTAAAAATCGATAAATATTTACGTACGGTGCGCTATGAATATTTTGTAGCGGTCATCACGGACTTAGATGAGCAGTTCGGACCAATAGTTGGTTGAACACCATATTTAACCTTACCATTAAAAAGAAAATGTTCGCAATTCATCTATACGACTCAACTTTAATATTTATACCTCATGCAGTCGTAAAACGATGAATAATGACGCTGGAGTTGAGTTGGCTAGTGCTGTAATTACTTTGCCTTTATACATAAGTACCGCACGTTGGCTGTCTTGTGTTGTTGTGTAAAATTTAAATGTTGTGCAGTTACGATACGAACCTTTATAGATCCTTTAATATAACTGTACAAAGAAACATGAAACATTCTAAATGAAAAACTACCATATAATAAATAGTTGCATAAAGGACTATCTATAAAGCTAAATTAATGTTGTAAATGTTAAGGAAGAGTAACGTTAGCATTCTCTATCTCTATCTGTAGGTATTTTGCTCTTATGTGGTTAAAGTGCTGAACTAATATATGATATATGAGTAGTTAACAGTGAAAACAAAGAAGATTTTTTTTTCTATTTATCTGAAAATTTATGAAATTCACAATGTTAAATTAATTAATATTTTTTTGTAATTTTTATCATTTTAATAAATGCCAACTTTTCTTAATACATTTGTTGGTGTCCATGTTTTGGCGGGTTTTGTTTTGGTAGGTGTAAATGTAAATACAATATTTTTTTACTTCATCATATTATAATTCTTTAATATGTTTTGCTTTAATCTAATACAATATGTATCTATTATACACATATACATATACATACGATCCTTCGTCTTAGAAGACCGTCTGTTAGTGAAAGCCACATTAGAATCTGTTGCCGTAGCCTAAAATATGTAAACGTCAATCTCCAAGAATCGGCTTTGGTTTATACTTTGTAAAGAAGATAAACAGATATTAGATAATAAGCCTATGCATACATGAAAATGACTACACGTAAGTAATGAGGAATTTACTTGAACAGTTTAGCTATTATATATCTCTGTACTTTTTCAGCTATAGCCTACCTCTACCCTCTGTCCCGTATATAGCAGGGAAGTCAGAGACAGCTTTATAAGAAGAGTTAAGACATTCCCTTCTTCACTTTTTTTTGACCTAATTAGAGACATTCAGACATTGTTTGTTAGTTGGCATAATTTAACGCTGCACTTTGTTTTAGTGAAGCGGGAAAATGAGACTTGTTTATCCTTCTGAGTGAGGTACGTACCAATAGCCATCGCGTTTACAGAAGTTGTCCTGCGATGGACCCATCTATGTAGGTACCTACGTGTATATTCGTAAATTTAATTTAGTCTATTCATTCTAAAACGCCAAAAAAAACGCCAAAAAAAGCGCCGAAACGCTTTAGAAAAATATCTCTGATTTTGTTTTGTTATTTTGCTTAAAGTCAAAATTATTGCTTTTATTAAACTAAATAAAGGATGAAAGTTTCATTAATTTAATGTTTATAATGTTTATTTTACATTGTATTCTCCTGACACCCAAGACTTCAGGACTGAGCCTCCATTTTACGAACTATATTTAAAAAAATATTTTATATAAAAGCGACATTTTTTATACGAATAAAAACCCCTTTTCCGTTTTAGACTACTTGGCGTTGATCCTCCTACAACATAAATAAGTTCAGTTTGTAGTTTATGGCGTTTCGAGCGTGCTAGTTGAGCACTAATTACTTCACCAATGTCACATTGTATGGAGAACGCAAGGAAACATATTATAAGATGACTTTCAAGAGTTAGAAGATTAGAGTGTCATCAAATTATGACATAAGCTTTGAGGCCTATGGTGTTACCATAAAATAATGTTTTGCTAGGAGTAATGATCTAGAAATATAGGTAAATAGTATTTATACCGATTGATACAAAAATATATTAAGATTATTAAATTATGCTTATTTCCCTGCTTTTTAAAGACAAAGGGTTGCGTTGGGTTAAGCTGCAAGTTGCAACTTCGAGACATTTGGTGAGTTGTAGTTGCAACACACAAAATGTCTCGAATTTAGGTGAAAAGTGGAGAACGAAGTTCTTGAGACTAAGGAAGTTCTTGTTAATTTTAATGGGTTTTATTCCAAGTTTTAATGGATGATAAACGGACGGAACGGCAAGTGTACACGCAAAAGAAGTTTTGAGCAAAAACTCGTATAAACTAAATTTAAAAAAAAAAGAATTTCTTTATTGTATCCTACAATATTTTGAATAATAAACAAATTATAATACTCTCTCAAAATTTTCATAACTCTGGTATTTACAAAAAAAAAACAAAACATTAAAAAAATCTAGATTTTTTTAATATTTGGGCTACACCTACGATATTCTTAGAGCGCCAATTTAGTTTTCGAAGAATTCTCTATTAATTTTTAAGTTAAATCTTTCTAAAAGGGCTCACAAGAATTGACAAATTCTTAGCTTAGTTGATTCCTGGTACATTGAACTGCGTCGGTCTGCGATAATAAGTACAATAAACATACGAGGGAAGCTCGTGAGCCAAACTTACAATAAAATGCTCGGCTTATATTTGCCATAAAGATTTTTAACGTTTTTAGTAGAAACTGTTATATTTTAGATGACGTTACAACAACACAAACAGAAACGATGTTTACTTTGTTATTTAAATGATTTTTCGGAGATAGGTATAAGATTGGTGTAGATATTATATCTATGTTAGGAAATATATGAGACATGCACAGCCACTGAAGTGTTTTCTGTCTATTGCCGCTAAACATAATTTCTCTACATATGTATCTAAAATATTCCTATAAGTAATCTACAGCCCGGACAGGTAAAAGCTATTTTTATTTTTAAAGGTTTACTTAATTATTCTGTTTGTAAAAGTGAAGTGATGTATTCTATTCTTAATAATACCCGTAAGTATTATAAAATCTATGAATTTTTCTTTAATGATTATATAAATGATTATATTTTTCTTTTAAATGAATGTGATTAAGGTGCGAAATAGGATAACAAAATCAATAACGTAATTAAAATTTTGTAATTGTGTCGATTATAAAAAATCTGGATTTGCATACCAAAGATTCCGTATTAATTTCTGGATTATATGTAAACGGGAAGTACAATTTGTGATTGACAAACTTAAGTTTGTGGACATATGCAATCATTTTATATGAAATGAACTATAATTATAAGTTTATTATGGTTTTTTTCTGTGAAATATCTATAAATTTTCACTTTTTGAAACTTTTTTTTTGTACTGTAAGTTCTCACTCCTAGTCGAATTTTATAATTGTAGGTCCACAGGAAGTACTCTATAAGTTTTCATTAAGCGGCGAATTTCATACAAAATGCGAATTTCATACAAATACGTTGGCATAAACATTCAGAAGCTTGATTTTTTCTGTGCTCTATGGGCTACCATAGACTTAATTTCGATATTAATTTCAGATCGATATATCCACGGGATCTCGAGACAAATGTTTATCCTATATGTTCGTCGACTATGGAAGATGTAGCTCATCTTACATATATATTATACATATATACATACATATATGCTTATCCTAAATGTTATTTTTAACAAATATATATAAATATTTGTTAAAAATAAAAAGCAAAACAAACTATTTACTGATGTCTCGATATATATAAAAACCTACTGAATTATTAATTGTTTTGATGAAATGATATTGACACAAAGTTAATTTAAAGTATATAAAAATGTAAAAATGCCAATGCAAATGGCATTTAGAAAGTTTAGCGTGACGGTGTGTGAATTATAGATTGACCTATTGAATGTTAATAAGATACGAACTCTATCTTAAGTTGATTTGATATATGAGCTGTATATTTTTTTCGATTCATGTTGTTTTCTTTATCCGCACATAGCATGGTGTAGGCAGAGGGAAACTGGGAACCTAGTGTTAAGAGGCTCCGTTCCTATTAAAACTTCCGTTCCTGACATTCTGTTGAATTCTAAGAACGTTGCGTGTTGAGTGGTAGAACTCAACGCCGCACTTCGCCTCGATACCATAGCGAGGATATGAAAATATTATAAGTTTTATTTCCTCGAACGGAAATCGAACCTCTACGCTGTCGCGTCTACAGTCACACGCTTATCCCTGTATCCCTGCGTTGCGACGGGCATCTGCTGTATGCTTCGCTGTATGTTTTACAAAGTAAATCAGCTTGATTGAAATTTTTGATAACTTTTCATTGACTTGACGCACCAATTCTCTTATGCATAATTCCCAAAAAAAATAGATATCTTCGTGGCTATTGTATGACAGCAGACAAATTGGATTATAAATTTAACTTAATTATTATATATTTTAAATGATCGCTTTTTAATCTGTGGAGGCCAGTGGTCTAACAATAATTATAATAATTTGAAACTCTTAACTGTTCAAGCCCTGTATCCTGGTCCCATTGTAACTAAAATATTTTAAGTAAATATTATTATTTACTATAAAGTAATCTCATTCATTCAATAGTTACAGAGTGTTTTTAGGGCGGTATTTATAACTATTTCTTTAGGTACGGGGTAATAGTTTATCTAATTAATGTTATATTTATATTTTACTTTGAAATTATCTATCTTTGAAATTATTCAACAATTTACTAATTGTATAATAATTGATAAATTTAAACGTAAATCATTCATAAATTAATAAGTATATAATTTATTGAAGTTCACTTGTTACTTCTGAATTTTTATTTTGCTATTTATGAACTGACTGCAATAAATATGCAATAATAATAACGTGAATAAATTTCAAAATCCAGATCAGCTATATATGTATACGTTTTTACATTACTCTGAACATAGTTGAATAATATAGAACATTAAAGCAGTGATAAAATTGTATAAATTATATAGTATCAGACAAAAATGAACATGTATTTCCTTTTAAAAGCTACAAATTTTTCTAACACATTTGGTAATGTTAGTAGATTAAGTTAATATATATAAAGGATAAACGTCTTGAAAGCTACAAGAGTCTATACATGATAGTATTTGGGAGATCAAGAGCTATCATCAATAGGTCTATTAAATTAAAAAAAAATGTAACATAATATTGAATTCTGATGTCCAAAATGATAATTTGGATTTTTCATTTCTGTTATTATAGAAGCAACGACTATATCGTAAAAGATTATGTAGATATAAAAAATTATATTGTACACAACACAAAGGTTGTATGTAGTAAGTTTCGCTATATGTATGATTTAGTCCTTCGCCGTAATGTAGTAATTAAAGCATTCAAAAGCTTTAATTTGAAAAAGACTATTGATCAATAGGACATGACTGTAGAAATGGTTAGAAAGTAAAAGATAGATAAAGATATTAAATATAACGGTGTCTTTCATTTTTCTTTGATTATAGATAAATAAATATATAGAATTCATTGTACTACGAAAAGAGCCAATGTTAATTATTATTTAGCTAGCTCTTCTCAATAGAGCTATGGTGAAGCTACCACCCGGGTAGCTTGATGTTCATTCTACTATTTGTATCTTCTATCTTACTAACTTTAATATTATAGGTTAAATTTGGTTTTAGCTTGAGGCCAGTCGTCCCACAGGAGCACAAAGTGTCACTGTAAACGTGACTGGTTGTGGTTTCCATCCCCACTCGAGGAAATGAAACATTTATTTAAATGAATATTTCCATTTCTTCGCTCTGATATTAAGGCAGCTTTGAAGTTCGCCAATCAGCACGCAATGTCTCCAAAATTCGGCGGAAAGTGGGGAACAAAGTGTCTTAACACTAGTTCCCTCTGTCACACTGCTGCGTACGGTATATAGCGTGAAGCTGATTTAATTCGGTTTTGTGTAACATTTATTATTGTTTCATACATTTTTGAAGTATTATGCTACACACACACACTAAATACAGACACAACCTCTCAAGATTTGAATCCTTAAAAGAATTTGAATTTTTAAAGAACGTTGAAATTTTTATACAATTTCCAAAAAAATATATATCTTAATAGTAAGTGGATCACGTATTTGCAATATAATTATTAATATTATAAGATATTTTTTTAAGGTACAATGGCAGCATCGCATATACTGAGTGCGGTAGAGCCCACGGTGGGTGGCGGCGGATCGCGAGGAGGTCGCGAGAGAGAGGTCAACGTAGCGCTCGATGATCGTGAGCTTTGGGTTCGTTTTCAGACCCTTACCAATGAAATGATTGTCACTAAAAATGGACGGTAAGAATTATTTTTTATATTAATTTTCGTAGCTTTGCACATTAAACATAACACCTACATGCTTATTACATAATTTAAATCTAAATAAATATTTTATTTGTCATATATATTGCGTTTTTTTATGATTATAGGTAAATTAACAGTTTCCGTTCTTCATTTTCNCTCAACGCCGCGCTTAACCTCGACACCAGAGCGAAGAAATGGAAATATAAATTTAAGTAAATATTTCATCTCCTCGAGTGGGGATCGAACCCACAACCAGTCGGTTTTGCAGTCACACCTCGTGCCGCTGCGCCACGACCGGCCTCTATAATAATTATATTATTGATAATTATATCAATAATATAATTATCTCTTAATATGACGTACTATTGTACAATTGTTTAATAATACTTTATAATATTTGAAACATCAGCTCGGAAAAAAAAAAAAAATTCTTACTTTGGTAAGACAAAGTTCGACGTTGGCTTTTGCCATTCGACACGCAGTATCTCGAATTTGCAAAAAAAGCAGCCGATAGGCTGTCTTGACACTATACTTTTTTACATTTAATTTTTTTTTCGCTCTGGTAACGTGGCAAACAGCGACGGCGAGTTCCGCCACTCAACACATAATGCCTCCAGATTTCGCCGCAAAGTGGGGAGTGATAGTGTCTTGACACTAAGTTCCCTTTCTCTACCCTGCTATATGTGCGGAAGCTTTAGCTAATAAATAAATTAATAAAACTATATAGAGACAACTACGGTTGTAAACTTGTAACAACGATTAACTCACGTTTTTGTTGTGTAAAGTAAAACTTAATTAGACCAAGAAGTGCAAACATTGCCCAAGGATTTAAATCTTGTTACATTTGAAATATTTGTTTAAAATTTCAATAAATATGTAATCCTTGGTATGTAAATAGCACTATAAAAATGTATTAAAATTGTAATAAATGACATTATAAAATATTTTTTTTTATATTTATTAAGATATTAGCGCACCCGCTCGGCTTCGCCCGATTGAACTATAAATAAGGGAGAAGTTCGCAGCTCCACTGACTGAGGTATAGACGCACACACAGCAACTGCTGATGGTAAAAACGTGAAATTTGGACAAATGTTTATTTTCATAACGTGAACACTCACTAAGAAAAGATTTTGAAAAATGTTAACCTTGAAGGAGTGAAGAAATAGGGATTGAAAGTTTGAGTGGAAATATCTCAAAATCGGCATCGATTTTTATAAAAATTCATATTCAGACTTTTAAAAAAATATTTCACTGAGCACGTGTTTCATGGTTTATTAGAATTCACCTCCTAAACTGAAAATAATTTCATTAATATATTTAATAAATATTCGTATTGTTCAAAAATATGAATTAATAACAAACAACTTGAACTATAAAAACATTAGTAGTAAATCGAAAATGTATGAAAATTGACACATCCGTGAAAGTCGCCCGTTCGGGTCCGTCATTCCGCACACACCGCGGCTCGTAGGCTAGGTAATTTTGAATGTATGATATCTTCTAAAGAACTTATTATGATAATGTACTGTTTGTATGTACTATTTCAATTTAAATGAAATTCCAAAGCGTTATTTTTGTAATAATTATAATATAGTTTATTTTGATAAGGATTAATATCAAATTATAGAAAATATATTAATAATATGTAAGGTGATAAATTTAAATAAATTTTAATATATTAAAATGGTTACTGAGGCTCAACCTTCAGAGATAACTATACACCACTGCGGACTTTTTTACAGGTTTTAAAGGATAATAATTTTGTAGAACATTGTTTTTGTGTGTCTCATAAAGATGAGCCCACCCACGCCATATTAGCGTTCAAATAAATAAATAAATCAGCTTCACGCTGTATCCCACACACAGCAGGGTAGGGAACCTAGTGTTAAGACACTTCGTTCCCCACTTTCCACCGAGTTTTAGAGGCATTGCGTGTTGAGTGGCGGAACTCAACGCCGCTCTTGCTTCGACACCAGAGCGAAGTAATAGATATATAAATTTAAATAAATATTTCATTTCCTCGAGTGGGGATCGAACCCATAACCGTCGCGTTACAGTCACACCCTTGTGCCCCTGGGCCACGAGGGCCTCAATATAAACAGAAAGCCCATTTTCGGCAACCTTTTCTTAAAACAAAGAAATTCCTAGAAAATAACAAAAATAAGAAAAAAGTAGCCTATGTTCGTCCCGAAACCCTCAAGTACCTCTATAAGAAATTTTATCACAATCGGATCAGCGTTTTGGCTGTGGTTGCGTGACAGATAGAGTTACTTGCGAATTTATAATATAAGTATGGATAAAAATTGAAAAGAAAACCTTGTGCATTCAAGGTTAGTTCAAGGCCTTATTAAACACTTAATTTTTAAAATAAAAAAAATTACCTCCTCGTAGAATAATACGAGAAATTTAATTTCTTTTACCTCTAAAATATGCGTGTAGTTGAAAACGGAAGGTCTAAATAAACAGATTTTATTTGTGTACCTCCCTATATACGAGATCTAGGTATCCAGTATTACACTATTTATGGATTATTAAATTAAAATACATTACGTGTTTAATATTTTAATAAGCAATAGAATTATATTTTTGAGGCTCCATATCTCAAAAGAAAAAACAGAACGCTTTTTAGGATTACTTTGTTGTCCGTCTGTCCGCCTGTGTTGATAAATTTGCAATATAAACAATATTATATACTAATATAATAATAACTAATTAAAAAGATAAGAAAATTTAAAAATACAAGTTATAAACAAGACAGTTAGTGCGTCAAGGGTAGAGCATGGCTCGGGCGGTATCGTTTAGACGCCCTACGTTAATGAGCAAGACCCATAGTGTTAATAGCTGAGAACTGGCCGCCCCTCAGCACCCTGTTAGCACTCGCAAATGTTGATCATCATCACTATATATGTATATATGACAATAAATATTTTGTTGTTACCCTATATACATAAGTAACCAAATTATAAAAGTACAAAAAAGCATAAAAAAAATTGCAGAATAGTAAAAATACGAATAGTATAGTATACTACTAGATAGTAACGAAAGTGAAAAAGAATTAAATCAATATACAATGATAAAGACTATGTAATTTGAACGAAGCATTAGTTTATCAGCTTCACGCTGTATCCTGCACACAGCAGGGTAGGCAGAGGAAACTTAATGTTAAGACACACCGTTACCCACTTTCCGCCGAGTTCTGGAGGCATTGCGTGTTGAGTAGCGGAACTCAACGCTGCGCTCTGCCTCGACACCAGAGCGAAGAAAATGAAAATATAAATATAAGTAAATATTTCATTTCCTCAAGTGGGATCGAACCCACAACCAGTCGATTTTACAGTCACACTTTGTGCCCCTGCGCCACGACTGGCCTCAAATTATAATATTCCTTGTAAAGAGTACAAGCATCAAAGTAAAAGATACGTTATAATAAAACAGAATTCATATTATTTTACATGTAAAGTTGCTATTATCTTTTGTTTTAGCCGAATGTTCCCTGTAGTAAAAGTTACTGCCAGTGGGCTGGACCCGACGGCCATGTACACCGTTCTTCTTGAATTTGTTCAAGTTGACACTCACCGCTGGAAATACGTTAACGGCGAATGGGTAAGTACAGCTCGTTTTACAACTACAAATCTAATTTTATGACTCGTCTTTCTCATATTTTGTTTGTAGACAGCTTTTACTACAAAATCGGAATCAGGTTTTAATGTTGACCCCAGCTAAAACTTATAACTATTCAATCTTTCGAATATGTAAATTTACTTAGGCATTTGAAATTACACATTTTTTTACTTAATGCATTTTATTATTTATAATATAATCAAAATAAATAATAGTTGTTAAAGGTATTTTTGTTACATATTGAAATTTATTTTATCCTAATATCTTCCTAGGTGCCTGGTGGAAAAGCTGAAGTGCCGCCATCTAATGCTATTTATATACACCCCGAGAGTCCAAATTTTGGTGCACATTGGATGAAAGAACCCATATCCTTCGCAAAAGTCAAGTTAACGAACAAGACCAATGGAAATGGACAGGTACTGTTGTTTTTTTAAAGATTATGCATTTTAATTTTTTGCTGATTATGAAAATGTGTCTCTTTCTTCCTTCGGGCAATTATTTTTCTGAAAATTGTTAAATACTTTCGTGGAAATCCCAAAATCGTATCAAGACAGCAAATAAACATGTCGTCAACCAACAAAATTTTTATTTAAATTCAAATATGTAGTAATTATATTCATAGGATTGTATACGGCTGTTGGTTCTATGGTATGGCCGTATCAATACTGTATGAGTTTGCTTAGTTACCAAAGCTTCTTTATTTGCTCTGTCTTTTCTCTTTGTGTTCATCTCATCAGTTAAAACAGAGCATAATTAACAGTACCCAGAACTGACCGAATACTAATTTTTGATAATAGAAAGTCTGTTATTGGAAGGTGTTACAGTGCTACACTTTACTTTGGTAGCTACCGCTATTCCATAGCAGCATTTCTCACGCTCGTATGTGGTGCGAATGAGTATGAAAGTAAACATCTGATACATCCAGATCCATATGTTGACGGATCGGTGTGAAATCTATAGCTTTACCAACTATTTAGCAGATGTCCGTACGCACTATCATTTGTAACAATTATTGTCTCACCGTCATGTTTACTGCTCTTTTTTAGTACTCTAGTGACACTAATGTGTTATTATTGTTGGTAGCTTTGCGAGCTCGTTAATAAATCATTAATCGATTATAATTAATTATATTTAGATGACGCAGTGGAACATTGTTTTACTGGAGCCGCTAGGGTTGTGGGTTCAATGGCTTTAGTAAGACAAAGGACGTCGTGTCTCTTGGCGTTCATAGATATTTTTTTTATTTTTTTTCTCGTGAGAAATATTTTTTGCATTATTAAACATCGATTTATAATATGTCTATCACCTAGTTATTGTGAATGAGATTCTAATCTATTCCTATTAGTTATAGATTATGAAAAATTAGTAATGCCTGTATCACAAATATAACTAACTTAAAACTATCGCGTTTGGCCAGGCACAAGAATATTTTCCATATAATTTACATTTTAATAAAAATATTTTGTTTATTTATTTAAATGTTCAAAAAACATTTTTTTTATTATTATTACAATGTTACATTCGTTTATTAATTTAATTATTTCTTTCTTCTTAGATAATGTTAAACTCTCTCCACAAATATGAGCCTCGAGTGCATCTAGTGAAAGTTGGTACCGATCTTCGTCGCATAATGACTTATCCTTTCCCTGAAACACAATTTATAGCTGTGACGGCTTACCAAAACGAAGAAGTAACTTCACTGAAAATTAAGTATAATCCATTTGCAAAGGCCTTTCTGGATGCAAAAGAAAGACCTGAAGGCTATTATCAGCGAGACTTCGTTGGAAACCATTATCAGCAACAAAGTTCTTCCCCTCATCAATATCCACAATGTGAGTTTCTTAATTTATTTTACAACTATTATTATGTAAGTAAAATTATTTCTACCTTAAGGTAATGTTAACATATTAATTTATTACGCGATTACGAGTGCATTTAAATGATGTTTCATTATTACCTTTGTAAAAAAGAAAAAATATTTCTTAGTTTCTTTCCTATCATTAACATTATTTAAATATTTTAAACAATATAACAGAAACTTGAACGTAGTTTCAATACTAACTTATTCCAATTTAAATGGAATAAATATTATCAAATGGTATCCTACCTTTGTCACATTTAAATAATTATTTCAAATAATTTTCAGTTGGTGGATGGTTTGTTACGTCACAATCGCTTTATGGAAGTAGTAGTAATTCTACATCAAGGAGGCCAGCCCCATATCCACCTAGACCACCTTCACGCCCACGAACATTATCACCACCATGTAAATACATATATGTTTTTTTAATGAGTACAAATAAGCCTAAAATAAAGAAGAATTATATTATTGTTATAACTTATAAATATAATACTTGTTTATATTGTGTATTTTTAGCAACTTACAGCAATCCAGAGAGGTCCCCAGCGGTTTCGGCAAACGGCAGCTACACTTGGGCCAGCACGACTGGCTACTGGAGTTCAGCTCAAGGGAGCAGTTCACCCCAACCTAATGCATCCCCAGCCCCATATCGCACTCCTCCCCACGCGTACCCTGCTCCTATAGAGTACGCCCCGCCTCCTCCCCCGAGCAGTGCGGCCCCTGCGACGGCGCCGGCGTCGTTATACCCTATTCAATATGAAGCTCCTTCTCAACACCATTCCTCTTACTATCAACACGCGTACGCGCCATACGCTCATCATACGATTGAAGATATTTCTTATTGGCCTAATAGGTGATGAAATGTATTAATTTTTATACTCGATTTTTTAACTTTTATATTACTAATATATTACTTCAAATTTCTATTAGTACTAACCTATACCTCATTCAAATTTAATAAAAAATATTATATGTCCTTTAAGTATTTGTACAGCGTAATGTCAACTTCATCGCTATATACCGCACACAGCAGGATAGGCAGAAGGAACCTAGTGTTAAAACACTCCGTTCCCCATTTTCTCCTGAATTTTGGAGGTATTGCGTGTTGAGTGGCGAACCTCAATTCCGCGCTTTGCTTCGACAACGGAATGAAAAAATTAAATATGAATTTAAATAAACATTTCATTTCTTCGAGTGGCGATCAATCCCACAACCAGTAGCGCTAATAGTCACACACTTGGGCCCCTGCGTCACGACTGACCTCAAATAAAGTAAATTTTAAAATTTTAAGTAAATCAGATAGCATGAAATTTACTTCTTAAATAACACAATATTTCATCTTAAAAGTAGGTAGTTATTTATTTCTAAGGCCAAAATTCGCATATTTAGTATGTGTTGTGAAGTTTAAAAAATGATTATATGTTTTTTATTTTAATAGCTACAGTTATCAACCAGAGTACGTGGGTACAGGTGATGTGGCATACAGTGAGGGTATGTCTTTTGCTCCTACGGGTGCTCCATTAGAAGGTGCTACGACAAGCCAAGAAGATCGAACCACTCCAACCGGATCTGAACATCAGTCTACGGAGAGAGAGTACAAATTCAGTGCTGAAGAAGAACGTCATTCCCCATGTGAAGATTCTGCGCTTCCACCACGTTCTCCAACTCAGTGACCAATATAAAAATTAGATTAAATGTAAATTCAATTATATGTATATGAATTATATATATATGAATATTAAATAAAGATAAGGTACAATGTAATAGTCAATATTATGTTATGCTAATTATAATTATTACAATGTTGCAAAACCGTGAACAGCTTAACATAAAATATATATTTATGTATTTATCTAGACAAATATAATGCAAGTTTGAATACTTCGATATTATATTTTTCTTTTTAAACTTTTTTTTAATACAATACAAGTTTTATTTAATTTCTTTTCATATAAGTATATCAAGGAAAATTTGGTTATTTATAAATTACGTAAAATGGACGTTTATGTTGTAAATATTTTAGTTGCTTATTAAAGACTTATTAATAAATAGCGTTTACTTAAAATCACTTAGGCATCTGCATAGATACAATGATAATATTTTGAATACTAATCTGGTAATGATTGATTTATTTATTGTAATATCATCTAATTTCTTCATTTATCTGCTAAACTCTTGTAAGAAATGGCTAGTTTGATCTTAAGATTTTTTTGTAAATAGATATATAGAGTAAGAACTATGCTATAATGAATAGATCGTAATAATGATACTTTGTGTATTACAATGACCAAGCAAGAAATAAATCATATTTTGTTACAGAAACATGTTCCAGGTTTTTGGTCTTTTATTTATCTATTAATAGCCACGAGTCAATTTACTTCTACGTAAAATGAAATAAATACTCAAGAGATAATATTGCTTACTAATTTTCTAAGTTAGCAAGTAGTAGGCATTTATGAGTATCAATTTTCCGTTAATCACGAGGGATTTATAATTACACAAAATCCAACTTACAGATAAAAAATTAAGAACTACAAAGTAACTGTCACTTGAATATTTAGTATGCAATGAATTAATTGGAGTATTTTTGTGAAATATTTGAGATATTGATCTTGTCTATATTTTGAAATAAAAATAATATTCATTGGGAATAGCTCGTTCATTCGTGAATGGTGTTTAAAGCGGAAGCGAGTAATGCTTAAATTAAACAAAGGAAATGAAAAAAAGTGAAAGAAAATGAATATATTTATATATTAAAATCAAATATAATATCTGACCATGAGATCTTTGTAGTGTAGTGGAACAGAGTCAGACTATAAATGCAATGGTTGTGAGTTTGAATTCTACCCAGCTCAATGTTTGTAATTAGATATGTATTAATTTTTCTCCGTCGTCCTGAAGAAGAATTTTGACGATGAATTTTCTTAAACTTAACGATAATTATACTAATGTTTATAAAATGATTAATTTGTTTTACACTTGAAATTACTGTGCGTGTGTATTTTTTAGCTTCGCGCTTTATCCCCAGCGGGGTACCCAGAGAGAACGTGCCAAACGCTACAGTCTTTGCATACGAGCCCTAAGAAAAGGAGCTGTGCCGACCAGAGTAGTCTGGTGCCCATCACAGAATTTTTACTAACATAATAAAAAGATGGAAATTAAAAAAAAAGCTTTACACAAAAAGATTAGTTGTAAGCTAAAGTCAAGGCTCTCTCATGAAAATTGCTATAGATACACCCATGCTCTTTCACCTCGTCCACTGTTATCAACCTCTTTATGCCAGAAATTGAAATCTTTAAATGTGATGTGTATCATGATGTGCGCCATGTTAAAACACATTGAGAATCAACAAGATTAAACGTAAAATATGAAATATGGGAACAATAAATTACAATATTGAAAAAACATAGAAAAATATTTTTCGGGGGAATAAATATTTAATATTTTTATATGACCTCTATTGTAACAAGACAAATCGCGGCATTAAGCTCACAATGCTCCTGAAAATTAGGCGGAAAGTCGGAAATGCAGTGTCTTAATATTGGGTTTGTAGTTATGGAGATGAATAAAAAGTCTACGTTTATTCAATATTGTAATTTATTTATTTATCATTTATGTACATACATAAATACGATACATAATATTATTTAAATAAACTATACAATATATTATAAATAGTAGTTCCCTACAAGTTCCCTCCTCCTATCCTGATATATGGGAGATAAGAGTGAAATTAAATAAAAAAAAACGGACAAGCGCGAGTCGGGCGCGCCCATCGAGAGTTCCGTACAAAAATTGCAGGCTAGGGCTTTTTCTGAAATTCAGGCTTAGTTTAGCCAGAGCCCTTTCATCTGATACCTCACTTGAACTATACTCAATTCATTATGGCATGAGACAAAATGTAAATAAAAAAAATCTGTTTCTCAAACTTTATTGTATTTTTTTATTTGTATTTAATTTATTTAACGTGGTGTTTTCTATATACGGCATTATTGTTTGTTGTGCTTGAATATTATATATAATACCTTTGTATAAAATAAGAATAGCAAAAAAAATAAAAAGAAAATGAACAAGTTTTACTAAAAGTTACTTAACTATTAGGATAATAAAACTTAATATATCTATTATTCAATCATTTATTACAAATCGGAGGATTCTGAGGAACTGTTACCAACATTAATAACGAAACGGTTCATTATCTATTGAATGATCTTTATAATTCCATTTACAGTGGCTCGTGATAATCCCATAACTTCAGGAGTTTTATCGATAATATCGCATTTATATGGATACAAATTTTTCGGCCACGGTTCTTCTACGTTCTTAAGCACATTAATAACAGTCACTTTTTTGAATGAATTCATTGGACATTTCTTTAATCGCTTTTTTTCAGTGAAGAAAAAGTGCAAGCGTTGCTTGCTCCAAATTTACTCATGTTCTAAAGTATGAAAATATCAAAAACAATACAAAATATAACAAAAACAGAACAACCAGAAAATAATTTTAAACTTAACAAAACTTAAGTTTCTTACTTAAAAAAAAAACAACGGAATCATGAACATTCAATAAAAATATAATCTGACGGATGACAAAATGTTCTACTATTAATAACATTAGAACAATAATGTTCTAATATATAATAATATAAATGTTAATTACGAGTTATAATTTATTTTTATAGTATTAAAATGTATCTGAAGTTTGAGAAGAAGTTGACATTTAGGTGGTTTTACACGTACATGACATATTTAAAAAATATTATTGAAAATAAAAAGAACCGGGTGCATACCAACATTTTTAAATTTTAAGTTAAAATATTCCTGGTTTTAAATATGAAAACAATTTTTATTTTTTATTATTGTTTTTTTTACTTACTACTTTTCGTTTAGTTTCTTTTAACTTAATTACTTCTTTTTATTTACTATATATTCAGTGTGCAATTTTATAAAATTTTAAAATATAAATATAAAAATTATTGAATTGATGTCCACTAATTTAAATTGTAACTTTATTAATTGATACTTATAACTTAATTCTAATTAAATAATAAGTTCTTTGATTTTCACGATTATTACACATTTTAAATAAAACTATTTTAACCGGATTAATCGCTTGACAGACGAATGCCACCTCAGTCTACCCGTGACCACGGACTACTGCAAAGTGTTCGAAACGTCGGGTTTCCAAAAATGTATAAAAATACAAAATATACGCGATTAATCCGGTTAAAATAGTTTTATTTAAAATTAATTCTAATTAATCACGGAATACTAAAAGTAGCTTTTTGTCACTGAATATTATGTTTGTATAATAAAAAATATATAACTTTTCTATACTACAAATTAATACAATTCAACCGGCGACATTCAAATGTGACATAAGTTTGGCATTTATTTTACCTTTCCCTGACTGTTCAGAATTTACTAACGAAAATAATTGGATATTATAGTATAGAAAAAATTGAGAATTTTGTAAAAAAAAATTCCCCCTGCTTTACTGGTATTCTATTTCAAATATAAGGTAATATTACAATAAATTTATGGCTATTTATAGTGTCATCAGCGTATTAATTCTTAAAATATATATTTTTTAATTATTTTTTTTTTTTTTTTTAATTAATGGCTTGATTTTGCG